>OZ005743.1:80343411-80675911 GCA_963930735.1 Dioctria linearis | reverse complement strand
CTAGGTTCCTGGACATAATACGTCCCAAGCCATGAAACAGAAATCTGTTTGTGTGCATTGAGAGTCCTCTTTCTAAAATATTCTATATTGATACTTATAGAACACTGCCAAACATTGAATTTCTATATGGTATAGAGCCTAACTTACTATCCATACAGGAAAATAGTCTTCTAGTAATTTACAGCTTAGTTCCTTACCTTCCCAAAGGCTACACTATACCTTACTTAACAAAATAATAAAATAGTTTTGATTAAAATGTAACATTACCATATTACGCCCACTAACTCCCAGCTGAATGTGTGTCTATTTGCAGCCGGAGCCCGAATCTGTAGGCAGCTACATTCGATATCATCAGCCCAAGGTACAGCGCCATATACAATGATTACTCAACAGAGAGTTCTTGATTGAGGAATCGTAGTCATTTGGTTAAGATAAATTTTTTTAAATAATTTTGTTAAGAAAGGTATAAACAATTTATTTTGGTTCGGAAGATAAGAAAGTACGCTTAGGATTATCAAAACACCACATTTCGGTATGAATAGTAGTTAGATCAGTAAAGCGACCTCACCCCGCCGCTAATAGTCCCGTTGAACAACAAGCCTGATAATTCCAGGCAACCATATATAAAGCAGACAACCAAGCTCCAAGCTGGCATGTATATGATCAAGTCCACCTCAAACATGTGTGCTAGAGAGAGAAAGATGTTTTGAGAGAGCGAGATGGTTTCAAAGTACGGTATTCACTAAAGCATGCCTACAAAAGTAGCCTAGGCTTGAATTATTAGTAATATGAATTACATCAGATTGAATAAAAAAAAGGAATAATGTGAAAATAGTTGTTTTAATTAGTCGTGATAATGAAGGTCAAGTTTAGTACTGCTGCTCCGCAAGTTTATATGATTGATTATGAACCCAGAAAAGGACCATGGGAGACATATGCTCTGGATCGCTTTCGCTTCCAAGATAGGATTAATAGAACTTCAGATATATTGTTACCAATTTTGGATATGAAGCACAGAGAAAAAGTTTATAATTTAAGATTTAATGATGCGAATAAATAAAAAACAATTTTTCATACAACTAATGACTTTTCAATACACACTCCTAGATACAAAAACCATTGTTTACTTTACTTGACGGTATCAAATTACCAGCCACCTGTCCAGCGAGGCTTTAATTTCCACTACTTCTTACAAGCAGCCGTGATCTATTTTTAGATATCATGATCACTCTCGGCTTTTTAATCCGCAGTTGTTTTTTTTCAGCAAAAGAAATTTTCACTTATAACTACTCATCTAAGACAACATATCAGTTGTTGTTTTTTTCAGCTATTGAGAATCTTTCATAAATTTGTTTACTTTACTCGGCTCTGTGAGAATTTTGTTTACATTATTCGACTGCGAATTTGTTTACATTATTCGGCTGTACGAATTGTTTATGCAATGAATAAAACTAGAAGCATTACACCTGAAGATCAAAAATTAGGCTATTTCATACCTAGGTCATCATATCTACCTACGTTAGTTGTTGTTGTTGTTAATTTAATAACATGGTACTGAATATCGCCTGGTAGAAAATCTTTTAGTATGACGTAGTGTGTGTGTGTGTGTGTGTGTGTGTGAAGGTTAATGACATCAGAGTCAGGGGTCAAGGGTCAAAGGTCAAAGGTCAAAGGTCAAAGGTCAAAGGTCAAAGGTCAAAGGTCAAGGGTCAAAGGTCAATGACCTCAGGGTCGGTGACGTATCGGCCTGAAGACGGGCATATCCAAGTCAACATACCTACCTACATTGGTTGTTGTAGTATCCTGCTGCCACCAAGTAGCCCAGCCCAACATACCACAGGCACTCATACTAAAGTAAACAGCTAAAACCAAACTCAAGCTGACATGTATACAGCCCCGATATAAATTCGGTTAGGGTATTTCACATCATTACTTAATACACATTCTACCCAAGCCTTGGTACAGGTAACATAGCCCAGTCCAAGACACCTCAGGCAGTCCTAGTCATAGTATTATATATTGCCACTAAAGCTCTCAGCCAACCCCCAGCACCCAGACACAGGAGGGGGGCACCTCAAGGTCAAATTGTAGCTCCAAGACCAGATAAAACTTAACCAGCAACCTCCACCAATACAGATTCCCACCACTTCACAAATATTTATAGCTACGATCTCTGAGATGAAAAATAAGCGAGCTCCAGAAACAAAATCAAAGACCTATGCTATTTTCCTATGCTGGAGAGTGCTAAGAGTGATCTCGTATCCCCAAATTGATCTCGTATCCCCAAAACTCGAGATGAAAAACTTAATGTCAACTTATAGGCTACGAGTCCGAGATGAAAAATAAGCAAACTCCAGCAACAAGATCGAAATCCTATGCTATTTCCCTATGCTGGAGAGTGCTGAAAGTGATCTCGTATCCCCAAAATGATCTCGTATCCCCAAAATTCGAGATGAAAAATAAGCGAACTCCAGCAACAAAATCGAAATCCTATGCTATTTCCCTATGCTGGAGAGTGCTGAAAGTGATCTCGTATCCCCAAAGTGATCTCGTATCCCCAACATCCAAGACTCAATGGTGCACCCAAGACACAGTGGTGCATCCAAGGCACAATGGTGTATCCAAGGCACAAACTACACATCCCGGTAGTACCGATTCATCCCGCTAGGGCGCCGTCGAGACTCAATGAAACCAAAAGCCTACATTTAGGCACAACACATATCTATTTAAGAAAACCGTAGTACGGGAGCATGCTGGTAGTATCGGCTAATGCCGCTAGGGTGCAGTCAAGATCAAATGATACATCCCGGTAGTACCGATTAATCCCGCTAGGGCGCAGTCGAGACTCAATGAAACCAAAAGCCTACATTTAGGCGCAGCACATGGTGTATCCAAGACACAAACCAATACAACCAAGACACAAACCTAAATTTAGCACGGGCTCAAACCACCTAGCGATGGTGGCGCCATCTGTGGCGAAATCCTGGAGGCTAAAAAAGTGGTCCAGTAGCCCCATAGTTTAACTACTACCTAACGTTTGAAATTTCGTTTAATAAAAAGAAAAGAGAATTAAGGGCCGTATTCACCAAGCCATTTAATTGAATTTTAATTTAATTTCTGTTTTAGTACTCCTGTAAGAGAGGGTTAGGGCACACTTAAAATTAAATTAAAATTTAATTTGGGTTATTTTATGTTATAATAGCGCATATATAACTTTAAGTTAAATTTAAGTGAGCCCTAACCCTCTCTAACGGGAGTACTAAAACAGAAATTAAATTAAATTTCAATTAAATGGCTTGGTGAATACGGCCCTAAGTGTTGGGATTGGTTTTTTATTCTGGCTCTGTTATGTTGGTTTTTTTTTCAGTTTCTTGTCACTATCCCAATTGGGCACTTTTTAAATAACTTTACACAATTTGTTACAAATTATTACATTACTTTTATAACTATTCTGGGTCACAACATCTTCTTTTTGTCACTATCCCAATTGGGCACTTTTTATATAATTTTACACAATTTGTTACAAATTATTACATAACTTTTATAACTTTTATAACTATTCTGATAGATCACAAAAAAAAAACAGAATATATAATCTAAACTGGAAAGGAAAGAACTCCCCGAACTTGTTCCGTGGCAACTTTTTAACAAACTCCTCGAGGTTCGGGCTAGCTGCCCCCAGGTACCCATCAAAAACTTCAAAGCTCTTTTTTTTATTCTTGTTAATTTCCCACGACTTTGAAATCGTACGTGAGAAAGTACAAAAAGTTTAGACACAGTGCATATGCATGAAATCTGATATGCACTTGTGTCTTGAAAAAGTAATATTTTTAGGTGATAAGAATAATTGTGTGTATGTATGTACATTGTACGATTAAGTTTTATGAATTTAGGAAAAGGAAACTGTATGTATGTATAGCACATGCAGATAATTTAGCAAAAAAGTTGTATGTAGGTATGTACATAGTACTGCATGTAGGTAAGTATACATGCCGTGTGAGCGGATTTTTGATTTTCAGGGTCAATTTGTAGTACGCCAATATATTGCATAGGGCAAGATATTGGCGTATTGGTTTTATAGTTGTGATCTGGTCAATAGGCACCCGGGTCACAACACAAGCGGGGAATTCAAGTTAATTCATCGAAGCAGTAATATAGGACGATGCTTAAGTTCACATTCAGTAACAGGGTACGAATTACTACCAGTATTCAAAGCAAAACAGACACTGCAGTCTACAGTATCAAAAAAGATTCTAATAGCTGAATTCAATTAAAAAGCAGAAATTCAAAATCGTACTAATTCCTCCCTCACTCTCCAAGAGCTAATTCTACACATAAAAATCTCCAGGTCGCTCCCTCTTTCAGGTCAGAAATGTTGATGCAAATAAGCGACGTGAAAGTGTGCATGAAAAAATGTTTGAGTTCTCACAGAAATCTGCGAAGAGTCGGGTTGGAGAAGCTAGAGGCTGAAAATGATACTAGAGATTCTTCAGCCAGGCAGTTAGCAGTATGCCAACTCCTGATTACTGAAGGTCTCCAGCATCACTTCCATTCTCCAACAACTCTTTCCTTCCTCTTCATCTGATTGTCATGTCTAGGTAACCTTCCAACTGGGCAAAGCCATGAATCTGTTCAACTAGTTAGCTGAAAGCCAAAAAGTCGTCTCACAGATTCACGACTCTGTCCAGCCAGTTGGCCAACAGAGACATGTCTCCGTGAGACCTCATTCAAAACATTTGTGTGAGGCCACCTACCATTTCCATGGCAGAAGGCCAGCGGGAGAGATCATTCAGACAAGATTCAAGAAAAACTTTCAAAAAAATTTAAAAAAATTCAACAAATTCAAAAAAATTCCACAAACTGTTCAGGCTTGAGGCTTGACCAAAGTCAACCCTAAAGCCGAACTTCAACTTTCAAAAAAAACTTTTTCAAAAACTTTAGAATGTTGCGTTACTCTACATCAATCAACAAATCAAAAATATCAAACACTTTCAAAAAAAACTTTACTTTACTCTACAAGAAAAATTTTCAACTAACGAACCCAATTAGACCCAGGTCTGCATATAACTTCCACTGGATATGAGACTTGAGGTCAGTCAATTAGCAAAGTGCCAAATGACCGTCTCACCAGTAAAAGTCATAATTAGACAACCGAAGTCTAACTGAGGTGGCCCCACGTTGAGCGCCATTTTGTTATGGAACTATGCAGAGTGATTGGCTTGGACGTGAAGTCCAGACTGCCAGCATGAGCTGACAGATCACTCGACGGACAGCGTTGACTGCAGGGCGGCACGCTAGCTCGCCTCGGCTATTGGCGGAGAGTGTGGGGATGTTCCATGAAAAACCTGCCGCTGCCGTCTGCCATAATCAAAAAAAATTTCGTTCCTACAAACTAAAAGAAAACGCCGGCATACATTCGGTCCTGAAGGGACCTTATGTCACTTACTATATTCAAGCGAAGGCGCAGATTTTATGCATTCCTTGCCTCTGAGGGCAAGATTTTTCAGAGTCCCTTGTTGACCTGCAAAGAGACTAGAGCGGCCCTAGACGACCTTCATGTGAGAGGGCTCCAGGAAAGTGAAGGGTGAAAACAAAAAAACTTTAGCGAGCCATTACGTTATAAAAAGTAAGGTTTTATTCATTCCAGATCACTGCACTTATTGTGGGCAATCGGGATTCATATTAAAAGTAACAATGTTTGTTATACCTTAATTTCCCCCCGTAGCATTCTAATAGTTCTAATCGTTAAACAAGGCAAAAACTTATTATATTTTCTAGTAAGCCTTTTCAAACTGGCTAGCGAAAGACTAAAAGTTATGACAAAATCAATTTAACCGCACTACAAAGAAACCTACTGAAGAACGCTATTGAGAAAATCCCCGTCAGTCTTCTTTTTCTCTTTTTTTTTTAATTACCTTTGGTACCAAAAATTTCTAGTGCTATTACTTTCATTAAATGAAGCAATTCCCTCCGCGAAGGCCTCCTGGATGGTAACTGCGTTCCTGTAAATAGAAAATCTAACAAAACAAAAATTTTGAAGTTGTCGGGATTTTCCTTACAACAAGGTAATAATAATTTTCTGTCAAAAATCTGATAATAATAATAAACTGACAAGAATTTTCTGTCAACATCTAAGGGTAATAGTAATTCAGTGATGATTTTCTTTCAAAACTTAATAATAATGATGATTCAATAAATTTTTATGGAGCCATGAACGTTATTTCTTATTTTTTTATAGTTTATAGTTTCTATTGTAATTACGTTACAGGACAATGCGATAATACTGAATTTTACAAGAAAAGTAAAACAAATTCTGGAATAAGTTACCTAACAAGTTAATCGCTAACTATTAGTTTGCCTATGAGTGATGGGCTTGGACGTGAAGTCCAGCCTGCCAGCATGAGCTGACAGATCACTCGACGGACAGCGTTGACTTCAGGGCGGCACGCTAGCTCGCCTCAGCTATTGGCGGAGAGTGTGGGAAGGTTCCACGAAAAACCTGCCGCTGCCCGGTGAGATACATAATTTGGCCCCAAATCAACTTGCTGAGAAGCTGCTGTTGCCGATTGGATGTCTGCGAAAATACTTTGGAGTTATTCCTTGCACGGCAAAGTGGATTTCACCATACGAGAAGATTGTCTTCTTCTTCTTTTCCACCGTCAAAATGTCACTCCGAGCTTGAGGAAACGCACATCTCTCGGTCGGGGTGCGTTCAATTTTTCTGCTTCACAGCAGCCCGCTTACACGCTTCAGTATTTCATGTAGCATATTGCTATATGCAATACGCTACGACCATAACAATGCTACAGTATTTCTCAGTGTAGCATATTGCTATATGCAATATGCTACGACCATAACAAGACGTGCCTTGGCGCGTTTATTCGTTTGGCAGATTGGAGGCGGTGTAAACAATTAAACTCTACTTTTCTCATATAATATGTATGCGCGTGTGGCGCGTGCTTATTCTCTATAAAATAATGCATTCAGTTCTCTATAACTAATACATTGAGTAATTCACTTTTACTTACTTTATATTACTTTACTTATACCATAAAATGCACATTCAATATTTATTCCGTACTAGTTCGATATTTGGCAGAGAATCACTTCCCTCGTTGTTCTCTTCTTCTTCCTTGTTTCTTCTGTTTAATACGACCGTTCAGGTAGTCGCCGCCAATAACTATCTTCGCGCTCGTTCTCACGACAGGGCGTGTTGTTAAACTAAGAATTTTCCTTCATGTCAGGCAGCTGTCAATTGAACCATCTGAATGCGATTGCGACTGAGTCTTGCTACACTTGACAGCCCACATCGTTATCATTTTGACAAGTTTTCTATTCTACTTCGACAGTCTGGCTTTTTCTATTTACTACGGGCGTGTTCTAAACTAATCTTTAAGATCTTCAAGAGAAAAGTGTTGTAAAAGTCAGAATTACTTAAACGTGTTGCTAAACTCAGCCTTAAGAATTTTTCTTTAAAGACAATCCAGGGGATCCGAACGCACTTGAATATGTTGATATATATATGTGTGCGTGAAGCATGATTTTGTGTTTACTTTCATTAAAATCGTGCGGTTTAAAAAAAAGGTTTGTAATTTAGGAAATTTTATTTGAAAAAACGCAAAACTTAATTTCGCCATCAAGTTAGCTGGAAAACTCATATTTTTAACTTAATTTATAACCATTGTTATGGTCGTAGCGGAATGCATATAGCAGAATGCTACACTGAGACGTACTGCAGCATGTATGCCGGCCTACAGTCAAACCGACAGTCCGAACGCACCCCAAAATCGACGGGCTCTTACTTGGCGATTGAGAAGAAGGAGACAATCGACATCTGCCTTGTCAAACCTTGCAAACGTAAAGACGTGAAAATATTCTCCTCATTAGCACAAGAAAATCCGGAAAGAAAAAGCATCGAAATTCCGGCAGCAGCAAGTCGCCGCTTATACGCTGCGAATAATTATATTGGCGATGATATAAAGATTGTGCAAGATTTTAAGGCACAAATTATTTTGAAGCCAGTTCCTCGAGGTTATTTAAGTGGAAGTGAAACACAGCAAAACAATCATTTTCTTTTGCATATCAAATGCAAAATCTTAAAAATCACCACCACCACCACGATCTGCATAATAACTAGCTACCGAATCATCTACCTAAAAATTCAATAAATCCACAAACAAGAATATTAAATAAAGGAACAATTTTCGGAGCAGCAACGGGTGGCAGTGGTGCATTAGTTGCACCAAAAATTTTATCCGTAAATAATAAGAAAATTCAAAATCATCAATATCAGTAACCCCAGCTAATGTCCTGCAGGCTGTAAGATTTTTAATTTATTTCTACCTATATACATATGATAATTTTATCACCAACTCAAGCCTAATAAATTTTAATTATGTAATAATTTTCAAATAGGACATAGAAACTAGGCAATTCTTAGAGCATTTTCTCCGAAAAAAAGGAAAATCAATTTTTTTGTAATCCATTTGGTTCCCTTCTTGACAGTAAAGTATCGCGTAATCATACACACAGTAGAATCGCTTAAGATTTTAATTTAACATTTTAAGACAGCGGCGTCCTGGATGTAGTTGATGTTGGGAAAAGCAGTGGCGTGCCCCTCTAGCGCCTCGATGAGGTGCTAGTAACCTGCAGGCGTGACACTGCTGTTTAAGTTTTCTTCGGCCGTCCTCGTTTCCGTATGGGCACTAACGTTTGCGGAAGGTTTTCCGAAGATCCTTTGTACGAGGTTATGGCTGATGTATGATATTTTCCAATTGGAGTAGTCGGATCATCAGTGGAAGCGATTTCATACATGGTAGTTCCGCACTTATTTAAAACTATGTAAGGACCATCTTTCTTGGGAGCAAACTTTGAAGTATAACCACTAGATGCGCGGCTTAATGTATGTGTTCTAACCGAAACCTTATCTCCGGGGTTATATCCAGGATGTGGACGACGCCTAGTATCCGAACTCTTCTGATTTCGCTGCTTGCTCTTTTCGTCAGTTTCCTTGGCCTTTTCTAAAGTATTCAATAGTTTCAGCAATAGAGGAGTCATCTGCGGTATGAGATTCTCGTTCTCTACTATAGCTCTTGGGTCTTGATAGGCATCATGATGAGAGATATGCAGCAGTATAGCCGGTGCTTTCACAGCGTGCCGAATTCATTGCAAACCGGATGGAAGAAAGCTGGTTAGGCCATAATGAGAATGCTTCTGTCCCACCAAAATGGCAATTTGCGTTTTCAGATCCCTATTCAACAGGATTCGCCTGTGGGTAGTAGACAGGTGTAAATACCTGCTTAATACCCAAACAATACGTGAGATGCTGCATTATTCCGGAAATGAACTGTGTTCCATTATCGCTGATAAGTCGCCTTGGTACTCCAAAGCGTAAAAAAACTTCATTTAATAGTACTATGCTGCAAGCTTCAGCGGTTGCTTCTCTGAGAGCAAACAATTCTACCCACCGGCTGGCAGTATCTTCTACAATCAAAATCCAACGCATGCCATCTTCTGACATCGGTAATGGTCAGAAGAGGTCTACTGCTAAGACTTCAAATCTTCGATTACTTATAGTGCTCTGAAGCAATCCAGCGGGCTTCAAGTTCTCTCCTTTGTACCTTTGGCATTGTGGGCATTCAGAGACATTCCTGCCCAATAATAATACTGGGCGCTACGCTGATAGGTTTTCTCCGAACCGTAATGTCCTGCTGTGGCTACGTCATGATTTTCTTCAAGTATGGTTCTCCTCTCATTCTTAGGTACTCGATCTGGGCTTCTTCCGATTCTGAATCGGGTGCGTAGCGATGAAGTATTCCGTTCCCCATTAGGTATCCCTTTTTAGACCATCTTAAATATTTTTCATCTTTACTCGTATCTTCTAAGCAATCGATTATTTCTTTGAGGTCTGGGTCTTCGATTCTTGTCTTCTTATTTCCGTCGGTCCTTTTCGTGGAAGATCTATCTGGGTGCTACAGATGGTACAAGATAATTGTGTTGTCTCGTTGCAAGGTGGGCGAGATAAACAATCGGCAACAATGTTCGTTTTTCCGGGCGCGTATACTATTTTGAGGTCATAGGGCTGTAACGTTAAAGCCCATCTGGCTAGACGTCCAGATGGTGATTTTAGTGACATTAACCACCTGAGAGGTTGATGATCGGTAAAGATTAGTGTCTGGCTTCCCTCGATGTATCCGCGAAATCGAGTGATTGCCCAGACAATTGCTAAGGCCTCTCTCTCGTTTGTGCTATAGTTCCGCTCAGCAGCTGTTAATAATCTACTGGCATACTCAATTGGGTGTTCAGTTTCTCCCTCCCCCTGGATTAAGACTGCCCCTAATGCATAGCTACTGGCATCAGTTTTAATTACATATGGGAGGTTTTCGTCGGCTTGCTTCAATATTGGAGCCGTTATTAATGAATGTTTTAGTTGCTCGAAGGCATCCTTCTGGCTCTGTGTCCATTCCCAAACTGAATTTTTCTTGGTTAACCTAGTCAACGGCTCAGCTACCGTGGCAAAATTTGGTATAAAGCGTCGATACCAGGAGCATGTCTGAATAAAGGAAATCAAATGCTTTAGGTTTCCTGGCTCACGTAAGTGTTGAATGCTATCGACCTTTTCAGGATCTGTAGAGATGCCATCTCTTGTGAGATGTCCCAAGTACTTTACGCTTGGGCAGCAAATTTTGCATTTTTCTCTATTTGCTTTAAGTTTGAAGATTTTTAGCCTATTTAAGACTTTTTCGAGGTCTTCAATGTGCCTTTGAAATGAGCTGGAGCAAATAATCAGATCGTCTAAATAAGTTAGTATACATATAGAACTAAGAGCGGACTAAACCTGTCCATCAGGCACTGGAATGTGGCCGGCGCATTTCTTAGCCCGAAGGGCATGCGTTTGAACCTATATATACCCACATGTGTGATAAATGCCGTTTTATCACGATCCGCCTCCCTTACTTTTATCTGCCAATATGATGATTTTAAGTCAATAGTGGTCATGTATGCTGTACTTTTTGCTTCGTGAAGCAAATCGTCAATCCGTGGCAATGGGTACCTGTCAGGTACGGTCGCCAAGTTTAATTGCCTGTAATCTACACAGACTCGGATGTTCCCATCTTTTTTGGGGACCATTATAACTGGTGATGCCCATGCTGACTCGCAGTCCTCAATTACGTCTTCCCTCAGCATACTTTCAAGCTCCTGTTGTAGTTGCTTCCGTTTCATTGGCGAAAGTCTATATGGTGGTACAGCAACAGGTGCGCACTCGGGATTTGTTTCGATACGATGTTCCATAAATGGTGTTTCCTCTAATTTTCCTGTAAATACGTCCAAGTTCCGTTCAAGTAAATTGTTTACTTGTTGAGACTCGTTTTCGTTTAGCCTTATGGCTTCATCAGACCGCAATTTAACATTCATTGACTTAAATTGGAATTTGGGCTCATTATAACGTCTCCCGTTCTTGGATCTTGTCTTGGTTTGGTGACGGTAGAAGGTATTGCATCTCTGAAGATGGCAGTGATTTCTGACGCGTCATAGCTGCTTTTTAGAATTTGTTTCCTCGGTGGAGTTTCTAATTTTATTAATTTCCATATTTGGCCCTCTCCGCTACGTTGTGAAAACCGTTGTTTCTCCTGTTTTACCGCTGTGTTAAATCCTCCGTTTATGGGGGACTATGGTCTGAGAAATAATTATATGTGGTGAATGTGGTCTGAGAATGTAATCCTATGTGGTGAATGTGGTCTGAAAATGTAATCCTATGTGGTGAATGTGGTCTGAAAATGTAATCTGAAAATGTAATCTGAAAAATGTAATCCCCGTGTGGTGAATGTGGTCTGAGACTGTAATCCCCAATATCTTGGCTGTAACAAAACTTTTGAATGAGGTTGTGGTGGTAACCAAAATTGAATGCCTTAATCTATAAAAACCTTAGTTTGTAAAAATCTTTGAAAGCCTTAGTTGTAACAATGTTGTAGTTTAGTTTGTAAAATCCTTTGAATGAGGTTGTGGTAAAAACCTTTGAATGCCTTAGTTGTAACAATGTTGTAGTTTAGTTTGTAAAAACCTTGAATGAGGTTGTGGTAAAAACCTTTGAATGCCTTAGTTGTAACCATGTTGCAGTTTGTAAAAACCTTTGAATACATTAGTTGTAACAATGTTGTAGTTTGTAAAAACCTTTGAAAACATTCTCAAAGTGTTGTAGTAGTAACCCATTTTGAATGCCTTAGTTGTAAAACCTTTGAATGCCTTAGTTGTAAAACCTTTGAATGCATTCTCAAAATAACCCAGTATATAAGTAACCGATTTTGAATGCCTTAGTTCTAAAAACCTTTGAATACATTCTCAAGATGACCCAGTTATAACAATAATTCTTAAAGTTCACCCGTTGTACCTACAATTTCCTTAACCCAGTTATATCAATAATTTTTAAAGTTCACTCGTTGTACCCACAATTTCATTTCCCTTACTTAACCCATCCATCGTCATCTCCCTTCTATTTCTCTCCTTTCTCTTTCTCTCTTTTTGTGTTGTGTGTTAGCCGATGTATACGTGTGGATGGTTGAAAACGTCTGTATCTTAGTCCCTATGAGAAAATGAGACCATATGGTCAAAACTATGTATAGTAATCATATGTGTGGTAATAAAGGCCGTGAGGGCACCTATTTAGCTCTGTTCTACGCGTTTCCCCCAAGCTATTGGGATCTTCAGGAGTATTTCATTTTTATTTTCCATATGTGTGTAATTGATGTTGTGTGTGCATGTGTATAATTAATTTATTTAGTTTCCCTTCAAACGCATCCAAAAAAACATGAAAAATCCTTAACCCTGAGAATTCATGCAACATCCGAAGAATTGATCCAACCTCATAAACCCCCTGAACAATCATGAGTGACTTTTGTGACGTTGAAACCTTATGAGATATATCATAACTTGAAAAAACCCTCCTCAACAACAAATTCAAGAAACGAACACCCCAGACAAATTCAAAAAACAAACACCCTAGACAAAATATCCAGAAACAAACACCCCAGGCAAAATCTCTAGAAACAAACATCTCAGGGTCCATGACAAAATTCCCGATCCCCTCCGAAACCGTTCATAAACGATATCCAAGCATTATGAATCATTTTTTATTAACATTATCTTATTATTAACATTATCTATGAAAACCTGAACCAAAAACGTGAGAAATATCGAACAGGCAACATGGAGGGTGCCTGCAAAAGTTGTTCACGGAAAACGTGACATGGAGGGTTCCTGTAAAATTGTTCATGGAAAACCCTTTGTAAAAATGTTCACGAAATCCTGAATTCTTGAAGAATTAAAACAACGATCCACGTAAAAATGTTCAACGGAAAAGCCTTGTAAAAATGTTCACGATTTCCTGAATTCTCGAAGAATTGAAGCAACGTTCCACGCAATGTTCACGAATTCATGAATTCCTGTAAAAATGTTCACGAATTCCTGAATTCTCGAAGAATTGAAGCAACGTTCCACGCAAAAATGTTCACGAATTCATGACTTCCCGAAGAATTAAAGCAACGTTCCATGTAAACATCCCATGAGACAACTGTTGAAAACCGTGGCTGGCACATTGTGATGGATGTCCGCCATGCCTGACATGGAACGAAGCGTGAAGCGTGACGGATATCCGCCATGCCTGACATGGAACGAAACGTGATGGATGTCCACCATGCCTGACATAGAGCGCGAAACAGTTCCACATATCCACCATGCCAGCACACATCTACCAAAACAAAACAGGACACATCTACCGAAACAGGACACATCTACCATCATCTACCATCACATATCCATCAGGCCGGATTCGAAACGAAACAGGACATACTTACCATCACATACACCTTCAACCACAGGATTCGAAACAGGATTCGAAAGAAGACACACTCACCATCACATATACCATCCCCGACACCATCACATATACCATCTCCGACAGGGAGCACACAAACGCCCCACATGCAGACAAGACATTTTCCATTTCCGATTCGAAACAGGGAGCACACAAACGCCGCACATGCAAACAAGACATTTTCCATTTCCAATTCCAAATCGCAAGACATGTTTCCATTTCCGAGGGTACATTTCCAATCCCAAGGTATCCCCGACGACGCACCCACCCTCTGAACCCGGATCCACCTTCCAACTCCGAATCCATACTCCGAATCCATACTCCCAATGCACCTTCCAAATCCGAATCAATACTTCCAACTCCGAATCCATACTCCGAGCCCATTCTCCAAATCCGAATCCAGCTTCCAACTCCGACTCCAGATTCTGAATCCAAAAAAGAACAAACGACTCCGAATCCGAATCCAGATTCTGAATCCAGAAAAGAACAAACGGCTATTCCGAACTTAACGGCAATTCCAAACATAACGGCTATTCCACACATAACGGCAATTCCAAACATAACGGCTATTCCAAACATATATTTTAATTAATTAACATCAACACATATACTTCCAGAAAAAATGTCGAAGTTGAAGATCATAAGTGGAGCCTTCTTAAATCTCACGGCATTTGATTTTGATGAAGATTGTAAAGCAATACTTTCATATGGAGCCAACTCTATTCTTCCAGTCACAGATTTCAGCCACACAGACACAGTACTGGTAAGGAACACCATTGCGGATATATTAGAAACAGAATTCCACATAAAACTCAAGAAATATTAGCTACCACAAATGAATATTTACACAAGCTCCACAGAGCCAAACTCACATCTACTGAGGAACACATATTGCAACCACCATAAGACTTAGGAAGATCTTACATATCACGAACGATATTACTATAATGGAAGCGGATAAATGGAAAGGGACTGTGGCCATTTACAAAAGTGCCTACGACAGATTGGTGGAGCAAATGATCCTGGAGGGCATCAGTAGTGGAACATACAGCCTGATTAGGAGAGGGAAGCCACAGGATTCAAAAAGCCATGAAACTATCTCTGGACAAGAGGATTAAACACATAATTGAAAGAGGATTCTACAGGAGGAAGTACGGCGAAGGAAATTGCAATGCTATAGTAGACATAAACACGGACTCTAAACTCGTCAAGGCCATGGCTAGACATGACAATGCTATATGCCCCATGCACCCGCTTATCAAAATACACAGAGAAATACCAAAAATGATACCGGTGGTGTCTAGCACAAGATCGATCAATGCATGTATAGGGAAATATTTATACAAAGCAATTGATGACATGGGTTCATTCAAATATCTAAAACTAAATTTCAACATTTTGGACAAAAACACACTGATTAAAGATATCAAGAAAGTTACAAAGCAAGAATCCCACTCATGGCACACATTGGACGTAGAAAACATGTACAACAATATAGACACCAGAGATTTATTATACTTAATTAAAACTAAAATCGGCTCACATATGACCAATAGGTACAACCTGGATACATTAATTAGTCTCATAGATTTCGATATTCATTCTGCCAATTATTTCACTATAGGTGGGGAAATTTACAAACAAACCAGAGGAGTTCCCATGGGGGGCATCGCTTCAGGCAAATACGCTCAGATTTATATAGATTATCAAATCAATAAAATCTATAAGGGACTCAAAGGCATGGGTCTAATATTCATGAGAATATATGTCGATGACATCCTAATTTATGCCAAAAGCAAGAACATACATATGATGGTAAAAACGCTAAGCAACAACTTAAAAATGCCTACCATTATAGATAACACAGACACAAAAGTGGTCAATTTCTTGGACATAACCATAATCGATACCCCGGTAGGATTCAAAACCAGATGGTACAAAAAACCGATTTCATCAAACAGACTCATAAATTTTCATTCCAGCCAACCTATGCAGTATAAATATAACACCCCCACACACAGAGTACAAAAGGCCATAGAGTGCACAGATCAAGAATATATTGGAGGAGTCATGGATACGCTAATTACGGAAATGATGGAGAACAACTATCCAGAAGACATAAATAAGATTTTTCTGGATGGAGACCTTTTAGCACTACTAGATGAAATTTTAACCATAAAATTCAGATTCACCTTAGAAGACATGCAACTAGGAGACATGCAGCTAGCAGCACACAACCAGTATAATCCTTTTTATCCCACAGAGAATTTTGTTTCACATCAAGAGTAATTGGGAAGGGTCCATATATAGACAGACACACCAATAATTACATGAAACATATCCAAAACCTATCCAAACGAATCATTCCAATACCATACAACAAACAAAAAGACAAACTCAGACAGAAACTAACGTCCAGATTAAGGACACCACCTAATACACCTCATAATTTACCGCGGAATACACCACGGATTACACCACAAAATGCACCAAGCAATACACAACAGAACACAATACAAAATACACCACATGATACACCACCAAACATGATATGGAACCCCATATCCAACAACGCCACACAAGTTTCCATTTCAAACAACGCTACACAAGATGACGTTTTTGAACAACATAACACAAGACTTAATTCCAGACAATAGGAAACATCACTCCATTCTAAATTCACGACAAAACACGACACAACATCTAAATTCACGACAAAACACGACACAACACATAAATATTAAAGAGATTCATAGACATGTATACACGCAGAGGGTTCACGCAGACAAAAGCACATACTCACCAGACGACTGGTACTGCATCATTACATTCAAATGTGGAAACTGCAACACGACATACATCACATACACGGGTAAGAACAACATACGAAACATCATCACGCACAACATAAACCATAATATCATCATAAACACGCATAATCTAATGCACAAACATAGGACTAAGAGGCGCTATAAAGTCATAGGCAGAGAGATTTCGTATAAGAAAGCCTGGATGATAATAGCAGCATACAGGAACACACACCACACAAACAACCGAAACACAATCTTACCTTTGAATAATCCCACCTTGAACTGCATCACCAGACTCAACGAAGACCACCGCATAATCAGGAACAACGCCAACAACACCACACCAATATCGAGGACCCCACCAATATCGAGGACCCCATCATTGACCCCGACATTCACGATTTCATCAACATCGAGGACCCCATCTTCGACCCCGACATTAACGATTTCATCAACATCGACGACATCTTCGAAATCATCAACATACACGACTACATCAAGACCCATGACTACTTCACCGACAAAGATGATAAAGAAGATGACGACATCAACCAAGAAGACGACTGTTTCAATGAAAACGACACCATCAAGTACATTAGCATCGAAGCTGAATACGACTAAGCCCACAACAACAGCGTAAAATGCCACATGCGACTAAGACTACGATGACGGCGAAAAATGCCACATGCGACGAAGACTACGACTACAGCGAAAAATACCACAGAGGACCATGACCATATAAATATACCACACAGGACCATTGGTACATAAAGATAGCCACATATACGAAACATAAAGATAGATATATACGAAACATAAAGATTGTTTGCAGCGTCTTCTGCCACATCACCATCACCTTACCATCCCCATGCATCATCGCCACAGATATCCACTAGTACCAGCACATCAGGCATTATCGCCAGACAGAGCCATAGAAAAGTCACAGACAAAGCCACAGAGAAGCCACAGAAAGCCACATATGCCATCAGTACCCTAGGCATGGCTGCAACAGACAGACAGACAGCCACACAAAAGATCAGCATCTTCTACGTTAGGACCACACAGAATAATTTTTAGCATCCTTTAGCATCCTTTACTTTAGGATCACACAAATAAGACCACAGAAGACCCACACAAACCATTAGCATCTTCTACAATTTGACTATCAGCATCTTCTGCAATATGACCATCTGCATCGCCGGCAATATGACCACAAGCGTACCATACCCTCTCCAAATTTGCTGTGAGGGTAACCGCCACATAATACTGAAAGAGGAAGCGAGCATCGCAAGATGCGTTCAACTGCATGGTAACACCCTTTGATAATTATGATGAACAACTCCCTATAAATACACTCCCAATGTAGGTGACAGTAATCAAATATTCCCATAACACATGCCATGACTAATATTAACGAAATCAAATATTCCCACAACACATCCCATAATAACAAAACAGCAACGGAGGCTAACTATTTTCAAGGGATTTTGTCGAACGAACAACACGAAGAGGAGAAGCAACAAGGAATAAGAAACAAGGAATAAGAAAGAAAGAACAATAACAGAATAACTAAACAAACAAGAGGAATACCCACAAACAGGTAAAACACAAATATATATAAAAAATGGAAATTGTGATTATGAGAAATTTAATATAGAACAGGAAATAGGAGAAGAAACAAGCAACAAGTAATAAATAAGTAATTGAAAACAAGGAACAAGTAATAAAAAACAAGGAATAAGTAATAATAAAAACAAAGAACATTAACAGATCAAGAACAATAAAGTACAATAACAAAGAAATACTAAACAGCAGAAAAACTCCAAACAGGTAAAACACAAAATTGGAAATTGCAATTTGGATAATTAATTTAACATTTCGAAGGCATGCTTCAAATATCTTATAAAGGATAGCCAACCACAAACCACCAAACGGATAATCAACTAGCTGACCAGCGGGTTAGTTGATCAACCAGTAGACCAGCAATCGACCAGCTAATCAACCATAATTTTCACCGCACAACCAACTAGAAATCCAACTAAGCAAACGTAAGTCCTCATTTTCATATTAAACAAACCGCAACACCCCCCCCCCCCCCTAATCAAACACCCAAAGGAAGTACCACAGAGGAAGTATTTGCATTAAGGAATCTCCCAAGATCAAACACCCAAAAGAGGAAGTATTTTCATAAAGGAATCTTTCAAATGAACATATTCGCGAGCTTTTTGTTGGGACTTCTTTTGTAATTTCATGTTTTTTTGGGAAACTAAATAAATTAATTATACACATGCACACACAACATCAATTACACACATATGGAAAATAAAAATGAAATACGCCTGAAGATCCCAATAGCTTGGGGGAAAACGCGTAGAGCAGAGCTAAATAGGTGCCCTCACGGCCTTTATTACCACACATATGATTACTATACATAGTTTTGACCATATGGTCTCATTTTCTCATAGGGACTAAGATACAGACGTTTTCAACCATCCACACGTATACATCGGCTAACACACAACACAAAAAGAGAGAAAGAGAAAGGAGAGAAATAGAAGGGAGATGACGATGGATGGGTTAAGTAAGGGAAATGAAATTGTGGGTACAACGAGTGAACTTTAAAAATTATTGATATAACTGGGTTAAGGAAATTGTAGGTACAACGGGTGAACTTTAAGAATTATTGTTATAACTGGGTCATCTTGAGAATGTATTCAACGGTTTTTACAACTAAGGCATTCAAAATCGGTTACTTATATACTGGGTTATTTTGAGAATGCATTCAAAGGTTTTACAACTAAGGCATTCAAAATGGGTTACTACTACAACACTTTGAGAATGTTTTCAAAGGTTTTTACAAACTACAACATTGTTACAACTAATGTATTTTTGGTGGTTAGGTGTAATCTCTTGAAATGGTTACCCATACACTTAGTTTTGTTGGGTATATGTCCCGTGAAGATTTGTTATCAGCATTCGAGTTGATGTGTAATCTTGTGGGGAGCCAGGTTCTCAACTATAAGGTGAGGAGAACGCTCGAATCCTTGACGTATTGAAACTGCATCACTATTACAAGTTGTTGCTAGATGCGGGAGAATACTTATCAGTTCTCCTAGTTTGTAGTAAGCCGTATTCCAATGAAAAGTATTGTTTCGCTTTTTATGATTTATTGGTTTATATTTCCAACAAAAACTTCTTTCGGAGTGTAACTAGACACAAAAATAAACAATGTGGCACGTTGCTGAGCCTTAACACAATGTAATTCAACGACACAAATGAATACAATATTGAACTTAAGTCTATTATTAGAATAGTATAAAATTTATAGTTTGAACGGACGGACAGGAAAACTTAAAATACTAGACTCGGACAGACTTACTATAAATATTTTCAAAAAGGCAAAAGAGAATTGATATACGTTTTTAATTGTAAAAACAACCTAACCCGAGTAGTCGTAACTGGGAATGACAATCAAAAATACAAACTTTTGTTTTTTTATTTTTCAATCAGAATCAAGGCCTACTTATTAATAACCTTTTCCAGCGATCAAAGTGACTTTGTTCACAATCGCGAAATACTATAAATGTTTCGCCGAGATTGCTAACCAAAGGATGGTGTCTGTAGCTCGTGGTGAAGACAGCCACACACTCCCCTGCCAGCGAAACCATAGGTTTAGCGAGTATCAAATCTACTGGGAGGTTGAGTGACTCGTTCAGTTCTTGTGGTTTGCTGTTGGAAAACAGCGTTTCCGTCTGGCATAAATCTGACGGTACGTGTGGATTGGGTACTATGTGGGGTGTTCGGGTTTGTTTGGTGTCTCGAGTTTTGGGATGGTGAATCTTCGAATCCATGAAAATCGAAATGTTCATCTGTGCTGGCAGTGTCATGATTACTTAGTACATCTTCAGGCCCTGGCTGAACAGAACCTTCAGAGACTGACTGAATTGGTTCGTGGCTGCATGATGGTGTGTTTGATGATGACGGAGAGTTGTTTATAATAGTACCATCCGTAGACTGGTCTTGGTGTAATTCGATGTCGTCTTCCTTAAAACATGGTTTCAATCTGTCGATTGATATATTTGTCTCCTTGTTTCGTATTTTTAGGGTATAAAACTTGTCCTTGCGACTAATAATTTCGTAGGGGCCTTCATAAGGAGGTTGAAGCGAGGCTCGGAGTGAGTCCTTACGAACGAAAACGTGCGAGCAATTAATTAGTTCCTTAAATTTGAAAAAGGACTGCCGAGAGTGATTTGAAGCCTGAACGGGTCTGATCTCCGAAAAGGTATTCTGAAGTGAACAATAAATTTATTTTGGGGTTGGATTTTCGAAGCGAGCAAGAAGTCGCCGGGAAGACGTAAGCTTTCGCCGTATACCAATTCTGCCGGGGTAGCTTGGAACTCTTCTCTGAATGTCGTTCGCAGTCCTAGTAAGGCTAAAGGGAGGATTTGTGACCATGATCTGTCCTTATATGCCATAATCGTTGCTTTAAGTGTCCGATGCCATCGCTCTAGAAAACCGTTGGCTTGTGGATGATAAGCCGTGGTTCTGCTACGTTCGAAACCTAATAATTTAGAGAGTTCAGTGAAGAGAACTGACTCGAATTGTGGTCCTTGATCGGTGACGACTGTTCTGGGTACTCCAAAGCGCGATATCCAATTTCGGAAAAATGCCTCTGCGACCGTTTCAGCGTCGATGCTGGACAGAGGAATAGCCTCGGGCCATCTGGTGAATCTATCTATAATGGTAAGGCAATACCTGAATCCTTGTGAAGGGGGAAGCGAACCAATGATATCAATGTGAATGTCCTGGAAACGGCGTGAAGATGACGGAAAAGTGCCTGGAGCACTTTTAACGTGTCTCGAAACTTTGCTTTGCTGACAGGCTAAGCAAGACCGTGCCCAAGTGTTAACATCTTTGTTTATCAAAGGCCAAAAATAACGAGAAGTAGTCATTTTATTTGAGGTGCGAATACCTGGATGAGCGAGATTGTGAATGGAATCAAACACTTATCTCCTGAAATTTAATGGAATAAAAGGTCTGGTGCCAACAGGGGAAATTTCACAATATAATTGCTTATCCGTGCCAAAAACTGGAAGCTTTTCAAATTTGAACTGTGAATTTTGTAAAAGCTCTTGCAACTCAGGGTCTTCGACTTGACTGTCCGCGATGGAACCGAAATCGACAATACTCGGGATATGTATTTCCTCTACGCGTGACAAGGCGTCGGCAACGACGTTGTCTTTTCCCGCTACATGTTTCATGTCTGTCGTGAATTGTCCTACAAAATCCAGATGTCGCAGTTGTCTGGGGGAAGCTTTCTCTGGCTGCTGTTTAAAAGCGAATGTTAACGGCTTGTGATGCGTGTACAGAGTGAAAGTGCGCCCGTCCAGAGGATAGCGAAAGTATTTTATGCCTAAATAGGCCGCAAGAAGTTCCCGGTCATAAGCACTATAGTTGCGCTGCGTGCTGTTTAGTTTCACCGAATAGAACCCAAGCGGTTGCCAACAGCTGTCTACCTTCTGATGAAGTGCTGCACCGATAGCTGAATCCGAAGCGTCTACGTATAGAGCGAGAAAAACTAGCAGGGTTGATTGCGCCAACTGAGTTTTCACTTCCTCGAAAGCTTTGGCGGCTTCTGGGGACCAAATGATTATCTGGGCACTCTTTTTCTTAGGACCGGTCAAATAATTGTTAAGCAGGGCATGATGGCTGGCTGCGTGTGGGAGGAACCTGCGGTAAAAATTTACCATGCCAAGAAAACGACGCAGTTCTTTGACCGTTTTTGGAATTGTGAAGTCTGCAATCGCTGACACTCGTTCGGGAGATGGTTTAATCCCTTGAGGTGTGACCGAGTGACCTAGAAAGTTGATCTGACTTTGTAAAAACTTGCATTTGTCTAAATTAATTATGAGACCATATTCTTTCAACCGCATAAAAATTTGTTTCAAGTGTGTAATATGTTCAGATTTAGATCTAGAGGCAATTAGGATGTCGTCCAAATAGACGAAACAGAAGGCAAATTCCTGAAGCACAGTATGGATGAACCTTTGAAAGGTTTGTGCTGCATTGCAGAGACCAAGGGTCATGCGAGTGAACTCGAAGAGCCCGAATGGCGTGCATATAGCCGTTTTGGGAATGTCTTCCGGTTCAATGGGAATTTGGTGATATGCCTTAGCCAGATCTAGAGTCGAAAAGTATTTGCAATCCTTTAATTGATAGACAAAGTCATGTATTAGAGGGATAGGACAGCGGTCCGGAACAGTAATAGCATTTAATCGCCTATAATCTCCGCAGGGTCTCCAGTCACCATTCTTTTTTTTGACGAGGTGTAGAGGAGAGGACCAGCTACTGCTTGAAGGTCTACAAATTCCCTGCTTTAGCAAAAAGTCGAATTCACTTCTAGCCGCGGCCAGCTTTTCGGGAGAAAGGCGACGTACTTTTGAGACTATCGATGGGCCATTAGTAATGATGCGATGGGTTACCTTATGGGTCAGTTGTTTAATAAAACCCGCTTCTACCGTAATGACCTGGTATTCACGTAACAGCTTTTGAATTTCGCTATCAACGTCTGCATCGATAAGCACTGAAAGTGCTGATTGTTGTCCAATCACCCGTTGTCCAAATGATTTTAAAGCAGTAAGTGGGTCGATGAGTGATCTTTCCTTGACGTTGACTAGCAAACCGTAGTGACCTAGGAAGTCGGCTCCTAGGATAGGTCTAGGTACGTTGGCTATAATGAATTGCCAAGGGAATGTGCGACGAAGACCTAAGTCCAAAGTGAGGATTTTTCTGCCGATAGTGTGGATAATAGATGAATTTGCAGCGACGAGACATAGATCGGACTGACCGATACATCAGCTCCAGTGTCGATTAAAAAATTTTCTTTCGAAGACTTATCATACAAATAGAGACGACTATGTAGGAAGCCTATTCCACCCGTCGTCAATGGCGGAGGGCTGATTAGTTTGTCGAAGATTTTGAAGAAACAGTCGAGTTGGAACATGAATTTTGTTTGCTATATGAACAAGGAGGAATACATTTCCGTGCCTTGTGTGCATACTGTTTGTGGTACCAACAAAAGGAATTCTTTTGACTTGATTGAAAACGAAGTGATGGAGACCTAAGTCTGGACTGACTTCTAGGCTGAGGGTGGTCACTTCGACGTGTGGGTTTAGGTTACAAGCTAATGAACTCAAATAAAGCTAATGAAAACAAATAAAATTGAATAAGGAAAATTGATTGATTGACCAAAGGAGCACTTTGAGGGTCGGAAAAAGGTTTCACAATGATTTACGATAATAATAAAATATTAAGAAAACGAATTGTTTTTAAAAGATTTGGTGTTATAACACATATTTTTTTTTAAATAAAAGAGATTGAAAGAAATGTGTATAAATATGTATATACCTAATAGGTAATGTATTCAAACCTTGACCAGTTGTATTCTTGTCTGCTATGTTGTTGTAAGATTTCACTGCTGAATTTCTTGATTGAAGTATTATCTTGCTTGATGCATTCTTGTTTTCTTCACTTATGAAATGGTATAATAACATTCCCTTTTTAGTACCTTACCACTGGTGGGGGGTAGATAAAAAGGAATATTGAAGACGACCTTCTTGGGACATCTACTGTCCGCAATTTTTCTGGAAAACACTTAATAAGGCGCTACTGTTCTTGCTGTCGGGGTCACCAGCTTTGGTGGTTAGGTGTAATCTCTTGAAATGGTTACCCATACACTTAGTTTTGTTGATGTATTGGAAACCTCTTGAAATGGTTACCCATACACTTAGTTTTGTTGATGTATTGGAAACCTCTTGAAATGGTTACCATACATTTAGTTTGTTGAAGAAGCACCGATGTGAGGGTATGAGTGACTGATGCAGTGTCTATGACAGTTATCAGCACTCAAGTTCAGTTGATGTCTTGAGGTGGGGTTCAGGGTATATGTCCCGTGAAGATTTGTTATCAGCATTCGACTTGATGTGTAATCTTGTGGGGAGCCAGGCTCTCAACTATAAGGTGAGGAGAACGCTCGAATCCTTGACGTATTGAAACTGCATCACTATTACAAGTTGTTGCTAGATGCGGGAGAATACTTATCAGTTCTCCTAGTTTGTAGTAAGCCGTATTCCAATGAAAAGTATTGTTTCGCTTTTTATGATTTATTGGTTTATATTTCCAACAGAAACTTCTTTCGGAGTGTAACTAGACACAAAAATAAACAATGTGGGACGTTGCTGAGCCTTAACACAATGTAATTCAACGACACAAATGAATACAATATTGAACTTAAGTCTATTATTAGAATAGTATAAAATTTATAGTTTGAACGGACGGACAGGAAAACTTAAAATACTAGACTCGGACAGACTTACTATAAATATTTTCAAAAAGGCAAAAGAGAATTGATATCCGTTTTTAATTGTAAAAACAACCTAACCCGTCGTAACTGGGAATGACAATCAAAAATACAAACTTTTGTTTTTTTATTTTTCAATCAGAATCAAGGCCTACTTATTAATAACCTTTTCCAGCGATCAAAGTGACTTTGTTCACAATCGCGAAACACTATAAATGTTTCGCCGAGATTGCTAACCAAAGGATGGTGTCTGTAGCTCGTGGTGAAGACAGCCACATATTCAAAGGTTTTTACAAACTACAACATTGTTACAACTAAGGCATTCAAAGGTTTTTACCACAACCTCATTCAAAGGTTTTTACAAACTATGCTACAACATTGTTACAACTAAGGCTTTCAAAGATTTTTACAAACTAAGGTTTTTATAGATTAAAGCATTCAATTTTGGTTATTACCACAACCTCATTCAAACGTTTTGACAAGCTAAGGCATTCAAAAGTTTTTACAGCCAAGATATCGGGGATTACAGTCTCAGACCACATTCACCACACGGGGATTACATTTTCAGATTACATTTTCAGACCACATTCACCACGTAGGATTACATTTTCAGACCATATTCACCACATAGGATTACATTCTCACACCACATTCACCACATATAATTATTTCGCAGACCATATCCCCCCTTAAACGGCGGTAAAACAGGAGAAACAACGGTTTTCACAATATTTGTTAGGCCATATTTGGTAGCCCATATCACAATCGGACGGCCCATATTTGGTAGCCCATATCGCAACCAGACAGCCCACATTTGGTAGCCCGTATCACAACCAGACAGCCCATATTTGGTAGCCCATATCACAATCGGACAGCCCATATCGGACAGCATATAAGAGAGTTCAGCATTCCCAATAACACACTAATGAGAAATCACAGCGCGTTATATTTTGTAGCCCATAACACAATCGGACAGGCCATATGAGAGTTCGGACAGCCCATATGAGAGTTCGGACAGCCCATATGAGAGTTCAGCATTCCCAAAAACACACAAATGAAAAAACACACAAATGAGAAAACACAATCAGGAGAGTCCTTGAGCCACACCACTCTTCACATGCATAAAAACTGGGCACAGTTGGGTTCCACCAGAGCTTCATCCTGGATGACAGAGGTTTCCATAAGATGCAAATTTACCATCACCAAATTCCCAATGTACCAACCACAACTATTAGCTACTTAAAGATGGTTCACTCAACATTGAATGACTTGTACAGGATATTACTTATGATACTATTATGGTGAACATCATAAGTAACCCAGTGTACTAAGACATGGTTTGTGAAGGGTAGAATCGCGAGGGTAAATAAACCACCAATTTTCAATCATACAAAGCTTGTGATAATGAGAAGGTAGGGCACACGCACTCTTATCGGGAATTATTTAGAATTCAGATCCGAAGAGAAAACCGGCAGTTTCTAGAAGAAATGTTAAGTTATTTAGAATTGAGATCCGAACAGAAGTAAAGTTAAGTTATTTAGAATTGATATCCGAACAGAAAACCGTGGATTTTTTAGAAATCAAGTTATTTAGAATTCAGATCCGAACAGAAAACCGGAAGTTTTTAGAATTTAGGTTAATATAAATAACGGAAATACACAAAGTCTCACCGAGAGTTCGTTAGAATTCAGATCCGAACAGACAACCAGGAACTATTTAGATTTATGATCAAGAAAGACACACCGGAAGAATATTGTTAACAAATAATTGCTAATAAGTTATTTATAATTTATATCCGAACAAAACCCGGGAGTAACTAATTTTTAACAACATATACTAACTTAAACTGAGTAGATAAAAGATGAGGTAATGAATGGAGGAGAGAAAAATAATATAAAAAGGATACATGATACACCGGCAAACGTGATACATATCCACCATTACTCAACGGCATAATGAACCTTTCCGGATACATGACACATACCGGCAAATGTGATACACATCCACCATTACTAAACGGCATAATGAACGATTCTTCTACCAGGACTGTTTCAAAACTGTTCAAAACTGACTTGCAATACACATCCTTCATGACTTACGTGTGACACACATCTACATATACACATCCACCATGACACACATCCACATACCCACCAAATGTGACACATATCCCCATGCACGTATCCACTACCACATCCACATATCCACCAAACGGGATACATATCCACCAAACATATCCACCAAACGCGACACACATCCTCAGAGCCCCAGAACTACCATACTTGCAAACGCCACACATCTACTATACCTGACACGAAGCGTGAAGCGTGACGCCATGCCTGACATGGAGTGAGGCGTGACGGGTGTCCGCCATGCCTGACGCATGTCCACCATGCCTGACGCATGTCCACCATGCCTGACATGGAACGAAGCGTGAAGCGTGACGGATATCCGCCATGCCTGACATGGAACGAAGCGTGATGGATGTCCACCATGCCTGACATAGAACGTGAAACAGTTCCACATATCCACCATGCCAGCACACATCTACCAAAACAAAACAGGACACATCTACCGAAACAGGACACATCTACCATCATCTACCATCACATATCCATCAGGCCGGATTCGAAACGAAACAGGACATACTTATCATTACATACACCTTCAACCACAGGATTCGAAGCAGGATTCGAAAGAAGACACACTCACCATCACATATACCATCCCCGACACCATCACATATACCATCTCCGACAGGGAGTACACAAACGCCACACATGCAGACAAGACATTTTCCATTTCCGATTCGAAACAGGGAGCACACAAAAGCCACACAGGCAAACAAGACATTTTTCCATATCCGGTTCGAAACAGGATTCGAAACAGGACACACTCACCATCACATATACTATCTCCGACACCATCACATATACTATCTCCGACACCATCACATATACTATCTCCGACAGTGAACACACGACAGGGAACACACGAACGCCACACATGCAAACAAGACATTTTTCCATTTCCGAGGGTACATTTCCAATCCCGAGATATTCCCGGCGACGCACCCAGGCTCTGAGCCCGGATCCACCTTCCAACTCCGAATCCATACTCCGAAACCATACTCCGAATCCACCTTCCAAATCCGAATCCATACTTCCAACTCCGAATCCATACTCCGAGTCCATACTCCAAATCCGAATCCAGCTTCCAACTCCGACTCCAGATTCTGAATCCAAAAAAGAACAAACGACTCCGAATCCGAATCCAGATTCTGAATCCAGAAAAGAACAAACGGCTATTCTGAACATAACGGCAATTCCAAACATAACGGCTATTCCAAACATAACGGCAATTCCAAACATAACGGCTATTCCAAACATATGTTTTAATTAATTAACATCAACACATATACTTCCAGAAAAAATGTCGAAGTTGAAGATCATAAGTGGAGCCTTCTTAAACTTCACGGCATTTGATTTTGATGAAGATTGTAAAGCTATACTTTCATATGGAGCCAACTCTATTCCTCCAGTCACAGATTTCAGCCACACAGACACAGTACTGGTAAGGAACACCATTGCGGATATATTAGAAACAGAATTCCACATAAATCTCAAGAAATATTAGCTACCACAAATGAATATTTACACAAGCTCCACAGAGCCAAACTCACATCTACTGAGGAACACATATTGCAACCACCATAAGACTTAGGAAGATCTTACATATCACGTCGGATATTACTATAATGGAAGCAGATAAATGGAAAGTGACTGTGGCCATTTACAAAAGTGCCTACGACAGCTTGGTGGAGCAAAGATCCTGGAGGGCATCAGTAGTGGAACATACAGCCTGATTAGCAGAGAGGGAAGCCACAGGATTCAAAAAGCCATGAAACTATCTCTGGACAAGAGGATTAAACACATACTTGAAAGAGGATTCTACAGGAGGAAGTACGGCGAAGGAAATTGCAATGCTATAGTAGACATAAACACGGATTCTAAACTCGTCAAGGCCATGGCTAGACATGACAATGCTATATGCCCCATGCACCCGCTTATCAAAATACACAGAGAAATACCAAAAATGATACCGGTGGTGTCTAGCACAAGATCGATCAATGCATGTATAGGGAAATATTTATACAAAGCAATTGATGACATGGGTTCATTCAAATATCTAAAACTAAATTTCAACATTTTGGACAAAAACACACTGATTAAAGATATCAAGAAAGTTACAAAGCAAGAATCCCACTCATGGCACACATTGGACGTAGAAAATATGTACAACAATATAGACACCAGAGATTTATTATACTTAATTAAAACTAAAATCGGCTCACATATGACCAATAGGTACAACCTGGATACATTAATTAGTCTCATAGATTTCGATATTCATTCTGCCAATTATTTCACTATAGGTGGGGAAATTTACAAACAAACCAGAGGAGTTCCCATGGGGGCATCGCTTCAGGCAAATACGCTCAGATTTATATAGATTATCAAATCAATAAAATCTATAAGGGACTCAAAGGCATGGGTCTAATATTCATGAGAATATATGTCGATGACATCCTAACTTATGCTAAACGCAAGAACATACATATGATAGTAAAAACGCTAAGCAACAACTTAAAAATGCCTACCATTATAGATAACACAGACACAAAAGTGGTCAATTTCTTGGACATAACCATAATCGATACCCCGGTAGGATTCAAAACCAGATGGTACAAAAAACCGATTTCATCAAACAGACTCATAAATTTTCATTCCAGCCAACCTATGCAGTATAAATATAACACCCCCACACACAGAGTACAAAAGGCCATAGAGTGCACAGATCAAGAATATATTGGAGGAGTCATGGATACGCTAATTACGGAAATGATGGAGAACAACTATCCAGAAGACATAAATAAGATTTTTCTGGATGGAGACCTTTTAGCACTACTAGGTGAAATTTTAACCATAAAATTCAGATTCACCTTAGAAGACATGCAACTAGGAGACATGCAGCTAGCAGCACACAACCAGTATAATCCTTTTTATCCCACAGAGAATTTTGTTTCACATCAAGAGTAATTGGTAAGGGTTCCATATATAGACAGACACACCAATAATTACATGAAACATATCCAAAACCTATCCAAACGAATCATGCCAATACCATACAACAAACAAAAAGACAAACTCAGACAGAAACTAACGTCCAGATTAAGGACACCACCTAATACACCTCATAATTTACCGCGGAATACACCACGGATTACACCACAAAATGCACCAAGCAATACACAACAGAACACAATACAAAATACACCACATGATACACCACCAAACATGATATGGAACCCCATATCCAACAACGCCACACAAGTTTCCATTTCAAACAACGCTACACAAAATGACGTTTTTGAACAACATAACACAAGACTTAATTCCAGACAATAGGAAACATCACTCCATTCTAAATTCACGACAAAACACGACACAACATCTAAATTCACGACAAAACACGACACAACACATAAATATTAAAGAGATTCATAGACATGTATACACGCAGAGGGTTCAAACAGACAAAAGCACATACTCACCAGACGACTGGTACTGCATCATTACATTCAAATGTGGAAACTGCAACACGACATACATCACATACACGGGTAAGAACAACATACGAAACATCATCACGCACAACATAAACCATAATATCATCATAAACACGCATAATCTAATGCACAAACATAGGACTAAGAGGCGCTATAAAGTCATAGGCAGAGAGATTTCGTATAAGAAAGCCTGGATGATAATAGCAGCATATAGGAACACACACCACACAAACAACCGAAACACAATCTTACCTTTGAATAATCCCACCTTGAACTGCATCACCAGACTCAACGAAGACCACCGCATAATCAGGAACAACGCCAACAACACCACACCAATATCGAGGACCCCACCAATATCGAGGACCCCATCATTGACCCCGACATTCACGATTTCATCAACATCGAGGACCCCATCTTCGACCCCGACATTAACGATTTCATCAACATCGACGACATCTTCGAAATCATCAACATACACGACTACATCAAGACCCATGACTACATCACCGACAAAGATGATAAAGAAGATGACGACATCAACCAAGAAGACGACTGCTTCAATAGAAACGACACCGTCAGCAACATAAGCATCGAAGCTGAATACGACTAAGCCCACAACAACAGCGAAAAATGCCACATGCCACATGCGACTAAGACGACACATGCGAATAAGAAGTCGACTGCTTCTATGAAAACGACACCATCAAGTACATAAGCATCGAAGCTGAATACGACTAAGCCCACAACAACAGCGTAAAATGCCACATGCGACTAAGACTACGATGACGGCGAAAAATGCCACATGCGACTAAGGCTACAATGATAGCGAAAAATGCCACATGCGACTAAGACTACGACTACAGCGAAAAATACCACAGAGGACCATGACCATATAAATATACCACACAGGACCATTGGTACATAAAGATAGCCACATATACGAAACATAAAGATAGATATATATGAAACATAAAGATTGTCTGCAGCGTCTTCTGCCACATCACCATCACCTTACCATCCCCATGCATCATCGCCACAGATATCCACTAGTACCAGCACCTCAGGCATTATCGCCAGACAGAGCCACAGAAAAGTCACAGACAAAGCCACAGAGAAGCCACAGAAAGCCACATATGCCATCAGTACCCTCAAGCAGATCAGCATCTTCTACGTTAGGACCACACAGAAGAATTTTTAGCATCCTTTAAAATCCTTTACTTTAGGATCACACAAATAAAGCCACAGAAGAGCCACACAAACCATTAGCATCTTCTACAATTTGACCATCAGCATCTTATGCAATATGACCATCTGCATCGCCGGCAATATGACCACCAGAGTACCATACTCTCTCCAAATTTGCTGTGAGGGTAACCGCCACATAATACTGAAAGAGGAAGCGAGCATCGCAAGATGCGTTCAACTGCATGGTAACACCCTTTGATAATTATGATGAACAACTCCCTATAAATACACTCCCAATGTAGGTGACAGTAATCAAATATTCCCATAACACATGCCATGACTAATATTAACGAAATCAAATATTCCCACAACCAAAACCCTCGAGAATACTTCACAAGCCATGAAACAGACTCCCTCCCTACCACATGCGAGTCCCAGCGTAGTCCTTACATTCTAAAATATTTGCAGTGTTCTTATGTAAAATTGACAAAAGTTTGATTTGAATAGCTCCTCCGCCCTAAACTACTATTCATACAGAAAAATGGTGTTCTGATAATCTTAAGCTTGCTTTCTTATCTTCTGAACCGTAATAAAATTTTTATACCTTTCCTAACAAAGTTATTTAAAAAAATTATCTTAACCAAATGACTACGATTCCTCAAACAAAAATTCTCAGCTGAGTAATCATTGTAATGTTGCTCTGCCGTCATGGGATGCCGTGGGCTGATGATATCGAATGTAGCTGCCTACAGATTCGGACTACGGCTGCACATACACACATGCAATCATCTCTCAGCTGAGATGTATTGAGCGTAAAATGGTAAGATTACTTTGTAATCAAAACTATTTAATTATTTTGTTAAGTAAGGTATATAGTAAGTGTAGCCTTTGGTAAGGTAAGGAATCAAGCTTTAAATTACTAGATGACTATTTTCCTGTATGGATAGTAGTTTAGGCTCTATGGCATATATAAAGTCAATGTTTGGCACTTTTCCATTAGTATCAATATAGAACATTTTAGAAAACGGACTAAGCACGCACACATATAGATTTCTGTTTCATGGCTTGGGAAGTATTCTCGAGGGTTTTGCCACAACACATCCCATAATAACAAAACAGCAACGGAGGCTAACTATTTTCAAGGGATTTTGCCGAACGAACAACACGAAGAGGAGAAGCAACAAGGAATAAGAAACAAGGAATAAGAAAGAAAGAACAATAACAGAATAACTAAACAAACAAGAGGAATACCCACAAACAGGTAAAACACAAATATATATAAAACACAAATATATATAAAAAATGGAAATTGTGATTATGAGAAATTTAATATAGAACAGGAAATAGGAGAAGAAACAAGCAACAAGTAATAAATAAGTAATAGAAAACAAGGAACAAGTAATAATAAACAAGGAATAAGTAATAATAAAAACAAAGAACATTAACAGATCAAGAACAATAAAGTACAATAACAAAGAAATACTAAACAGCAGAAAAACTCCAAACAGGTAAAACACAAAATTGGAAATTGCAATTTGGATAATTAATTTAACATTTCGAAGGCATGCTTCAAATATCTTATAAGGGATAGCCAACCACAAACCACCAAACGGATAATCAACTAGCTGACCAGCGGGTTAGTTGATCAACCAGTAGACCAGCTAATCGACCAGCTAATCAACCATAATTTTCACCGCACAACCAACTAGAAATCCAACTAAGCAAACGTAAGTCCTCATTTTCATATTAAACAAACCGCAACACCCCCCCCCCCCCCCTAATCAAACACCCAAAGGAAGTACCACAGAGGAAGTATTTGCATTAAGGAATCTCCCAAGATCAAACACCCAAAAGAGGAAGTACTTGCATAAAGGAATCTCCCAAAATCAAACACCCAAAAGAAGCACCATAGGGGAAGTATTTTCATAAAGGAATCTTTCAAATGAACATATTCGCGAGCTTTTTGTTGGGACTTCTTTTGTAATTTCATGTTTTTTTGGATGCGTTTGAAGGGAAACTAAATAAATTAATTATACACATGCACACACAACATCAATTACACACATATGGAAAATAAAAATGAAATACTCCTGAAGATCCCAATAGCTTGGGGGAAACGCGTAGAGCAGAGCTAAATAGGTGCCCTCACGGCCTTTATTACCACACATATGATTACTATACATAGTTTTGACCATATGGTCTCATTTTCTCATAGGGACTAAGATACAGACGTTTTCAACCATCCACACGTATACATCGGCTAACACACAACACAAAAAGAGAGAAAGAGAAAGGAGAGAAATAGAAGGGAGATGACGATGGATGGGTTAAGTAAGGGAAATGAAATTGTGGGTACAACGAGTGAACTTTAAAAATTATTGATATAACTGGGTTAAGGAAATTGTAGGTACAACGGGTGAACTTTAAGAATTATTGTTATAACTGGGTCATCTTGAGAATGTATTCAAAGTTTTTTAGAACTAAGGCATTCAAAATCGGTTACTTATATACTGGGTTATTTTGAGAATGCATTCAAAGGTTTTACAACTAAGGCATTCAAAGGTTTTACAACTAAGGCATTCAAAATGGGTTACTACTACAACACTTTGAGAATGTTTTCAAAGGTTTTTACAAACTACAACATTGTTACAACTAATGTATTCAAAGGTTTTTACAAACTGCAACATGGTTACAACTAAGGCATTCAAAGGTTTTTACCACAACCTCATTCAAGGTTTTTACAAACTAAACTACAACATTGTTACAACTAAGGCATTCAAAGGTTTTTACCACAACCTCATTCAAAGGATTTTACAAACTAAACTACAACATTGTTACAACTAAGGCTTTCAAAGATTTTTACAAACTAAGGTTTTTATAGATTAAGGCATTCAATTTTGGTTACCACCACAACCTCATTCAAAAGTTTTGTTACAGCCAAGATATTGGGGATTACAGTCTCAGACCACATTCACCACACGGGGATTACATTTTTCAGATTACATTTTCAGATTACATTTTCAGACCACATTCACCACATAGGATTACATTTTCAGACCACATTCACCACATAGGATTACATTCTCAGACCACATTCACCACATATAATTATTTCTCAGACCATAGTCCCCCATAAACGGCGGATTTAACACAGCGGTAAAACAGGAGAAACAACGGTTTTCACAACGTAGCGCGTCATATTTGTTAGACCATATTTCGTAGCCCATATCACAATCGGACGGCCCATATTTGGTAGCCCATATCACAACCAGACAGCCCACATTTGGTAGCCCGTATCACAACCAGACAGCCCATTTGAGAGTTCAGCATTCACAACAACACACTAATGAGAAATAACAGCGCGTCATATTTTGTAGCCCATAACACAATCGGACAGCCCATATGAAAGTTCAGCATTACCAAAAACACACAAATGAAAAAACACACAAATGAGAAAACACAATCGAAGAGTCCTTGAGCCACACCACTCTTCACATGCATAAAAACTGGGCACAATTGGGTTGCACCAGAGCTTCATCCTGGATGACACAGGTTTCCATAAGATGCAAATTTACCATCACCAAATTCCCAATGTACCAGCCACAGTGGCGTGCTACAATACCGATTTTAGCAAGTATTATTGAAATCAGTGGGCTATATTCATATTAACATCATTCTATTATGTCAAACGTAGGGTGTTTTAAGAAATAACTCAGCGATTATAGGTAGGGTGTATGCAAATCGCTTTCTCTTACCAAATGATTTAGTTAGTGTATCTTCGCCTTAGGGATTTTTTCTTTCTTTTTCACCATTCTTTCTTTTGTGAATTTCCTTATTTCAAATATACTTTTAAGATTTTCTTTCATTCTTAGAATATACATTCAATTCATAATAATTTCATTAGAATTAACTTAAATTTAACATTTATTTGCTTAGGATGAATCCATGATTATGTATGTATATTTTTTTCAAAAATGTCTTGAGCAAGAATTGTAGTCTAGGACCCTCAATTATAACGTAAAAATGAAGTGCTGAACGCTTTTATTTCTCCTTTCACTTTCCTGGAGCCCACTCACGTGAAGGTCGTCTAGGTCCACTACGCTCTATCTTTTCAGATCTAAAAGGGATACTGTTCAATATCGCCCGCAGTATCGTAGGGTGGTTGGGGCAACGGCGATGGAAGGCAGAACATCTGCGCCTTCCCACGGGATGTAGGTAAATGATGTAAGGGTCCCTTCAGGACAAATGTGTGCCGGCGTTTTTTTTTCTTGTAAGTAGGCACGAATTTCTTTTGTATGTGGCAGGCGGCAGCGGCGGGTTTTCGTGGAACCTCCCCACACTCTCCGCCAATAGCCGAGGGGAGCTAGCGTGCCGCCCTGCCGCCGAGTGATCTGTCAGCTCATGCTGGCAGTCGGGACTTCACGTCCAAGCAAAATCACTCAACATAGTTCCATAACAAAAACGTGTGGCCACCTCAGTTAGACTTCGGTGGTGTAAGTATAAATTTTACTGGGGACTGGGACTTAGAGTGATATGATCATCTGGTATCTGCTAGTTGATTGACCTCAAGTCTCAGTAGAAGTTATATGTGGACCTGGGTCTAACTGGTTTGTTATTAGTAAGTTTTTCTGTAGAGTAACGTTCAAGTTTTAAAGCTTATGAAAGTTTTTACTCTTTTGGATTTGAGAATTTTGGTATTAAAGTATAGTAACGTTTTGAAAGTTTTTGAAAGTGTAAGTTCGACTTTAGGTTTGACTTTTGTCAAGCCTCAAGTCTGAACGGTTGATTTTTTTTTAATTTTTTTGGAATGATCTTTCCCGCTGGTCTTCTGCCATGGAAATGGTAGGTGGCCTCACATTAAATTTTTGTTTGAGCTCTCACGGAGACATGTCCTTGTTGGCCAATTGGCTGGGCAGAGTCATGAGTCTGTGAGACGACTTTTTGGCTTTTAGTAAACTAGTTGACCAGATTTATGACTCTGCCCAGCTAGAAGACTAACTAGATATGACGGTCAGGTGAGGAGAAGGAAAGAGTTTTCGGAGGATGGAAGTGATGCTGGAGACCTTCAGTAATCAGGAGTTGGCATACTGCTAACTGCCTCGCTGAAGAATCTCTAGTAACATTTTCAGTCTTTGACATCTCCAACTTTACTCTTCCCAGATTTCTGTGAGAACGCAAACTTTTCTTCATGCACACATTCACGTCGCTTGCTTACATCATTACTTCTGACCTGATTAGAGAGAGTGACGTGGTATACTTTCATTTTGTAGGTTAGCTCTTGGAGCGTGAAGGAGGAAACTTTAATGAAAATTTTTCTTAATTCTAAACATCCGAGCTAGTTAAAGAGCTGGATAGACTTTACGATATCTTTGAGACTTTGAAAATTTTTTTGTTTTTGTCTTTTGAATTTATTATCTCGATTAGTTGTGTAGTCACACTGGAATTGTCTAACAAATTTTTTTGAGTACCACCAAAACCGTCAATAGGTGCAAAACCTTTTGGCCTTGGTAATTTGAAGTATTGAGTCGTTTTGATTTAGCTCTCTTTCGTTCCTTTTAAATATTCGTGTGTCGAAGCACACTTACATCGTCTTCTGAAAACCGAAGTTGTTTCATAATGGCCACAGTGAGAACACCACCTCCCGCGACAGACAGTTCGACTAAGTTGCCTGAACAGTGCTCCATCTACCAGGATGGAGAGTGGTCAGTCAAGAGAAAGCCATTAGTGACAGTATGTGGACATGTGCTCCACAAGGCATGTTTGCGGACGTGGATAGGCGAAAAAGCCAATTGCCCGAACTGTCGATGCCGCCTCACACAATACGACTTTACTGTCTATACCGGAACTATCCTAAAAAAAAAACAGACGACGAAACCAATATATCACGAGCTTAGACAATCGGTGCCAGTATTCAATTTGCCTCCATTGACTATGCCACCAGTTAGCCGAGGATCTCTAACACCTGGAATGTCAAATCCGCATTCCACAAACTTTTCCCATCCTAACTCGCGACGAAATAGCCCATTGCCTTCTGCCAATTACAGAGCTCAGCAGCGACTGAAGCCTTGATGGCAGGTCTGCGCATACAGCTGCAAGATTTGGTCTGCGAAGGAATTGAACAAGGCAACTGACGAATAACGTCAGGCAGCAAATCTCAGCTGCAATGCCACCAGTTGACTTCTCACGGCCACCTCCTCCTATGAGTGAACCAAGACCACAGCAAGAATTTCACGACGTGCGTAGGCAGTCGTTTAGCAGACCGTCATCAGCTCTTGGTCAGCTTAGTGGTCAGCCTAGAATAAATCTTATTCAGTCTCTACCAGCTCCACCTCAACGTATCCCATCGAGCTTAGGACGACGTTCTGTCAGTCCCATCCGGAGATGGAATATCTCCTATAGTGACCACAGCACTCGACTTACTGTCGACGAGTTCGTGTTCAGAGTGGAAGCATTAACTTACTCGGCCCTAGACGGAGACTTTGAGCTCTTGGTACGGCATATGAGCACTTTGCTTTCTGGTCCAGCGATGGACTGGTACTGGTCTCTCCTGAGGTAGAACTCCACGCCTTCGTGGGAGCATGTAAAGACAGCTCTGTTAGCTGAATGGGGAATACCGAAGGATAACCTCAAGGTCAAAGTCCAACTGATGCTGAGGAAACAGAAGGCAGGGGAGTCATTTACCATGTACCACTAACACCTGGTACACCTACGGGACCGATTACAAAACCCTTTTGCCAGACGTCGAATTTCTAGAAATAGTTAAGTCTAACCTATTGCCGGAGATCCAAAATAAAATCTGTTTACATCCCACTAACACCATACACCAACTACGGAGTCTCGTGACTCAGATACAGGCTAAACAGTAGCGAATCGCGACAGCGGGCAGTGTTTTGACTCAGGTACCTTTGCCCCGAATCACAACCATAAGGTCCATGCACCAACATATTGCCCTATGCAATATATCGATGCATTGCAAAGATGACCCTGAAAATCAAAATTAATTTCATTTAAAATCTCATTCAAAATTTAAAATGGATTTAGAAATGCATTCCCATATTACAACAAAATGCAATTTAGAATAAATTGCATTTTGTTATCAGACACACATTTCACTCACACGATATGCACACTTACCTACATACAGTGTCGTCTTACTTTTTTCCGCATGTACACTCTACATATGTACAGTACCTATTTTTTCCAATCTAATTGTATGTACATACATACATACATACAATTATCACAATTATTCGCGCCCTCTTAAAATTAATAGTTCAAGACGGGCGCACAAGTGCATATCGGATTACAGTTTGCATAGATGCATATAGCTTGCATCACAACTTTTGTACATTTTCTCACGTACGATTTTTAACGTCGTGAGAAAGCAATAAAAAGATAAAAAAGCTTTTGCAAGATATCGTGGGTGCCTGGGTGCAAGATCGCCAAACCTCGAGGAGTTCGATTTTTGAGTCCGAGCGGAAAGTAAGGAGAAACGAAAAAATTAAATGATTGTTCTAAACCGAAAGTGGAAATTGTGCTATTTTTCTTTTAAATAGAAAATTGTGTTAAATCGGAAAGGAAAAGAATAGTGTTAACCTTAACGTAAACGTTCGAATAAATTAAATAGAAAATTGTGTTAAATCGAAAAGGAAAAGAATAGTGTTAACCTTAACGTAAACGTTCGAATAAATAAAAATAGAAAATTGTGTTAAATCGAAAAGGAAAAGAATAGTGTTAACCTTAACGTAAACGTTCTAATAAATAAAATAGAAAATTGTGTTAAATCGAAAAGGAAAAGAATAGTCTTAACCTTAACATAAACATTCATATAAATAAAGTAGAAATGGTGTTAAACTAACTTAAAATTGAGTTTGTTTTCTGTTCGACCAAAGAAACCTTCATTTCAGGAAGTCGACGTCAAGCCGGATCGGGTGATAGACCAAATCAAAACAGTTACCAGAAAAATATAAAAAAAATTCTAAGTCATGTATTTTTCAAATTATAGACATTTCTTTTGTTTTCGAGAAAATGTACACCTTGTGATAGTTTTTTAGCTCCTGTTGCTACAAATCTTTACTTTTTTTCAATTTTATTTTTCTTATGTAATCCCGAATAGTGCTTATGTAACCTGCTGCCTTAAATTGTAAGCCTACTGTTCCAGCTTGGAAGAAAATGTTACATTTTGCCGAACCAAGAATAGAAAATTAATATTTCACCCAACTTTAACTGACTGTAATGAAAAAACAATTGTACTACGCCAGTTTGGCAAGTAACTTTAAAAGTTGACTCATTTAATAAGGATTCTAAAATGAAATAACACTTGCTACAGTATTTCTTAAATTACGGCAAAAAAAATTTTTCTTCAAGAAACCCAGTTTCGAAAAATGTCTTTTCACCTACTAAAAATGATTCTACTGTACCCAAAGCTTGCCGTAAGACCGTAAATTTAAGCTTCTAGTTTGACTGAGGCGGAGAGTCATTACATGAAGTGTGAATACGAGTCATAATTTACAATGCTTCAAATGTAATAGACTGGGGCATGCTGCATCAATCTGCCCAGTGATACAACGCTCACTCAAAATTTCAACGCAGTTCCGAAGCTAAACTCGCAATTATAACGCCCGCCAGATTTCAATAAGGTCACATCTCCGTCGCAGGGCCCATCTTGTCGATATTGTCATCGAATTGGACACACCATAGAAGAATGCAGGACAAGAGCTGCAAATAATTCCGGATTTAACGACAATCAAGGAAATCGGAATAATTTCCAAAAAGTAAACACAGCTCCGCAAACAAGCACGGCTGATAGACAGCCTCAAAATAGGAACTGGCAGCAGCCAGTATTCCGAGAAAGTCGAACTTCACCGCCGAGATATAATAATGCCAATATCTCGGCTAGATCGCTATCTCCAAAGAGGAGAAATAGCAAAAGTCCATCGGCATCCAGGCAGGGAAACTGGATGCAGTGGGGGGTCTCATTCGGCAACCCCTCGCACATACAAACTACAGCACAAGTCCACAGGATTCCCGAGACAATATCGACACAGGCAACAATAAATTAATTCATATCCCAGTCCAAATTAATAAAAATTCATTAACAATTTCTTTGCCTGTCGATATCTGCTCTGCTCCAAAACTTACTTTTTTAATCGACACGGGAGCAGAGATCAGTTTAATAAAACTACATCCATTAAGGCCAGACAGTATCTGCTACAGAGATGCTGTCTGCAATATAAATACTTTGTTTACAGAGTCCACTTCTACAGAAGGGCTCATCTTTGCTAAATTGAATTTAGAATCTTCGAATAATAATAACTCCATCCTAGAACACCCATTTCAAATTGTGGGAAATAACTCCATGCTCTCATACGATGGCCTACTTGGTCATGAGTTTTTATCTCGATACAATGCTAGTATCAATTACAAAAATAAATATATTTCTTTAGAAATAAACGATACAAATGAATCTTATCCTTATGAAGAATATTACACTAACTATACACATACGTTTATTTGAAAAGCGAAGACCCAGAAAAGAGGTCTCAAACAAAGAGTCTGTTATATACAGGTATAACAGTCTCCAATAAAGATATTAATATAAATCTATCTCCATCAATTGCTTCGAAAAGCAATGCAAATCGATCGCCAGCACATGCTTCACAAGAAATGAAGCATAAAGGTAAAAATCTATCTCCATCTATAGCCACACAAGAGGCTGAATTAAATAAAATTCTATCTCCATCCAAAGCTTCACAAGATATGAAGCAAGAACGTAAAAGTATATCTCCATCTACAGCCGCACAAAAGGCTGCATCTAGTAAAATCCTATCTCCTTCATCAATAGATTCACAAAAAGTGAATTCCAAGATAAAATCAAAGAAGTCAAAGAATTTCAATAAAGTTTTATCTCCTTCAAATTCTATCGAGTCAGAATCATCGTATAACTCCTTCCAAATTCCACAAAAGTTGGAATCATATCTCCTTCCTTTTAAAAATCCGAAAGAATCGGATAAATTAAATAAAATTAAAATTCCGGCTCGATCAGAATTCATCATTGAAATTCCAACTCCTTCTATTCAAAATCAATGGGTCTGTTTCAAGAAGGAAATAAGGCCAGGTTTATTTCTTGGAATTTCGTATGGCAAAAGTCCTAATCCTCAACACAAATGCGGTGGACGCCGATCTGGCACCTTACAAGGTGAACCCAGTTTACCAAGACTTGGACGACTTTGTGGTCATCTCCACAGACTCTGAAAGAGATCCAATTAAGGGCAGAAAAATTAAGCTGCAAAACCTTATAAAATTGGATCACTGTAATTCAGAGGAATCTGAGAGTGTTCGCAATATCTGTAGGGAATTCAACGATCTCTTCTTTATAGGAGGGGATTTCCTTTCATATACAGATGCGATTACCCACAAAATCGAGACCCGCCAATTTATACCAAGCCTTATAGACTTCCTGAGGCAAGCCGAACGGAAATAAATCGGCAAATACAAGAAATGCTTGAGTCAGTTATCATCAGACCTTCACATAGTCCCTGGAATTCTCCACTTCTCCTGGTTCCTAAAAAACCAGATGAGAATGGAAACAAAAAGTGGCGAGTAGTGGTAGACTTTCGTCGTATTAACGACATTACTAGTGGCGATGCGTACCCACTGCCTAATATCACTGATATACTAGACCAGTTGGGGAAGTGGAAATATTTTACCACACTCGACTTAGCCAGTGGATTTCACCAGATAAAAATGGACTCGAAGGACAGGGAGAAAACTGCCTTTAGCACACCCTATGGCCACTACGAATACAATCGTATGCCATTTGGTTTAAAAGGAGCCCCTGCTACTTTTCAACGAGCCATGAACAATGTTCTATCTGGACTCCAAGGCATCTATTGCTTCGTATACATGTACGATATTGTAGTCCATGGATACAATCTCAAAGATCATAATACAAGACTCACAGCAGTATTTAGCCGTCTCCGTAATTTCAACCTCAAACTTCAACCCGACAAGTGCCACTTCCTAAGAAAGGAAATTATGTATTTAGGGCACATTATATCAGAAAATGGAGTCAAACCAGACCCAGCGAAGATTAAGTCAGTTCAGTCCTATCCCAGACCGAAGAAGGAAAAAGATATAAAAGCTTTCCTTGGTTTCGTCGGCTACTATCGCCGCTTTATACCAAACTTTTCGAAAATAGCTAAGCCACTTACAAATCTTTAAAAAAAAGATATCCCTTTCAAGTTCGACGCAATTTGTGATGAAGCATTTTGCGAATTACGCAATAAACTTATTTCAGCACCAATTTTATCATATCCCGATTTTGACAAAGAATTTTTTGTCACCTCCGATGCGAGTGACTATGCCATAGGAGCAGTTTTTTCTCAAGTTGATGATCAAGGAGATCATACAATCGCCTATGTGAGTCGAGTTCTCAATGGTGCGGAGACTCGTTACTCAACTATAGAGAAAGAGCTCTTAGCTATCGTTTTCGCAGTTGAGCAATTCAGACCATACGTTTATGGCAGACAATTTACAATTATAACTGACCATAAACCATTAGTATGGCTCATGAATCTGAAAGATCAATCCTCAAAACTGATGAGATGGAGAATACGTTTTGAGGAATATGACTACAAAATAGTTCACAAATCAGGCAAGCTCAACACAAATGCAGACGCTCTCAGTAGAGCTATTCCAGATAATAGCGAACATTTCGCAGGACCTACCACCTGCGTAAATGTGGTAACAAGGAATCAAGCTAGAGCTCAGACGAATTTGAATACTCCCAACACGAGTGTCATTAATCAAAATCTAACTCCATCACAAGTGAACAATTCCTCAGTCATAATAACTGAAACTATTTTTCCTCTTTTACTGACTAAAAATGCGAATTCTAAAGTCTTCATCTTGCCAATGCAAGATACAGAACTTGAAAGAGTGTTGGCTTCGAAACTAAAACTTCCAGATAAATCTCCACTACTAGCAAATGAACTGAACTTCTTCACAAAAAAGGACTCCAAAATAATCATATCAAAAATTAATTTACCTTGTCGATCCCAAAGAGATAGATTAAACCTCGAAAAGATTTTAACTGAAATCTGCTCATACACAGAAGCAAATCAGTTGAAGCAAATAAATATCTCCTTCCCTATATTAGATCCACAGAATCTAATAATTATTAAAAATGCTTCGCTACTAAACAAATAAACATAAAGCTCCATCAAGATGCAATAAAATATTTATCCGATAAAGATGACATCGGACAAGTTCTGAAGGATTTTCATTCATTACCGACGGGAGGCCATCAAGGCGTTTCCCGTACAATTAAAAGAATCAAAAAGCAATTCTACTGGCCTGGCATGTCAGACGACATCGTAAAGCATGTAAGGAAATGTAAATTTTGTCAGGTGAACAAAGTATCCAGGAACCCAAAAATTCCTATGAAAATCTCAAGTATTAGCTCCAAACCTTTCGAAAGAGTGTACCTAGATGTTGTAGGACCTCTCCCAATTTCCCATTCTGGAAATAAATACATCCTTACATTTCAAGACGACCTTTCAAAATTTTCTGAGGCTATTCCCATAGTCAACACTGATTCTAAGACATTAGCGGAAGCCTTCATGACAACGATAGTTTGTCGACAAGGTATTCCAGAAAGTATCCTCACAGATCAAGGCTCTAACCTCATTAGTGGCATGTTCGCCGAGGTATCTAAATTACTAAGAATAAAACGACCTAAAACTACTCCATATCACCCTCAAACGAATGGTGCATTGGGAAGAAGTCACAGAACCTTAGCAGAATATCTCCGATCTTATGTAGCAAAAGATCCACAAGACGGGGAGACATGGATTCCTTATGCCATGTTTGTCTACAATACCACTCCTCATTTGAGTACTAATTAATTATACTCCTCGCGAACTACTTTACGGATTCCCAGCCGAAATTCCAAACAATTTGAAATCTTCTCCAACCGTTTGCTATAATTACGACAATTATGTAAACGAGTTAAAAGCGCGTCTACAGCATAGCTCCAAAATAGCTAAAGACATAGCCATGGCAAATAAAGAAAAATCTAAAATACAATACGATAAACACCCCGTCCAAAAATCATTTAATACTGGCGACAAAGTCTTACTAAAAAGCAGAGTACGAGATAACAAGTTCTCACCACTATGGTCAGGTCCGTATGAGATCATGGTAATTAATTCCCCCGAAAATTCCACTATTAAAATCAATAATAAAAACAAAAGAGTACATAACAATGACCTAAAACTGTTCTCAGAGTAAAAAATTCATCATCTTCAAACATCATTCAGAGATATGTCATCTTCCACGTTTCCAAAATTATGCATATAGCATTCATTCTAATTTTCATCCCCATAATCTACGGCTCAGGAATAGAAGTAAAGCAGCTAAATTCTACTGCAGGCATTTACTTCGAAGAGATTGGCAGAGCCAACCTCTACACCAACGAATGGAAAATCGTCACCTATTACGACCTAGCGAATTTTAAATCAGAATTCAACAACATCCAATTCATAACCCATCAAATTACAGCGACCTGCCAGAAACTGGACAAACACTCAGCCTTGAGCCACACTTGTAACGGTACGTTGTTACAAATAAATCTTATATTAGCAAACATAGAATATAAGAATATGTTACTTGTGACCCAAAATAGAAAACAAAGAGCACTTTTCAATGCTATAGGCTCAATGTGTAAAGCTCTTTTCGGCACATTGGACGAAGATGATGCCAAGGTTTGTGACGAGCAAATCCGTAACCTTACCCTTAACCAAAACTCCCTCCTATCACTTATGAAAAGCCAAACTGCGATAGTCGAAGCAACCGCAAATGTTTTCAATAAAACTAAAGCCGCAATTGAAAAGGAATTCATGGTCATGCATAAAAAACTAATATCAGTGCAGATAGCCACATCATTGATGGAAAATAGGTCACTTGATAACATAATATCAATTGAACTGGAATCACTCATTTCACTAGTTTCACTAATGGCATTCAGATACCAAAATACCCAGGCAGAATTAATAGATCTTCTTACGGATTCAAGGCTTGGAAAATTTCATCCTACACTAATAACTCCTAGAAAAATAGAATTGTTATCAAATATCAGGCAAGAAATACCAAATACAATGATGCTTCCCATAAATCCCAGAGAAAATACATTATCACAAATTTATAAATTAAGTACAATCTCTGCGAATATTTTCAACAACATAATAATTATAGAACTCAGAATCCCCAATCCTTTCAAGGAACCATATCAAATCTTCAAAACAATACCATTGCCTACTATCCTTAAAAAATCGCTCGTATATATTGAGCCATCAAAGGAATATATACTAATCGACTAAAATCGCGAACACTATCTCGAACTAACAGACCAAGACATTCACAATTGCGCAACGTTGGATCATACGCACTTTTACTACCAGATCACATCCCCAATCTTAAATGCAAATACAAGAACCAACCAATGTGAAGTGAATCTACTAAAGAAGGAACCTATTACACAAAAATGTATAATTCTGATCTTGCGACAGGATTACTATTGCACGGACATAACGTAAAAATGTCCACATTCAATTCCCATTTTATCCCAACAGTAAAAATTTCCAGTATAATATCAAATATGACGTCCTCCCCAATAAGATCGCATATAAAAATACATACTTTAAATATTACGAATAATATGGATCTAGATAAACTTCTAGAATATAGTCGTTTCCAAAAAATCCTTTAAATCCAATAAATAATCATCATATTCACCACTATGCAATATCATATGTGACAATTGCTTTAATCATCTCTATTGCCTGTGCTTATATGTACATTAAATATAAACCGAAAGAACGAACATCCAAAAACATAACCCTCGAACATGAACTGGAAGATCTGCCTAGAGCTGCACCACGAAAACTTACGTTCAAGATAATCCCAGCACCTAAAAGGAAATCGGCTGAAAACGTTTAACCTACGGACGCTAACTAACGGACACAGTAATAACCTCTTCCTAATTTTTAGCATCATAAAAATCCCCATCCTCATTGAGAAAAGAACAAAAATGGATATATGTATTAACTGGGAGTTTAAGAAACAAAAACGAAGCAAAAGTAGTTAATATTTAAAATAACGTAATAGTATAAATAAATATCGAAAAAACAAGGATCCATTATAAGAATCAGATAAAAAAAAAAGTATAAAAAGAATTATTTGTGAATAATACTTATTATAGTACCCATTATTTTCTTGACAGGAATTAATAAATAAATTATAAAAAAAAAAATATAGGAGAAAGGAAAATGAAATAAATAATTGTGTTCTATTTTACTAAAAACTTCAAAAGAATTAATTATGAAATAAATAAATGAATAGGATAAATATGTATAAAATTATAGAATTACCAAACGCTTAAGTGTAAAGTTCATATTATTCATTTCTTTGTACTAGCTTAAAAGATATAAAATACAACATATAATAAGGTAAATATACAGGCTTCCATATTGAATTTTTGAATAATTATAGTTAAATCATTTTTTGTGCTTTACCTATTATAAGTTAATATGCATGTAAATAACTTTACATGGCTAGCCTATCTATAAAATCACTACTTAGAATTACGTTCCCAACGCACTATTTTCAGAGACAGAAAGTTTTCTTCCAGCTAGAATAAAACTTTCTTTTCCCCAGGGGGGAGGGATGTTGTGACTCAGGTACCTTTGCCCCGAATCACAACCATAAGGTCCATGCACCAATATACTGTACTGGTCTCTCCTGAGGTAGAACTCCACGCCTTCGTGGGAGCATGTAAAGACAGCTCTGTTAGCTGAATGGGGAATACCGAAGGATGACCTCAAAGTCGAAGTCCAACTGATGCTGAGGAAACAGAAGGCAGGGGAGTCATTTACCATGTACCACTAACACCTGGTACACCTACGGGACCGATTACAAAACCCTTTTGCCAGACGTCGAATTTCTAGAAATAGTTAAGTCTAACCTATTGCCGGAGATCCAAAATAAAATCTGTTTACATCCCACTAACACCATACACCAACTACGGAGTCTCGTGACTCAGATACAGGCTACACAGTAGCGAATCGCGACAGCGGGCAGTGTTTTGACTCAGGTACCTTTGCCCCGAATCACAACCATAAGGTCCATGCACCAACATATTGCCCTATGCAATATATCGATGCATTGCAAAGATGACCCTGAAAATCAAAATTAATTTCATTTAAAATCTCATTCAAATTTTAAAATGGATTTAGAAATGCATTCCCATATTATAACAAAATGCAATTTAGAATAAATTGCATTTTGTTATCAGACACACATTTCACTCACACGATATGCACACTTACCTACATACAGTGTCGTCTTACTTTTTTCCGCATGTACACTCTACATATGTACAGTACCTATTTTTTCCAATCTAATTGTATGTACATACATACATACATACAATTATCACAATTATTCGCGCCCTCTTAAAATTAATAGTTCAAGACGGGCGCACAAGTGCATATCGGATTACAGTTTGCATAGATGCATATAGCTTGCATCAAAACTTTTGTACATTTTCTCACGTACGATTTTTAACGTCGTGAGAAAGCAATAAAAAGATAAAAAAGCTTTTGCAAGATATCGTGGGTGCCTGGGTGCAAGATCGCCAAACCTCGAGGAGTTCGATTTTTGAGTCCGAGCGGAAAGTAAGGAGAAACGAAAAAATTAAATGATTGTTCTAAACCGAAAGTGGAAATTGTGCTATTTTTCTTTTAAATAGAAAATTGTGTTAAATCGGAAAGGAAAAGAATAGTGTTAACCTTAACGTAAACGTTCGAATAAATAAAATAGAAAATTGTGTTAAATCGAAAAGGAAAAGAATAGTGTTAGTTAACCTTAACGTAAACGTTCGAATAAATTAAATAGAAAATTGTGTTAAATCGAAAAGGAAAAGAATAGTGTTAACCTTAACGTAAACGTTCGAATAAATAAAATAGAAAATTGTGTTAAATCGAAAAGGAAAAGAATAGTGTTAACCTTAACGTAATCGTTCGAATAAATAAAAATAGAAAATTGTATTAAATCGAAAAGGAAAAGAATAGTGTTAACCTTAACGTAAACGTTCTAATAAATAATATAGAAAATTGTGTTAAATCGAGAAGGAAACATTCATATAAATAAAGTAGAAATTGTGTTAAACTAACTTAAAATTGAGTTTGTTTTCTGTTCGAACAAAGAAACCTTCATTTCAGGACACAGCAAGAACATACGAATCCCAAATAAAACATTCTAGAGTTTTCTCATCTGGGTGTTTTCTTTGATCCGCACCCTCACTTCTCGCCAATCGCATCTTTCTGAAAGGTTAGTTTGGCTTTTACATTTTTTCTAAAAAAAAATGTTTTTTTTCTTATTTTTCTAAAATTGTTCTTAAATATCTATTCCTATTCTATTCTATTCCTTTATTATGTACTTAATTTCTACTGTTTGTTTTTGTTTGTTTTTTTTTGCATGTTATGTATATATATCTTTTTTTTTTTGTTACACTTGTATATTTGTTACGTTCTAAAGTTAGTGGCTATTTAATTTTTATTCTAGGCTAACAATAATGATATTTATATTTTTATATTATTTATTATTTTTTAATTATTATTTAACACTAGCGGGGGGAGGGTTTCGTGTTTTTTTTTGTTTTAGTTTGTATATATGTTTTTAATATACTATTTTCTCTTAAATCTAGGCTTTAGTAATTAATTATGTATGTCCTCTCCCCTTTTGTTTTTATTATTATTTTATTAGTACTAACTGGTTTTTTTGGGGTTTGTAGAAACCACTTACATTTTTTTTTTATATGCTCTACGATTAGTGATAGTGCTTATGGCCGTTTGAAGTGGTGACATTATACCACTTGCACTGACCTAGTAGGTGGTAGGGTGCGGGTCCTTTTGAGAGGGGTAGGTTCGATTATTTCGATTTGTTCGATTTGTGCGATTTGTTCCTCCGCCTTAGGGGTTTCTTTAGATTTGCGGACATGGTAATTTTTAATGAATGGTGTTAGCCATTTGGCGACCAGGTACAGTACCATACATGTGATGACAACACCAGTTAAGGATACTGATGTTACAGCTAGGACATGTGTAGGGTGGTGACTGATATGAGGAACTATTTTTTCTATTTTTTCGTCCAGTTCTTTTAATGACTGGGTACCTTCTAGGATGATGCTGTTAGTGTCATCTCCTGAGTATAGTTCTGTCTGTATTTTTTCAGGCTGTACCTTTTCTTTGGTTTCATTGAGATATTTTTCTACCACTTGCTCTAATGGAGCGATATTTGGGAAGTAGTTGGGTCGTTTGAGACTCAATGACTGGATATTCTCTGCCTCATAGTGTAGGATTTGTGATCCTACTTGTAATTGACAGGGATGGTTGATAGTAATTATTCCTTGGCCTTCTATTTTTGAAGTTAGGAATTGTTGGGAGCACTGAAGGTGTACAATTGTTGGTTCTATCAACGAGAATATCCACGAATTGGGTTTACTTAATTTGATAAGTAGGTCTCTGGGAGGTATTTCTGCTCTGAAATGGCACTGAGGCTCTTCTTTTAATGGATTAAAGAGCAGCTTCACTATGCATTCTTTAGACAGAGTTGCCTTTGTTACGGGAATGGCTAGCTAAGCGATGTAAGTGTCCTCTTTGGAATATTGCGTGATCTTTTTGAAGATTTTAAGATCTTGGGTTTTTAATAATAGGATATCCTGTGTCTGTACCTGGTGCGCTACGTGCGAGTACTGTATATCGGGTACCAATGATTGTTTTTTGTTAATATGTATGGGAAAACTGTGAACTCTATACAACTTCATTTGTGGTAGATTGAAAATCGGAAGTTGTATTCTAATAACTAATTTGTCTTGGACTAGACGAGCCTTTGTTTCCGCTGTCTGATATAACAGGGAGAGACAATTTTGTGCATCTGGGCAAGTAGCGTGGGACTTGTGGTATATCTGTAATAAACTTTTGGGAGACACCACTAGCGGAAGCAACTGGTGATTTTTACTGGAGATTATTATGTCGAGTATGGCTTGCTGCCTGTACTCAATCTCGACAATTTGTAAGGTCAGGCTTGAAATTATTTCCTGCCTTAATTGTCTCATTAGTAAATCATCAGTTATATTTTGCATTATATTTACCTGGACATTTATTTGACGTTGTTTTTCCTGCAGAGATGTCAATGGCTTTTGGATTTGCTGTAGTGTAGTTTTGACTACACTGATCTGCTGTCTTACCAGGTCGGCTAGTGCTTTTGTATTTGTTTCGAGCTCCTCTAGTCGACTGTATACCTCCTGTTCATTAGTGCTGTCCATGGTCCCGAATAGGTAGTGCATTGCATTCCCTATTCCATCGAAGATAGATCTTGTTGATCTTGATTTTGGAACCACTTCTCGAATGACACTTGATCTTCTCTTGATATTTTCCAAGAGAGAATGAACATGTTTTTGTTGTACCAGGCATAGCTCATCGGTTTGAGAGCGATTTGAACACAGTCGGTGAACTAACTGTTCCGCCTGTTCTGCCATAAGCGTTTGGTTGTCCAGTTCCATTAGATTGATCTCCGTTAGTATATTCCATGTACTGTGGTATACTTGCAATTTTCCTAAATCTTCATACAGTATTCCTGTATTGTTCAGGGGACTTATTGTGTAGGGTTCCGTTTGTATTTGTCCCATTGCCAGATGGAAACAGCATATTAACACCAATATGTGCTTCATGCTCTGTAGAAAATGAAGGATAGGCTTCGTTAGTCAATTAGTCATACTGGAAGGTTTTGTGGTAATTCTAATAGCACTTGATTTAATTGTAGAATTTTGTATGATGGAAACTTATTTTCTAAAGATATATGTACCAGTATACTACTCATAATAGGGCTTCAAACGGTTGTTGTACTCGACAACCTGCCGCTTGCCTATTTTTATGGTAGTGTTTGTTGGACTGGGTACCAGATATGGGCCAACCCAGAATTGAGACAGTTCGTGTTTTCGGCTTTCACTTTTGAGGAGGACTTTGTCTCCTAGGTGGAAAGTGAGAGGCCTGACTGTTTTGTCGTAATATGCCTTTGAGCGTTGTTTGCAGGCTAAGAGATTTTTACGAGCCGTGACATATGATTTTTGTAATCTGTATTTTAGCATGTGGTAATAACTTTCGTGGTTGTAAACGGGCTCAGGATCCCGTTTTAAATTAGATGGGACATCCGCTGTGAAGCTGTAAAGGCAATCCATCGAGGTTAATTTAGTACACTCTCGTGTACACTGTTATTGTACACGAATGCAGCGGTTCGTAGGAATTGATCCCATGTTTTGGGATTTTCGTCTACGATTGTACGCAGATATTCGATTAATGGTCTACGGGCACGCTCTAGTGCTTCATTAGACTGTGGATGGTATGCTGAAGTTTGTAACTTCTTTACCTTTAGCAGTTTGCAGACCTTCTTGAATAGCTCACTCAGGAAATTAGTTCCCTGATCGGTGACTATTCTCTTTGGAATGCGATAATGCGTGACAATCTCGTTGAAAAAGATATGCGCCACCGTTACTGCTTCTCCGTTAGGTATGGCATACCAATCGACAAATTTGGTAAGGTTATCTTGGAAAGTTAAGATATATTTATTACCTGATATGGTCTCTTCTAGTGGACCTACTATATCGAGGTAAACCTTGTCGAAAGGTTGATCTGCGATGTCCGTTATTACCATAGGCATCTTGAATTGTGGAGATGCCTTCATTGTTTGGCACTTAGGGCATTTTTTTATGTACTTTTTTATATCGCTAAGCATGTGTCTCCACCAATAAATACTTGCGTCTAATTCTTTTATAAGTCTTAATGACACGCTGAAGGCCGCCGAGAGGAGAGTCGTGATAATCCTTTAGGATTGTTTGAACTTCCTTGGGGCTCGTGATTATTTCAGGTGCTTTGACTGGACTTATTTCTTGTGTGTGGTGGATTTGGGCTTGTACCGTTAAGGTGTTGCCTGTATAGTCTTCGTTTAATACTTGTGGAATGCGGCTTAATGCATCCGCATTGGTATTATACTTCCCTGGTTTGTTTTCGATGGTACAATCGAATTCTGATAATTTGTGGTGAAATCTCACCAAACGGGAAGTTGGGTCTTTTACATTAAAGACACCTTTGAGAGGCTTGTGGTCAGTATAGACCGTAAATTTCCTGCCTCGAAGGTAGCATCGGAAATTCCTAGTGGCCCAGACTATAGCCAATAACTCCTTTTCAATAGTGGAGTAGTTTTTCTCGGCTTTCTTCAGCGTTCGGTTTGCATAGGCGATAGGCTGGTCTTTTCCCACTTCTCCTTGGGAAAGCACAGCGCCTAATGCTTCGTTGCTGGCGTCCGTTGTAAGATTGAATGGTTTGGAAAAATCTGGATAGATTAAGAGAAATTAGAGCATTTTTAATGCTTTGAAATGCTTCTTGACATTTCTCGGTCCAAGTGAATTTTACGTCCTTGCGGAGTAAATTCGTAATTGGACGAACTATTTTTGAGAAGTCCGGAATGAACTTCCTGTAGTAATTGGCGAGTCCCAAAAAGGACTGAACTTGCCTTACTGTTCTAGGAACAGGGAATGTTTGGACGCAGGCCGTTTTGCTGAGGTCTGGTAATGCACCTTCGCTAGAGCATTTGTGCCCTAGGTAAACAACTTCTCGTCTCAAAAACTGGCACTTCTCTGGCTGCAGTTTGAGGTTGTTCTCTCTCAATTTATTAAAGACTTTGCGAAGTTTATCATTCTGGTCATTTAGGTTCTTACCATAAATGACTATGTCGTCAAGATAAACGAAACATTCCAGGCCTTGTAGGCCTGTCAGAACGAAGTTCATGAGGCGATGGAGCGGGAGCTCCTTTGAGTCCGAATGGCATACGCTTAAATTCGTAGTGCCCGTAATTAGTGCTAAAAGCGGTCGTATGTCGATCTTTTTTGTCGACTAAGACTTGGTGATAGCCGTTGGCCAAATCGAGGTAGCGGAAATGCATCGCCAATTGTCGTTTCGTTCAATTTGCGAAAATCGACAACGACGCGCCACCTTTTTTCACCATCGGGTCCCGCCTTTTTGGGGACTACTAATAAGGGTGAGTTCCAAGGGCTTTTGCTAATTTGCACTATCCCGTTGTCTAGCATTTCTCTTAATTGCTCGTTGATTACTTGTCTCTGGGTTTCTGGTAATCTGTAGGCCTTTTGGTTTATGGCGCTTGATCTTGTATTAAAGAGATATTGTGGGTGATAGCATTTGTATATGTTAGCTTATCACCTTTTAGAAAGAAGATATCATTTTACTCGTAACAGAGTTCGGATATCGAAGCTTTTTCTTCCGCGTTTAGATTTGGGTCTAGGCTGAGCTTTTGGTCTAGCCTGTTGACTCGCGGAGTATGTGTGGGATCTTCATGATCCGGAAATCAGTATCTTACGTGTTGTAAGATAACTGTATTTTCCTAAAAGCTTGCGTTTGTTTTAGGTTGTTGTACCTTTTCGTACGTATTTTTACTTACTTTACTAATTGGCAGGGTACTTGCTTCCTGCTCTGGTGGAATATTTATGGGCACTTTTGACTAGTCCGAGTACTCGCACGCATTCGTATTTTGGCTGGTGGGCCTGCAAAAATTAGTTCCCTTAATACTATTTGACGGTGGAGCCAACTTTGCCTTCAATGAGGTCTTACAGATCTCGCACGCTTCTTTTATAGGGCTCATGGGCCACTTTTTATTCTTAATACTAATTTTATTAACTGGTGGAGTCGACTTTGCCTTTAAATAGGTCTTACTGAGCTCGCACGCACTGTTGATGGGGCTCTTGGGCCAAGGTGGTTTCTTAACACTAATGTTACTCAGTGGTGGAGTCAACTTTGCCTTTAAATAGGTCTTACTGAGTTCGCACGCACTATTGATGGGGCTCTTGGGCCACTGTTTTTCCTTAACACTAATTTTATTAAGTGGTGGAGTCGTCTTTGCCTGAGAATAGGTCTTACTGAGCTCGCACGCACTGTTGATGGTGCTTTTGGGCCACTGTTTTTTCTTAACACTAATTTTATTAAGTGGTGGAGTCGTCTTTGCCTGAGAATAGGTCTTACTGAGCTCGCACGCACCTATTGTTGTTTCGCTCCTTATCCTTGTGATAATCTTACTTCTAGGTATATTGGATGGAGGAGTCAGCTGCATTTTGCTTGTCGGCTTCTGGAGCTCGCTCGTATCGCTGATTTGGCTCTGGGGCCAAGTAAAATTTTCATAATTTATTTTCTTGGACGGTGGAGTCATTGTTGCCTCTACTCGGGTCTTACTGAGCTCGCACGCGTCTTGTATAGGGCTATTGTGCCTCGCTGGTAACTTATATCTAGGTAATTTTGAGAAAGAAGTCTTGCTTGACTTCTGTTCCGCCTTGGGAAGCTCACTGATGTTTGTGTTACTCGCTTACTATTTATTCGGCTTGAGAACGTGTTGTGTATTAGTGGCTTCTCCTGTTGGGATGACGGCGTAGTCATGTATAGGGAGCAGTTGTAATAATAAACTGTTGATGACTACTTGGAAATTGTTAAATTTGAGTATGGCAACTAGCACTGTTTCTTTCCCAGTAGGGAGTAAACTGTTGGCCAGGAAGACTCCATCGCCTATCTCTTTTGATAGACAGAGCATTTGTTCCTTCACTCGCAACGGGACTGTGGTTATAATTTGTGACCTAGCAGGTATGTATATTGGTTCTTGTAAGGTAACCAGATGCTGCCTCATTTCGCTGGTCTTTTGTTCACCCAGACAGCTCTTTTCGTACTCCGTCGGCTCTTGTTGAACCTGGCAGCCAGCATTACTCTTTTGAGATGCCTTGGAGACACTGCATGTAGATAGCTTAACCTGTTTAGGTTCCATCTTTTCTACAAGTGACCTTACTGCGACTGCTTTTCTGGAATACAGCTTGTCCGTTTTGCATGACAAGGGCACATTAAACTCTTCGGGATTTGTTTCCGTACAAGGAAACTTGAGTGCTTTATTTGGGCCTTTAACATTGCAATTGTTTGATAGGAAATCGTTTCCTAATAGGCCGTCATCGGAAGGACCTGGCAGGTTTTATACCACCTGAAACTTGCAGGGAATTTTATTTTTAAAATTGAAGTTGCCCTTTCAATTTCCCAATGTCTTGCCGGTTCCAAAAGGGGTCTGTAAAGTGCATGCCTCATTGGAATTAATTATATTGAGGTCTTTAATTGCTCTTTTCTTAATAATACTAACCTCAGCGCCAGTGTCCACTACTAGTTTTGTATGGCCGTTAAGGCTTATGTCCAGTGGAAGTTTCACTGTAGGGACACCGGATTCGGGCGCTTGAGGTGACCCTTTTGATTTGCGTTTTTGGTTTAAAGTCGAGCCGGGGAGTTTTGGGTCGACTGCATGTCGTTTCCCTGACTCCGGGCTTCCCATTTTTTTCTTTTGGCGGCAATCTTCGTCTGCATGTCCTCGGCGACCACAAAAGGTGCATTTTAGTCTTATATTAAAGACTTGAGGACTTTTTGTGTTGTGTTGCTCTTGTGTGGGTCTGTTAGAGAGGCGTGGAGGAACAATCTGTTGTGTTTGTTGTGCTTTTCTGCAATCACGGACGTCATGTCCATAGATTTTGCAGTTTGAGTAGAAAGGGGTGTTCTTGCGCTTAAGGCAATCTGTGTATGTGTGACCCTTTCGCTGGCAGAAATTACGCGTGATGTTACGGACCAGTGCATCTGTATCCGAGTTTCTGGCATCAGTGTTTGTAAATGGCCTTTGCCGTGACGGTGATGAACCTGGGTTATTCACGTTGCGTGAAAACTGATTTGGGTTTGGAGCTCGAGGTGATGCGAACATAGGTGTAGATGGCATTTGATAGTAAGGAGTTCTATAGTAAGCTCTCACTCGTAAATCTGGGTCTGCTGGAGCCATTGGAGGAGCTTGTACCAGAGGAGTCTGGACGAATGTAGCACTTAGTTGTAATTTCTCCATGTCCAGGGCTTTTTGAATTAATGCTTCTAAATCTCATTCTCCCTGCGTGAGCAAATATTGACACAGGTGTGGGTTAGTTACTCCACTTTTCAAAGCGTTTTTGGCAAAATCCATCAGCTGTTTTCACAGCAGGGACTGCCTCAGCTCCATACTTCTGTGTCGCTGCCTCGTTGCAAATCGTCAACAACTGTTTCGATCTTGTAATGAAAACAGTGAGAGATTCTAACGGGTTTTGCCTGGTGGTAATTAATTTGTTCACCAGCTCCTGGTATGTCTCACGGGGAAGGTATGTTCTGTTTGGACGTTCCTCTACTTCAGTAAATGAAGCAGGGACGTCTAAAGCGAATAATTGGTATGCGTCACCTCTGAGCCTTGTGGGAAGGACTTGAATGAAAGCCACTTTTTCTTCATCATTTAGGCACTGCATAGTTTGTTTGCAGCAGCCGATGAAGGTTTGTAGTTCTCGTCCCAATTGTGGGGTACTTTCACCTGAAAATAAGGGGACGAGTTGAGCTGTTAGCTTAGCTACTTTTGCGTAGTCCACCATTGTGCGTAGTCTATTGACTGGAAATTTAAATTTGGGTGGACTAACTGGGCTTGTTTCTGGACTGATTTCCGTTAAGGATTCTTCGAGCCAGTCAATCAGCAGGTCTTCGGGAGTTGGTTCAGCTACTTCACCGTCACTGTCACTATCACTATTAGCACTTTCACTTAACCTAACAGTCTTATTATTCTCTAAATCTAATTTTCAGTACTCTCCTTATCTACTGGGAGGGAGCGCGTGGATTCAGAAAGCCTACTTAGTTCCTCACGGAACCGAACTGTGTTTTCCTTCAGTGTCTGTATTTGTGTGAGTCTATTTTCGCGGGTTTGGCTCAGTTTTTTGCTGAGTGAATCACACTGAGTAATGGCAAGCGTACCTGAATCTCGCGCTCTCTCGTACAATTTATTTAAAAGATTTTCAAGACTTACTTGTCTATTAGGACCTGGTAAAACGGTCCCGCTTCTGAGTCGAGGTCCTGTTGGCGATAACTGTGGAGATTTATCTCCCGCAACAGATCATGTACCTTCACCGGGGTGCTGTGTATTGGCACCTGGGGTTGATCCGGCGTCGGCTAAAGATGGAGAGTTTTCCCTCGGTGCTGCGTCTGTTTCCTGCTGAGTAGAGCAGAGTTGTCGACTGGCATATGATGCGCTGCTTGGTGAAAGGGGGGCTCCTTGCCTGCTTAAGTCCCTTTGCTGTGATTGAGAGGGAGGTTTCTTTAACCGCCTTCGAGTTCCCTCTGAATCCTGGTCGGTTGATTTCGGTCTATTTTGCAGCTGGGGGGGGGGGGCCTTTGGGCCGTCTTAACTTCCCCCGGATCTAGTTGAAAAGTGGGCTAATGAGCCGTCTTCGATTTCCTCTTCAACACAGGATCGTTGTACTTCAAATGGCTGATGATTTGCTTCCGGGAACTTCGAGCTGGTTGTCAGGCTACTTCCAGCTGGCATAATGCTCGTCCTTCTGGGAGGTTTTGGATGGTTTTCCACTTCCTTCGGTAGACTGTTCACTTGTATCCCTCGGTGGTGCTTTGCACTAAGTGGGGTAAACGCTTGCCCGCCTGGAGGAGAGGCGCCTAGAGATGGTATCTACCCGATTGTTGGGGGTGACTTGGCCTGAGTGGCTTCGTCAAGGGAACCACTTAGGTTCGCAGGATAGCGGATTTTAAAGCTCTTATGCCTTTCTATTTTGACTTTTAGAAAGCAGGCTTCCACTATCCTACCGGCTGCGCCAATTTTTTTATGTATTTATCGGGGTTGTTACAACGATTTACCACTGTCGTGGCTTACTTTCTTATCCAAACACTTTCGGGCGTACTTATTGTATTCACTACCTCTTATTCGCACCTTTGGTTCTCGGTGAGAGTTAATCACTCAGTCGAGAGGGGTTTCCTTTCACTGACCAAGGGAGGGAATACAAACAAATTAACAGGCGATGCTCTCCGTTACTGGTATTTTATTTTACAGCACTTTTTACAAAAAACTTTCTCTGCGTAATTCTATTATTTTAATACTACTGTACACGGAACTAAGTTTTCCAATCAAACCGCCAACCGAAACAACACCTTGCCGTAATTAACCGAGACTCAAACTTTTGTCGTTTAACAAGCTTATCTGGGATCGCACTTTATCACAATTATTTTTATCCAATCACCTGGGATCAAGAAATCTTTTCGCGACGACCTTTCTAAAAATCAATTCTAGAAATCCGACTGTCGCAACTGGTTACTTTTAGTTTTAAAACTCGACTGCACTTGACTTCGATTTTTGTAATCGCAAGTCTAGTTGTTCAGGATAGGAAAGTGCTTAATTAGCATTCCTATCCTGAGAAAATTATTTACCGCTGGGCATGTTTAAACATGCCCAGAATTATCGCGACGGACAATAGTTGAAATTGAAATTTGATATTCTCATAAACATCAAACCATCGTCTTGCTATCGTGCATACATTGTTGCGATCACAATGTATGCAGCTCGCGACAATTTGCTGATAAGAGCTTTTTTCGGTGAAGAGTTGATCGTTTCAGTCTTCACCGACGTAAAATTTTCATGCGCCCGATATGTATGTACGTATGTATGTACATACATATCGTATATACGACAAATCTTACTGAAGGTAAGATTTATCGTGGGGCTATTTTTCTATCGAAACGACTTGGGTTGAAATTTAAAACTTTTATTTTTCCCCAAGTCGTTTTGTGGGAAAAATATGTTGATTATATGCGAAGGAATTTGAAAAAAGTTCCTGAATTAAATGCCCCGCAGACAACTATAATACTATATAACCCAGAAATAAACCTATGGAAAACAGAACTATTTGGCAGAATATTTTGTAACCAATTCTGGATCAATTCCTATTCAATGGAAATATGCTTAAAAACAATTAATATCATAACGCCATGTAAGGATATATTCCAAAATATACACGACAAATTAGTCAACTGCTCCCGAGGTTGTGACAAAAATTGTATACTATGGTAAATGGATTTTCTACACCAACTTAAAACAATACAAGTGCTTAAAATCGAAAAATATTTTTAAATTTGTTATGTGAAGTGTCAGTTTCAGTTCATTCTACGTAATGCAAGGCCTGCTGAACTGAATAAATACACGAAAAAATCAGTAGAAAAGTTCATTTCATTTAGGCGTATATTTTAGCATTAAAGTACGACAAAAGATCAGAATCACCCTCCTGGTCAGCAACCCTTGCATGACGTAGAATGAACTGAAAATAACACCACATTACAAATTCAATAATATTTCGAATTTAAACACTTGTAATGCTCTAATTAGGTGCAGGATTCCCATTTACCAAAGTGTAAAATTTTTTATCGCAACCTCTTGAGCAGTTGACTAATTTGTCGCAAATTTCAGCGTGTTTTTTGAAGTCTGTTCACCGAAAATTCATTATAGTTCATTTTGTGATAGATGATAGTGAAGACACAAAATGAACTGTGTTGAAAAAAAAGGACGACAAAATATGTCAAAAAACACGCTAAATAGTATGTCAAAAGATCAGAATCACCCTCCTGTCCCGTTGATCTTTTCAATTTCCGGCTTTTAGGTCATCCATAAGCTCAACAGTAACGGTGTCCAATTACCATTATCAACCGTTGGACAGTCAAATACAGAGCACTCTAACGCTGAACGATCTCAAGAGTTTCAGCCGTTACACCTGGTCAGTTTTACATTACAGATCCATTTCTCGCTCTCTGGCCAAGCAGACATAGGGTCGGCTGGGTATTCAAGGATCTCCATTGAACGTCGTGCATATTCGGCTCAGAGTTGCTTTATGACAACCTCAAGAGCTTTCGTTACACGCTATCCACTATACAGCTGATACAATACGTCCATCTGCACGTGGCGTGTTAGGTAAATATTTAACTTTCTACTATCTCCCTTGGTGGTAGTCGTTACTCATGAACGGCATCGATAATGCACTACAATCAAGGATCACACAATCTACCGCAGCGCAAGCAAACTCTCCAGTTGTAATCTACAAATGATCATAGCAAACACGCTTCATCACAAAGCTTTACGACAACTTTATGGGATCTTCTCAAGCTGTTACTGAATGAGGGTAAACTCTTCAATCTACTCGAGCTCATGTTATAACTTCTCCAGTTCTTCTTCAAGTGGTAAAGCTTCAACCATCTCCGTACTCAGATATCTGGTGGGATCCAAGGACACAGATCCTGGGTAATCACTAAACATATGCCTCCTGTGTATTGTGGCCGAGGACGCTTGTGGGGACTGCGATCAGGAAGCTGGCGGGTCTGCAAAGGTTTGCCATGGAATTACGCGCTCCATGCGATCTGCGGCTACTGCTGCTCTTGAGGTACTACTTAATCTGCCACCCGTGGATCTTGTCATTCAGGCAGATGCCAAAAGGGCTGTGTGTAGATTGCGGTCATGGGGATGTTGGGAGGACGGCTTGACTGGCTCTTCTTATTGCTCTCTGGCATATGGGCTGAACCAGTATGCGTGATGCGATGGTACCTGGACTTTGTTTTGTTCGTCGCTTCTCTGTGAGCATCCTTGTAAGGGAATCGTGGACTGAGGGTAGTGCTTTATCGAGCCTTCCCCGGTCCGCTCTAAGAATCCTCACCAACGGCTCTCTCTGAGCGGCCCTGGGATGACATCTAAGTTACTGGGGGATTGCAGGTCGTATGTCGATAAGTTGTGTATCTACAACAAGGTGATCCTGTTGTGGGTCCCTGATCACATGGGGATCATGGCGAATTAATGTGCTGACCTTTTAGCTAGGGCTGGCTCTGATTCTCTGTTCATCGGACCGGAACCCGCCGTAGGCGCAGCCACCACGAGTATCGGGTCTCTCATCAAAGAGGATGTTCATAGGAAGCATCAGCAGAGATGGGCGAACCTGAGAACTTGCAGGTGTACAAAACGGTTCCTTGATGGGCCCAGTAGGAAAATCTCCGATTTTTTCATGGGGCTCGGAAGGAAACAATGTAGAACTGTGGTTGGCATCTTCACCGCCCACAGCTCACTAGTTGTTGACAGCCCTGAGTGTTTGTCCTACCTGGAGGAAGAGCCTGAGACACCCGAACATTTTTTGTGTGCGTGTCCGGCATTCGCCCGGAGCAGGCTGGATACTGTAGGGTCTGCCCTTCTATCTGTGGATGAGCTGAAAAACCTTCCTCACTAAGACCTGATGCACTTCCTTAATAGGACAGGAAGGTTTTGGTTAATGGGCATCTGGACAGCACAATGGGTCGCTATGGCCTTCGTGCTTGGGATCTGATCTCCAGTCCCCCTTATAAAAAAAATACAAATATTGGCACAAGAGATCACAGTAGAAAGGGCTTTAGACAGTTTCTCGCAGTATAATTTAGGAATTGGCTGAGAAACCCGTTTCAACATGAGTATCAGATAAGACATAATCTTAATCGCCTCATTCAATGGAAAATAATTGAGACAAGTAGGGGAGACCGGGGTAATTTCGTCCATGGGGTAATTTCGTCCAGTGTGGTTATCTCATCTCCCGTATGATGTATGAACCTGCCATAAGAACTGTAAACGCTTGTTATCATGTCTTCATCGTCAACGAAGTTTTGCGAAGTTTTGGTTTGTTATGTGCCACGATGTGCACTTTACTGTGCGACTTGTGTTTGCGAAGACCGAAAGCTAAATCAAGTGCCCCTCGAAAATTTTTTAAAACAATAATTAATCGCCTGTCAAATAATTATTAAGTAAGTGATTTTTACGTAGAAAAGTGTGCAGAACACGATTGCTGTGACGGATTTTTCAATTTTTTTTATTTCTCCTTAGTATCAAATAATAAAACAAAAAGGTCTGTTGGGGTAATTTCGTCCAGAAGCTACCGGGGTAATTTCGTCACTTTCTATTTCAGGAATATGGTCCGTAATTATATACGTAAAACTACTGCTACCGACAAAGGGCAATTGAAATTGGCAATTGTTGCTATAAGAAAAGATAAACTGAGCATTCGCGAAGCCGCGCGTAGGTTTAAAGTTCCCAGAATGACACTGAGTGACTGGCTTAAAAATAACGGCAATAAAATCGAGCGGATTGATGACGTTATCACCAGAAATGTTGGCGTATCCTCGGTGAGTAATGTTTCCTTTTTTGTAATACACGCTGTATATGTAGCAAAGTCCGTTTTCATTATCTAACAGTGGGTTTTAATATAGATTCTGGGAGATAAAGGCGAAATGGCTTTGGTGGCATACCTGGTTGCATGTAACGACATGTACTTTGGGCTGACTGCAAAGGAAACTCGTGGATTAGCTTTCGACTTCGCCAATAAAATGAACGTCAAAATTCCAGCATCGTGGGAAAATTCTCGCATGGCCGGGGAGGGTTGGCTTACCTCATTTTTGAAACGCCATCGGGAGTTATCCGTTCGTAAACCAGAGGCGACAAGTCTAGCACGCGCAACCAGCTTCAATCGTACAAACGTAAACAGATTTTTCACGCTGCTGAAATCTGTAATGGACAAGCATCGTTTTCCAGTACATTGTATATGGAATATGGACGAGACCGGAGTAACAACTGTACAAACACCAGATAGAGTAATCGGACGCCGAGGTGTCAAACAAATTGGGCGAGTCACATCAGCGGAAAGAGGAAGTCTGGTGACTTTGGCGATGGCAGTATCAGCGAGCGGATGTTGTGTACCTCCATTTTTCGTTTTCCCCCGGAAAAATTTCAAAGATCACTTTCTGAACGGTGGACCACCAGGATGTGCCGGCGTTGCGAATCAAAGTGGCTGGATGACAGCGGAGCATTTTCTCGAATTTCTGCGGTTCTTTCAATCACATGTGCGAGCATCAGTCCACAATCCAGTGTTGCTAATACTTGACAACCATGAGTCACATTTATCGATCGCTGGACTTGATTTCTGCAAATCAAACGGAATCGTTGTGCTTTCATTACCCCCGCACTGCTCGCACAAACTGCAACCGTTAGATCGCACGGTATTTGGGCCACTAAAGAAAAGCATTAACAGTCACTGCGATCACTGGATGACTTCGAATCCCGGAAAGTCAATGACGATCTATGACATCCCCGGAATCATCGATAAGGCTCTGACGCTGGCCGTGACATATAAAAATATTGTCTCTGGGTTTAAAAATACTGGCATCGCTCCAATAAATCCAGAAATTTTCGAGGAATGTGAGTTTCTTCCGAGCAGCGTCACCGATCGAACAAATCCAGAGAAAACTTACCCGGCTGAAGGTAACACGAATGGAGCAAATCCCGACACAGCAGCCAACGATGGAGCGGCAGACAATGGAACTGACAACGACGGAGCTTACAACGGCGAAATTGATAACGACAGAGCTGACAACCACGGAGCAAACCCCGAGGATCTCGATTTCACTGCTTCTTCCACTTCTCGCCGAGGTGATTCGGCTGACTTGGGTAAAATTCTCGAAAGCATTCGAGCATTTCCGAAAGCCGCTGAAAGAACTCCTACAAGAAGAGGAAGAAAACGAAGATCGACCGCTGTCCTGACCGACTCACCTAATATGAAGAACTTAGCCGCGGAGCAAGCAGAGTCGCTACGGAAAAAACGTAAAAATATTACGCCAAGTAAAAAAGCCTTAAAAGACTGTAAAGTTACGACACCAAAAAAAAGAGGGAGGCCAAGAAAAAATGTCCAAAATTTGGAACCGCAGCCCTCAACGAGCCGGACGCAAAACGTCAACAAAAAAACGAGTCTGAGCAGGTCAGTCTCCAACGAAGTGTGCTGCGTGTGCTTTGCTAATATCGGAAAAAGGGGTTCTGTGAAAAATGTATTTCCTGTAACGGGAAGGCACATGATAAATGCGTCCGCACGGGAAATACTTACTTCGCATGCGTAAATTGCCAAAAAGGCACGACGGACGAGGATTCGAATTAAGTTTCCCTATTTTTTATATATGCAAATAATAAAACATATTTAAAGACTTGTAATAACTGCATTTTTCATTAAAAATTCAATCAGAAATCGAGCGGACGAAATTACCCCGGGAGCGGACGGAATTACCCCAGCATTTTTGAAATTACAAAAGTTGCATTTATTTACAATTAATCAAATAACTCCTAAACAAAGCAAACTAGGTCAACAAATCTTTTTATATATTGTTGGTAAGAGTTCACCCTTTACAATGAAACGGCTCAATCTATAAAAATTTAAATTTTGGCACAAAAAATCGATAAAGAAAAAAGGTGGACGAAATTACCCCGGTCTCCCCTACTGCTATTTTCAAATGGGCTTTGAAATATCAAAATAACTGCAGCGGAATTTTTTCACTGCTGGTAATATCGTTACAGCCAAAATAAACTACCTGATACATGAAGTGCCCATTTACATTTACTTGCATTAGGCATTTAACAGAGTTTTTCTGGGTTTGGATTAAGAAGAAAGAAAAAACTCAAAAGATTTTGAACGAAAAAAAAAACAAATTAAAATTCCGCATATGAGAAATAACTAGAATGGCTGAAAAGAGCAAAGTAATTAATTTAATCAATCGTGAGCTGCTTAAATTCTTGTTAATCACAGGTTAAAATTTAACCATGAGTGAACCAAACTGGGCCCTTATTGCTAGATTAAAATAAGAAAATTTATAAAATATTTTATTCCAATAAAAAATAATCTTTATGACAAAAGCTGAAAAATAGCTTTGATTACACTGACATTTTAGATCATGATACCTTCTCTTAAGGATCAACAAATGAAATCATAATATACCTAGTACCATTTGTAGTTCTAAGCCCTTCGTGGAAGTGAGTTAAGCGACCAGGATGCATTAGCATCCATCCCATTTTTGTAGCTGTTATAGAGCAGTTATATCTTATAAATTTGCAGCCACCTCCTTCGTAATCAACACCAACTCGATTTAATGCTATGTTTATTGTATAAGTTGACGAGTCATGATGTGGTCTAAGGAATGGTTGTTCATCGGGTCTATATCTTACAACAAAATTCATCAGAGATCTCGGAGGCTGAAAGGAATTTATTTTAAAATATTTTTCGGTTATAAGTTTTTAATTTTCTTTACATTGTGGTAATATCCTGTAAAAACAGCTTCTTGTATTGGACGAACATATACTTTAAGGAAATACAACCACATTTTTTCAAGGTCAACCTAAAATATTTAAGTTCTGCATCATACTTTGAAACTTTTGATTATATTTCATGTCATATAATACCTGATTCATATGGATATCTCTGGTCGGTACAGCTTCATAACCTCCTTCTAGTCGAGTATCCTATAAAAAAAAACAAAATAAATAAAGACAAGGAAAAAATATATACAATGTCAAAATTACTTGATTGGATCCATCTGACCATTTTCCGTTAGCTTCCATTATTGCAACAAGATCTTTGCAAAACTCTTCGGAAACAATAGGGAACCAGTAAACATCTGGGCATGGCTAATAAGTATATCAGTATATATCTCAAACGGTTTACAACTTTTAGGCATAATATCTTACTTGTTTATGAGTATAATTTGGATTCAATTGTTCTACAAAGTCGGGATGAATATATCGTTTTTCCCAGTCACGTTGATTCGACATTAGCGTATAGAAATCTGGTCTGGTCAACTCTGTATTGAAATCATCATTGTTTACTAGATGACCATAGCTCTTCGTATTGATGATGTATATGAACACATTCTACAGATATATAATTCATGTAATTAAAGATTTAATAATGGAATCCATTTGATTACTATACCTGTTGTCTAAGATTTTCGCATAGTGCCATGTCAGGGTCAAAATTTTTGTCATCAAAGCTAACTTTGTCAAATACGTTTTTCCTAATTAGGTAGCATACTGAAGCATAAGGGACATTCCATATACCCCTGAAAATAGATAAAACATAGTTTTTAGATTAAATTACAATTATTTATAATACAAATATTGACAGTTGAAAAGTAATTAAAAATGATTATTATATATTTTAAAGTTTTTTTTTTAGTGATGGGCACCGTTTCAAGTGAACGTATTTCATCAAAACCCTCGAGAATACTTCCCAAGCCATGAAATAGAAATCTATATGTGCGCGTTAGGAGTCCATTCTCTAAACTATTTTATATTGCTAATTATGGAAAAGTGCTAAACATTGGCTTTATATATGCCATAGAGCCTAAACTACTACCCATAAAGTGAAAATAGTCTTGTATTAATTTAAAGCTTGGTTCCTTACCTACCCAAAGGCTACACTTCCTATATACCTTACTTAACAAAATAATAAAATAGTTTTGATTGAAAAGTAATCTTACCAATTTACGCTCGCTATTTCTCAGCTGTCTGTATGTGCAGCCGGAGTCCGAATTGTAGGCATGCACTCTGATACGATTTCATCAGACCACGGCACAGTACATATACAATGATTACTCAGCTGAGAGTTGTTGGTTCAGATAAATTTTTTTAAATAATTTTGTTAGGAAAGGTATTAAAATTAAATTAAGAGCTATTCAAATCAAACTTTTGCCAGTTTTACATAAGAACACTGCAAACATGTTAGAATGTTAGGACTCAGTTGCGGCTTTCATGTAGTAGTCCGGCAGTCTGTTTCATGGCTTGTGAAGTATTCTTGAGGGCTTTGATTTCATTCATCTTTCAACTTGAGCACATATACATATAAACCGAGAGAGTCACTGGCAACGTGTTTAAAATATCTAGTCGCCAAATACGTGTTGTATTAGATGGCGTTATATCTGAACCTCATCCTATTAATGCCGGTGTCCCCCAGGGCTCTGTTATTTCTCCGACTCTATTTCTAATCTTCATTAATGATCTGCTTTCCCTTACTTTTAATCCTATCCATAGCTTTGCTGATGACAGTACCCTTGATTTCGCATACTCCTTTGACACCATTGCGGATTCCAGAGGGAACGCCACATGTGTTAAACGAGACTGCATGATTAGATCATTGAATAACGATCTTGACAATATTCTCGCTTGGGGCAAAGTGAATCGCGTCGAATTCAATGCATCTAAGACCCAAAGCTGTCTCATCTCATTAAAACAAGACCATCACTTAACCACTCCCGTTTCGTTTGATGGAGCTGTAATTTCTGATTCACCGTCACTAAGAATTCTTGGCATTAATATTTCCAGCAAGTTAAGCTGGACAGATCACATCTTCTCGGTTGCCAAAGAAGCATCAAAATGTCTTGGTTTTTTGAAAAGGTGTAAGAAATATTTCAGCCCATCAAATATAGCGCTCCTCTACAAGTCCTACATCAGACCTAGAATGGAATACAATTCCCATATCTGGGCCGGGGCTGGTCGCACAGCCTTAGCTTCATTGGATATTGTCCAAAAGAGAGCCTGCAAGCTCATTGGCGATGTGGCAATTACTCGTCATATCGACTCGCTCGAGCACCGTCGCAATGTTGGATGCCTTTCGCTCCTTTATCGCTATATGCATGGTCAATGTTATGATGAAATATCTAATCTGATCCCTTGTAGAATAGTTCCTGCACGCAATACTCGCGCTGCATCCCGCGCTCATCCTTTTACCCTTCAAATTACCTTCGGCCGTACACTTAAATTCCGTGATGCTTTCTTATCCCGAACTGTGCGAATGTGGAACAGTCTACCATCTTCTGTCTTTCCTCCGGCATACAACCTGCGAAAGTTTAAGGGCGACATACATCGGCACCTCCGCCGCTCTCCTCATATCCCTTAATCCTTTCCCTATCTCCTTCCTGCCACGCTGTGCTTTGCATCATAGGGTATCCCCTGAGCTTGGCTTAATAATATAAAAAAAAAAAAATATAGCCAGATTTTATTCAGATTGGGTTCAAAAAGTGAACCTAGATTGGTGGTGCGAGCTGAACTTCAAATAGCACTTAGAAACGTTTTTTTAATACCACGACTGGCATAGCCACACGGTTGTAGAGTTGTTAAATTATTATTTCCTAATATGCTAGCTCAAGATATTGCTTTAAACATTTAAATTAAATTCAATGTGTGGCGTTTAAAAAGTGCATTAACTTCTCTAGCTACCTTTTTCGTAGACAATTTTTTAAGGTCATTATAAGGAATAATAATAATAAATTTATTAACGGCCAATGTACAAAGATTACAATATATTATATACGTACTTCTGATTTGATGCAATGGTTCCTGGTTCAAAATAAATACTTACTAAAACACATTAAGGTAACGAAATAAGTAATAATAAAAAGTAAGAATAAGTAATAAACAAATAAATATAATAATGAAATAAAATAATGTAAAACAAGTTGTAAACAAATAAAGATATATATAAAAACAAACCGAAACATACCACCATTAAAGAAAAAAATAAATAATAAATAAAAGCGAAACCTTATAAGAAATAAATAATAAAATAAATAAGGAAAACAAGAAAACTAACTAACTCCTAAACAATGAAGAAAATGCTTGATAGAGCCCGTTCACTGCATATTGGCAAGAAGAAAGTTCCACTTTTGTATTGCCTGAACAAAGTAAGAGCGCTCACCGTATTGAGAGGAACACCGAGGGGCTAGAAGCTGACGACCCCTTCCGGAATGCAAGAAGTGCATTCACTCATACAAATACTCCGGAAGCTTGTTATATATCAGTTTGTGCAGAAGAATGAGTTCACGGCGGCCTAAATACGTTTTTATAGGAGTGCCCAGCAGTGACAATACATACTGAGACACATGAGCATTCCAAGGAAGTCTATAAATATAGCGTATTACATCATTGAAAGCAACATCTAACTTTCTCTGACACCGAACATCAGGTTTGCTAAAGATGCTACTACAATAAGCAAAAATTGGAATAATTAGCGTTTTAGCCAACTTCAAATGAATGTTCACAGAAAGGTAAGCAGACGTTATCCAAAGTTGCCGTAAAGTGCCATAGATTTTCCCTATTGAATTTGAAATGTGAATGCAGCATTTAAAATCAGCACTGAAATAAACTCCAAGATTCCTGACGCAGTCAACGTTTTCGAGAACAGAATAATTTAATAAAACCGAAGACAGTTCCGATTTATCAACCCGGCTCCTATATATAGCTAGGCAGTGCGACTTAGTTGGATTTAACGAAAGTTGATTCAGCAGTGACCAGTCATATATGCTACGAAGATCTTCATTAATGCGACAAATACAATCCTCCATCAAACCTATTGGTCTACTCAAATAGATCTGGACGTCATCCGCGTAAAGGTGAATGGAGGAATAAGTAATAACATTCGGTAAATCATTTAAATATAAGGTGAAAAATAGAGGGCCAATAATGGAACTCTGTGGAACACCAGAGCGAAGATATATAAGATCAGAACAAAGATCTTTTACTATTACCATCTGTGATCGATTGCGTAAATAATCAGCAACAAGCTGAATGGCGGAGGATGAAAAGCCCAATTGATTTTTCCGCTTTGAAAGCAGTCTTGGGTGGTTTACGGAATCAAATGCCTTGCTTAAATCAAGAAGAACTAATACGGTCATCTGGTCCTTATCGAGAGCTCCACAAATATTTGCATATGCCCTCAGAAGTTCAGTCTCGCAACTATGCCCATGACAATAACCAGATATCACACTGTCCTCTATCGTTAATAAATTTGATGATTTGTTGGAACATAATTTTTTCCAAAACTTTAGCAAAGAAACTAAGCATGCTAATTGGTCAAAAGTCGCTGGGATTGGATGCAGAGGGCATCTTAGGAATAGGTGTTACATGTGCTTTTTTCCACTGAGTTGGAAATTGGGACGTGGTTGAGCAAAAATTATAAATATCACAAAGTGGTATCAATATGTATGAAGCGAGCACTTTCACAAAATCAGCTGGAAGTGAGTCTGCACCAGGACCTGTGGATTTAATAGAGAATATCACTGAAAGAACCTCAGCGCTATCCACACATGCAAAATCTTCCACAGCATCGCCAATGTTACCAGTTGTTGCAGAACTCAACGAACTTGAAGCATTACCTGCACTACAAGCAACATAATGGTTGAGAGTGTTTAGGTCTGTATTTATATTGACAGGTTCACGACCATGTACGCCTAGACTCCGGATGTTTTTCCACAACTTTTTAGCCGGTAGACACGTACCAAGCTTTGAACTAAAAAAAGAGCGTTTAGATACTCGAATCATGGATGTAACTCTGTTACGCACCCTTTTATATTCCGTAAGAATATTATGTTCGTTTGTATCTTTTTAATAATAAAGTGCGTTCAACCATGGCATGAACCTCCCTAGTTATCCAAGGGCATTGCTCAGAACGAATATTGTAAGTCTTTAAGGAACGTACTCATCGTATAGATAAAAAAGTCTGCAGACGAGAGTTTTAACTTTACTATCCAAGGCATTTTTAATAAAAACTTCATCCCATGACATTTCATTGCATTCTGCTATCATCTCATTCAAGTTGGTGTTTTTAAAATCTCGGTAGGAAAAATTCATAACATTGGGGATTGCAGTGAGATTCATTCTATAAGTTGTAAAGAGAAAATCATGATCAAAGTTTATGGGAGGAGAAATTTGATTATGGAAAAGGATATTATTTAAGTTGGATGTAAGTACATAATCAAGCATGGTTGGAATAGAACTATTAAAATAAGTAGGTATCTGATTCACTGCTTTCAAGTCAAACGTTTGCAAGATATAAAACAGATTCTCTCTAGACGAACTAGCGTTAAGGGCGTTAACAATTAGGTCGCCACAAACCACAATATCATGACATCGTACAGTAGCAGAACTTAATGCTGTAGTAAGTTCCGAAACATTCTCCAGATTAAAGCTGTTCGGTGGACAGTAGGTGCTAAACACAACGCACCTGTGGAAATCCGAGCATAATTCAACGCCAAGAAATTCTAGACTTTGTCCAGGAGAAGAGGCCCACACAACTGAAGCACTCAACGAATTATGCACATAGATGGCAACACCACCACCCGTCCGATTCGCGCGGTCATTTCTGGGAATGCTTTGGTACCAGCAAACATTACTTGCAATTGATCCGATTTATTTCTTAAGCTTCTAGCATTCAAACTGACAATATTCATCCCGGAAGATCGAGAGAAAAATACGTTACACATTGCTCTCAGCTTGTCCAGGGGTGAAATGTTATCTGGCATCTACAATTAGTCGTACAAAGAACAGGCTCTAGCATACGAAGGCAATCACATATATAATATGTACATATTAAATATAAAAAGAGCATAATGGCACACAACTTACTAATACTAACATATTATAAACAAATTTTGCGTAGATACGAGCCATTAAAAACTCAGTACACTTTAAAACAATAAGCTATGACAAATTGGCCGCTACATTATTTTGAGCATCAACATTTGCTACAGCAATAATATCGATAAGAGCATCCAAAGTAGTAACCTCGATTGTAGAGTCAGACTGCTTAACACGAATGTGAACGCGACCATCACGGGTAAATGCAGATTGTATCAATTTATTCCTTTTATGCGCAGAAGCCTTTGTTAGAATTTGTTGGTTCAGATGTGTGAGACTCTCATAAGCACTAATTCTGCTGTTAGATATAAAAGCTTGGGAGGCTTGATTAAGTTGTACTGATCTAAACCGCTTGAATTTGTGCAGAAATATTTTCTGCTCGCTAGCAGAGGAGAAATTCGCTATTAGCGGCAAATTTGGTTTTTTATTTTGACCTCCCCGAGTTCTAGGATTGGGACGAAAAGCAAATGCATACGGCGACAGAGGATGATTTATCACAGAAGACATTTTTTCAAGCAATTCGTTGCAGTTTTCACTCTCTGTGCAAGGTATACGACTGATAATGTCCGTAAGCCTATTCACCCTGCGCAAATCTTCTAATTCATGTATAGTATCCATCAATTCGACTTTCTTAATTCCGCACTCAATTTAGTAATTTTCGAATTTAGTTTGGCAAAAATATTACTGACAGATTGGCAGTAATCAAATCAAATCAAGATTGCGGAAGTGTCAGAGTAATTTTCGGTGATAGCAGTGCTTTTACCTTTTTATCCCGCTTTCATTGCTAAATTCGGTTCTTTTTATTATTTTTTCCTATCGTGCTTGAAATTTTCTTCCATTGTGTACTGAAGTTAATTAGATTTTTGCTTTATTCTTCTGCTTTGGCTGATGGTGTCTGTTGCTGTGAACGCTGCACGTGGCTGCCTGTAGTAAATCCATCTTATTGGTCATTTTACTCTACAATTGTTCCTTGCTGTTTAGCCTTTGGAGTCTCAATTGGCCCCCACGGACATCAAGCTGCTCCGCATTCGATTCCCTGGTTTGGCCAGAAGTAAGATATCCGTCGCGAAGTCAACTCATCCTCTGGCACAGGAAGCCCGGAATTCCATGGATTTTCTGAGTTTTTATACTTTTCAATAGTTTTGCTCATTTTGCTTTTTTACATGCACCAAATTTGGTTACATTCTCAGTATAAGTAGCTTTAGTTCACATTATTGCTATTCTTGTTTTTTTTTTTTTTTTTTTTTTTTTTTTGATAATACTCGTCTTTTTTAACTTTTGATTTCTTACTTTACTGTTGCTTATAGTTAGCATTATTATACTTTGAACTACTTACTTTTAATGTTTAGTTTTCTTTGGGACTTTACGCATTTTAATTATAGTTCTTATGCTTAATTAGGTAGGTGCTGCTTTATGTGATTGTATATGGATTTATCATTGTTCACTTGCTGCTTATGTTTGCATATGTTCGACGAACTCATTTCGGTCGATTATCCATCGCCTGCTGTTTTGAATTATTGGAATCCTCAGTATGAGTTCTCTTGATGATTTGGGACAGGTTGCAGGTGATAACTCACTCCTTAGCAACTCTTACTAACTTTTCCAATTTTTTTAAATTTCGGTCAATTTAATGGTCAGAGCATTAGACCCGGCTGTCGAACAGCAAAATCCGATGAAGCTAGTGCATTCTGGAAGGTGGCTATCTCGATGTTGTTGGTGTGAGTGAGACATGGCTCGAACCCTACGTTTCCTCTAAGTCAGTTGAGATTCCTGGTTATAGGCTTTTTAGGAACGACAGACCAGCTATCAGGGTGGAGGTGTTGGTATTTATATCTCGGGTAGGATCAAGGCTAGGTTAGTTGAAAAATCAGGCTATCTCACTAATGGTAGTGAATACATTTTTTTCGAGCTTGTAATCGGGTTAGCCAAGGTGCTTGTTGGTGTCTGCTCTCTCCCCGATGGCGATCTCACAAAAATGGATGATGTCCAATCTCGTATTTCGCCGCGATACGAAAGCATCATTATTGGGGGAGACTTCAATAATAATCTCCTTGACTCGCATGCCTCGGTTAGAGCTAGGGATTTCTGCGCTGGTCATAGCCTATATATCATTCATTTTGATGTTTTCCATTCTAGTAAGTTCTTATTAGACTTCTGTCTGCAGAGTTCGGCCGAGCGGGTTAAGTTGCATAATCAGTTCCAGGTGCCGGGCATCTCAAGACATGCCTTCATATATACTTCAGTCGACATTCCCTTCCCCAGGTCACCGAAGTATTCTCCTATCGTGACTACAAAGACGTTAACGTGGAGGCCCTCTTGGGCTGCGCGTTGTCAACAAATTTCTCTGATATGTATCTAACTTGTAATGTAGACTTGCAGCTTTCGGTTTTCAATAGCCGCGTTCTTCAACTTCTTAATCAACACCGTTCCTCTCAAAACATTTCAAAAGAGACCGACTGTATTCTACCTACTGGTATCATACTCCAGCAATCAAGAGTGAAGAGTGAAGGCTCTTCGGGGGACTTTGCATTTAGGGCTTACTCTGAGCATTGTTCGCGCGGAAGATGGGTACTATTCACGAAGCTTCCTTTTCCAACGTAGATATCTCTCAAGTATTATGCGCCCTTTCGTGTGTTAAATCGGACGCAGTTGGTCTGGACGGCATTCCCTTAAAATTTCTGAGCTAGTTTTCCCTGTTCTCTCTGGTTATATCCTTCACCTATTCAATACCATTATCACCACTTCAACCTTCCCTACTGCTTGGAAGTCAGGCAAGGTAATCCTGTTCCTAAGTGCTCCAATCCTTCTCACCCGTCGGATTTTAGGCCTATAATCATTTTACCCGCAGTCTCTAAAGATTGGGAAATATTTATCAGGAATCAAATAACTTCTGCATCTGCTGTCATCTATCTTATATACCCCAATCAATCTGGCTTCCGCAAAGGTCATAGTGCCTCGAGTGCCATTGTCGACATTACTGAGACGGTAAGGCTCAACATGGAACGCAAGCTGGCTAGCATACTCTTATTACTCGACTTTAGTAAAGCCTTTGATAGCCTAGATACTTTATTCTGCGCCAGTGGGATCTATGGGTCAATGTGCTGCAGATATCAAAGCCGACCTTTCCTCTGTCTCAACTTGGGCTTTGTGCAATAAATTATCCCTAAACCCAGCTAAGTCTCAATCGATTGCCTTCTTTGGTCATCCAATCAAACACCTTCTCGATCCCATTTCCCTCAATGGTGGTATTTTACCCTATTGTGACAAGGGTGTACAGCCTCGCCTGCATCTTAGATGAGACTGTATCCTTTTCGCCCCACATTAATACCATGATCGGCAGGGTAGGTTTTGGTCTTCGCAAACTTTATAATATTAACATGTACCTACCAACATCTGTAAGAAAGAAACTTGCCCACGCCCTGTTGTTTTCCCAGTTCGTTTATGGGGCAGAAGTATACACTAGAAGTTCCGCAGGAAATATTGACAGACTACGCATGTCCTTTAATTCAATTATCAGGTATGTGAACGATGTTTCGCGGCGGGTGCATGATTTGCGCGGTTACACGGTGGATTTTCTTAATACTACTTTTGACAGGTACATTATACTCCGCAACCTCATCTTTATGTTCAAATTAATTCGATCTCGTATTCCACAATATTTGTTTTCCAGATTGGAGTTTGTTAGGCCCCCTCGTTTCCCATTCAACTTATTTACTCCGCGTCATTCATCCAATGTTCTGAAAAATTCCTAACTTGCTCGCGTTATTCCCATTTGGAACTTATGGAACTTCGCTCACTCCTCGCCTACCTTGATGGCATTTAATCGCGCCTTCTTGATTTTTTGAATGAAGTCTTAACTGGTCGTGCTGGTCTTGCCCTCCGGTAACCTATGCTCTTCTATTCTACTCTATTCTAACTTAATCTTATTCAATTCATTCTATTCTAATTTAATCTGACCTAATTTTCTATGGTAATTTACTTACTTTCACTCTCTTCGGCTTGACAATAGGTAGTGCACCTGCACCCACAGTTTTCATTTATGTACTAGTTCTTTCTACGTAATAACTCTTTGGACAGCGGGGATGGATATCGATCGAGTGCATTTTGTCGGCATATTTAAAATTTCATATTAGTTAATCTTAGTTAATCTAGTATTTTTTCTTGTTTATTTTTATTGTTCTGTCACTCATTTTGTTTGCCAAAGTAACATGTTTTTATACCATGGGCCTAATGGCCTAGTTGCTTATCATAACAAATAAATAAATAAAATAAATAATTTGCTCCTCGAATTCATTCCATTTTTCAGTGATTAAATGTGATAGACTTTTCAGACTTTTCAATAATTTCTTTTCCAGCAATTCATAGGAGTCCGTCGAAATGACAGAATTGGATCTACCAGCCAATGGAGAAGAGTGTGTAACGTTCTTATAACCTTGGTGTTGGTTTCTCAGGTCTCCCCTGGTGTGCCGTGTAGACTGTGTTGGTGTGATCACATTTGAAGTTTTGTTGGAATTTTTATCGCTCATTATGAATCAAAAATTCTTATTATGAAAAACTTTCATAGATGCAGGATGATTAACACACCACGAGTAATTCAAAAACAGACCAAAGTACTTGATCGAGAAAAATAATAAAAACCTCTTAGACACGGTTAAAATCACGGGATAATAGCAAAAAACTTGAGAGCTCAGATGAACATGACTACTCAACTTCAGCAACCATTCCGAATGTCTGTTCCTGATAAGTGTAAGATAATTGCAGAGAAAGCTAAAAAGGCTATCTTTTTCATTAACATCATCGCACCTGTGTCAATGTGTATTGGAAGGAGCTTCCAGTCTCTTCCTATCCTTTTCAACCACCCAATGAGCCGGTACTGACAGCTCGCCATAAGGAGATAAATATCCTGTAATCTTTCACAGATTATTGAATTTGATTGTGGTTTTAATATCTGTATTTCATTTGCTTCAGTATTTTCCATCTTTCGTTTAGTTTTTACCTTTCTCGGATATTAGTAGTCCTTTTGATTTCGCTCATTTATACGAATCTTACCATTTTGTTTGATATACATACTAATGGGAACATAACAACATCCAGAAAAATTGAAAAAATCCGGAAATGAGAAAATTCAGAAACGCCAAATTTGATAAATTGTTATAAATTATATTCTACAATTATATAAATTGCGTAAAATTCACATCAGCGAGACAATTTTGTTAAATATATGTGCTGGTTGGTACGTTGGGATTTGGTGATGGTAGATTTACATCTGATGGAAACCTGTGTCATCCAGGAGGAAGTACTGGTGCAACCGAACTGTGCCCAGTTTATATGCATATGGAGAAAGGTGTGGATTTTTTTGCAATTTAACAATCGTAATTTAACAATTTAAGGGAGTTCTGAGCCGCACCTTTCGTCATATGCATATAAACTGGGCACAAGTGGGTTGCACCAGAGCTTCATCCTAGATGACACATGTTTCCATCAGCTGTAAATCTACCATCACCAAATTGCAATGTGACAACTATCATGAAGAATTCAAACTAAGAGGAAATCCAGAAAACAATCCAGAAGAGGGTTGTGTTCGAAATCCAGAAAGACAAAATCCATAAAGACAAAAACCAGAAGAAACATTATCCAGAAGTGATAAGATCCGGAAAAGACAAGCTCCAGAAGTGACAAGATTCGGAGGAAATCCAGAAAAGATATTCGCGCGAATTCTTCATGATGGTTGGCACATTGGAATTAGGTGATGGTATATTTACATCTGATGGAAACCTGAGTGATCCGTGACTAACTATGCATATAAACTGGGCGCAGTTAGGTTGCACCAGAATGTCGTCCTGGATTACACAAATTCCAATGTACCAACCAATCTCAATCATGTGAATTTTAAATAATTTATATATTTCTAGAATATAATTATAACAATTTTTACAAATTTTAGATTTTAATATTTATGTTTTTCATTATTTCTGAATTTTGTCACTTCTGGATTTTGTCAATTCTTAAAATTAAATTTTAAGATATATAGAATACAAGGTATTCATATTACGAACCATATTCCACCAATAGGTGACGTTATATCGTGAAACATATAGGAAAGTACGGTACAGAAAACACAATACTCTCTCTCCTCGCTCCGCCTTTCCTATAAAATTGTATATACATTAAGGCTGAAACACAATTGGAGCGTTTCAAGCAGCTTTATCACCAGCTTTCTGCTAAACTCGACTGGAAAAACCGAATTGAACACATTTGCAGCTTTAACTTGTTTATGGTGAGAACTTTTATTCATAAGTGGCATTAAAGAAAGATAGAAAATCTTTCGATTTTCAAAAACTACGATAAATTCATGCTTTTTTGGATAGTTTTTGAGATGTACAGGGTTGTTATTATATTCTGTCAGTAAAATTCAACTGCGTATTAATCCTTTGCGGTAAGTAAACAATGGTAACTAATATATTTTATTAAGTCATCCAAGAGTGCGGGAGGAATATTTTGACAGTTCGATTTCCGCAGCAGTTTGTAACAGAAGAAAATGAATCTAGAAGGACAGCGTGCGTTAGTTATTGCGTTATATTCGCGAAATTTGAAATCGAAGGCAATTTGTCGTGAGTGCAGAAAAGTGGGAATTGCCGATAGATTTGTTTTTCGTACAATAAAACGATTTCGAGAAACTGGTTCAGTGAAAAATAGGCGAAGATCAGGTAGAAAGCGTACGGTACGTACACCAGCGGTTATCAAACAAGTTCGGGAAAACATTAGAAGAAATTGTAATCGTTCGCAAAATCAAATCGCTAAACAACATGGAATCAGTCGATCAACAGCCAGAAATACATTAATAAAGGATCTGAAAATGATACCATATAAAAAAAGAAAAATTCATGGTATAACGAAATTGCAGGAAGCAAAACGACATCGACGTTAAAAGATTTTGCTTGAATGGCACGCTGATTTCGAAATAATTTTTTCAGATGAAAAGCTTTTTGTTTTAGAAGAAACATTCAATTCGCAAAACGATAGGTGTTATGCAGTTAATATCACTGACATTCCAAGAGAAAAACGCGCAATTCAAAAATTTCAATCTTCATCTCGCATAATGGTTTGGGGAGCTATTTGTAGCAGGGGAAAATTTCCATTGCTATTCATCGATAAAGGTGTTAAAATTAACTCCAGTTATTATTTGACGGATGTTTTGCAAAATCATATGCTGCCTCATGCCAGAAGATTGTACGGTGAAGACTACTTTTTGTTTCAACAAGACGGAGCACCAGCTCACTCAGCAAACGTCGTTCAAGATTGGTGCAAAGTAAATTTGCCAGATTTTATACCAAAGGACGAATGGCCTCCATCCTCCCCCGATCTGAGCCCACTAGACTTTTCTATATGGGGTTATATGCTTGGACGTCTAACCAACTGGGACGTGAGAAATATTAGTGAATTTAAGAAAGTTTTGTTGAAAGTTTGGGACAATATTCCATTAGAGGTAATGCGTGCCGCTTGCTCTTCGTTCCCAAAGAGATTAAGAGCTGTTATTAAGTCCAAAGGTAGTCAAATTGAATTATAAGTTCTATATTTTAAATTGTAATAAGCCTTTTTATTACTTTCAAACAAATAAATAAAATTAATTAATTTTTTCAAAAGTTACACGTATTTTATTTACTGACAGAATATAATAACAACCCTGTACAGTTATATGCAAAAATAATACCGAGTTTTTTTTATGTCCCACAGAAACTTTTACTAACTCTATAAGTTTTCTTCCAGTTTAACATTTTTGGCGCTGTTTACTTCTTAAATGTGTCAACAGAAGCCATTCTCATTTAATATTCGACATTCGCACAGTTGGCAACATTAAAAATTCCCTCAAGTTGGCAGTCATTGGGCTTGAAGCTGGCAAACAAGTTAAAGCTCCAATTGTGTGCTTCTACATTGATTTACATAGTCAACAAATCTCAAGCTGGCTGAAACGCTCCAATTGTTTCACGCTTTAGTCACAGAATTACGTCACAGTCTATCAGCTGCAATGTGTCAACATTTTAATGTGTTTATCTTGTCTTCTATATACCTTGTTAAATTTAAGCTGTCAATATCGTTTTAAAAAAAAGTGGAAGAAGAATCAAAAAGATCTAATAGGTATGACACGTTTTTAATAAAATCGAAAGAAAGAAGTCAATGTGCACATAGAATAAGAGTTCTTCTGGCTTTTGCAAACTTAATGATAAATGGATATTATGTCCATTACGTCCAATTGGACCTCACCTATCTCGATTCCTAATTTTAACGCCGGCGTTCAATTGCTACCAATAGCTAAATCTGTTATGAAAAAATATGACAGAATGAAACAATATTTGATTTTCTGAAAATAGATGATTAAGTAGTGCGTGCATAGCGTACTGTGACGCTAAATTCGCATAGTTTCAAACTGGATACTGTTATGGTCGTAGCGTATTGCATATAGCAATATGCTACATTGATAAATACTGCAGCGTGTATGCCGGCTGCTGTCAAACAAAATACCCGAATGCACCCAGACCGAGAGAAGTGCGTTTCCTCGAATGCGGTGTGGCATGCTGGTTGAGCAAAAGAAGAAGAAGAAGACAATCTTCTCTGTCATTTGAAAATCATCGAGCAGCAACATCAGGGAGTTACTAAAAATAAATTTCCGCGATCATCGGCGAGTAAATACAGCCTTACTATTTTCCAACTACCCCGCACCAGGAGAAAATTCGCTCCTGCACCTGAGGAAAACCATCGAGACTCCGACAGCATCTTCACCTCGGCGGTAAAATCGTGATAAATTCAACCGTGCAGCAATATACCAACAGAAAAGCTTATAAATAACACCAAAGCTTGTCATTGCTTGAAGGAAGCATGTAATTAGTTTATAAACTAGTTTAGAAATGTGATGCATCTAGCTCGGTTAAATTGAATACTTGTGGCTAAGTCACCGCCGCCCCCGTTATCCTCAACTGTTGGTTATGTATCTGATGGTGATGTGAGAAAAGAAAAAAAGGAACAAACAAAAGAATTCGAGGTAAAGGTAGCAGGAACGAGATCATATCGGCATTCTGTTAGTCGAACAAGAACATCTGGTGGCAATTACTAAATTTTAATCATAAGTGTCAAGTATTCAGGTAAAATCAGCAGCCTCGCCCAACCTAATGCAGGATAGCTTAAAGTACGCAAGGATCTGGACATTAGACAAATACTATAGATAGAGTATTACAGAGTAGAAACAATCACATAAGCACTAGAGCAAAAATATTGCTTATAGAGACAGAATTTCTTTTCGTACAACAGAGAACGACGAGGGTTTTGGAGTTTGCAGAAACGAGCACATATAGTACATGTACCTTTACGGTAGCTGGAGCCTCGCACTCCTGTCTGATTGAGCGGATAAGTTCCGAAGTAAATTTTGTCAAAACGACCTAGTTATTTTTCAGAAACAGCACAACCGCCTCCAGGGAGCTCCTTCGAGGGACCGGATTGTACGTAAGTCAAAGTTTATACATTGTTTTATTCTATAATTGATTAAATTGCTTTTGGTACATATTGAATTCCTAATCATACATTAAAAAGAAATGAATGCCAATATTAAAAACATAAATTAAGAAAGGAAAGCGAAAGACATTAAGAAATAATATTTTTAACCACGTACAGTTGAGAGGTAATGAATCATATCGTCCCTGCGATATTTAAAATGTAGTTCCTTTTTCAATGGGAGTTTTTAAGATAAATTTTGGCTCGTATAAATCAACTAAGTAACGGTTAAAGAAAAAGGTACAGCGTTAGTCTTCTTTATTGATTCTTACGTAAGATTGAATGACTACTTAATGGTAAAGCAGCTAACAAATCATAATAAGATAATCCAGCTAAATTTAGTGATTTTTATAAATGCACCAGGGGCCGGATTCACTAACTCGGAGAGTTGTGGAGTTGTGGAGATGAGAGTTCTTTTGCCACTTAACTCTCCACTCGGAATTCTGTAACTCGTGGAATTTGTATTGAGATTTACCAAAATCTCTATTCAACTCGCCAAAACTCTCGGCTGTGTTAGTTGTGGAGAAGTAAGAAAAATATTTCTCAACTGACAGTATTGGCTGTTTTTATTGTCCTTTGTGAAGGTACCAATGTACCTAGGATTTTCAAATTGATTTATGGATTCACTGCGTATCCTGGCTATGTTTACAAAAACAAATTATGGAAATCCTTGCAATACTTACAGAGAAATAAGGATTTTTGTGTCTCAAGGTACCCGATAAAAATTGTAATTCACGCGAATATGGTCAATTTGGTTGTCGTTCAGTACAGAAGAGATGCTACACAAATTTTAAATATGCACGTTAAAGCTTGTATGTAGGATGAAATCGCATCTACATTTTGTCTCCTAATTAGATATGAAATTAGTTTTTGACTCCGGTAAATAGTTTTGGAGATAACTACAAAAGAAGTGAATCAGTCCTTCTTAAGATGAAAAAATGGCCGTTTTCTGGTACAAAAACTCAACTCATTATTATGAAGAACCGGTAAGTCGTGGAAATTCAGTTTCTATGAGAAAAATGTTCACAACAGAGTACTAATGGATGTGAAACAAAGAACGGAAGAAATATATGCAAAATATAGGAACTGGGGTGTATATGACCCACGTGCAAAAAATCCGTCTTTCGGCGGTAAAAAGTCAGTTATGAAGTTAAGTCTCTCTCTTTAATTTGATACCAAACATGACGTATTTTGGACAACCCCCAATGGGGGGGGGGGGGGGTACGACCCCCATCCCCAAAAGACCCTCCCTAAGAAATTGTTCACCTATATTTTTGTACTCTAGACTCTAAATCCGTAGGAAAAAACCGCAATGCTCTGCGACCCTCCCAGACAAAGTTATCCGTCTTTCAATATTTCGATACTTCTCACGTTTTCGTTAACTCCTCAAGTATGTTAGAGAATCTCGAATGGAGAGTTAAGGAGTTTTAACCGGGGAAAACGAAAATTCTCATCTCCCAAACTCTCCGAGTTAGTGAATCCGGCCCCAGGATATCAAAATATTGCAAATAGAATAAAAGAAAAACTGAAATAGAAACAAGAAGTAACCAATTTGTCAAGTATTTTTAGAACTGTAGAACTATCTGATATATTTTTTATTTATGTTTTCGGAATTAATAAAAATAGATAAAACAAAGTCTATGAAAAGGTACGACGATTGTGAGTATATTTACTAATTATATAAGTGAATTGTACTCCTCAGTTGTTGTTAAAAATATTATCAAATTATTTTCTTTTCATATTTTTCAAGTCATTAGAACATAATTATATAAACATCTAGAGTTATTTAATATGGTAAAGTGACTACTTAAAATGTTGCATTATGCAAGCCAGAGACTGTGTAGAATCACGTTTTCGGGTAAAATTTTCATTTAGTGCATATAGGCTTAGTGTTTCGGTGGTTGCGCGCTTTCGACGATCAGATTTAAGCCGAATGTACGTTACCTTCCCTTTTCTCGCCTTTTTCTATTGAAGATGTAATGTTTTATATTGCACCCAGACGATATTCATTTTATTGTCGCTAAAATTTATCATTTATTTTGTGCAGTTGAAAATTTTCGTCGGAACTAACCTTACAGCGCATTAATGAATTAAAGAAAATTTAAGACAAATACAATTTTGTTCTATAAACATAAGTAAGCTGCATAATTGAAGCTACGGTTGGCTTGTAGCCTCACAAGGACGTGTAAGTCAGAATAAAGTGTAAATATCTCTCCTCTCGATTCAATTTATTTCTTTTGTACGAAAAGAAGAAGAAATTCGTTAAAGAAAAAGTATTTAAATAAATGAAGGAAACTTGATTGTGCAAATAGTGTTCAGATTTTCCAGATTTTAGTTATGTTCTCTTGGTCGAATGTTGACACAGTTATACATTTTTGTATTGTGAAATAGCGGCCAACCCGGATGAGGCCCATATTTGTGGAGAATAGTTCAGGTTTAGATTGATAGATATCAAAAGAAATAGAAGGAAGGAAAACGTAATATTTTTATATATAATGAATTTTGTAGTAAAGTCAGCGTCAGATCAGGGTGAGGCAATAGGGCTGTAATTATATGCATAAACAGAAACTTTTATAACGTAAAGACGTTCTAGAGTATATTCTTTCTCCTCTCACTGTCCCGGAGCCTCTCGCATGAAGGTCGTCTAGCTCGCTAGTCTCTCTTTGCAGGTCAATAAAGGAGACTGAAACTAATTTGCTGCCCTCAGTGTCGTATGGGTGGTTGGGGGATGCAGTGAAGGCATATCATCTGCGCCTTCAATATTGGATGTATGTAAGTGACGTCAAGGTCCCTTCAGGACTGAATGTGTGCTGGCAGTCTGGACTTTACGTCTGATGTTCATCACTCAAAATATTTACATAACAATACATATCAGAGATAATAAAAACATATTACCCCATACACAAAAAAAAGTCTTTATCTTGCAAGAATTCCCGTCAGCAATTTTATTTGTTCCAACCTTCAGGGGAGGCGATCACTGGTAGTCTAAATTGAAAATTGCGACCAAATTCCGCCGGTGCATTAGCAATCTTGAATTTAAGGGAAAATAGTTTTTCCTAAATATCTCGCCCATTTTCAACAAAAATTGTAAGTGTAGTGCACATGATTGAAAGAAACGTATTTTTGTTAAGATATATTTATTCCAACAATTCGCAAGACAATGAATGATTTTGACAACGCGCGTGGTTATTCATACTAGTCACTGGAAAGCTGGAGTAAATTTAAAGTTTTCTCTGGTGGGGATAAACAGGCGATGTCATGATCATCATCTTTTGGGAAAAGCGGTGGCATGCTACATTCTTCCTCAATGTTCCTGATTTTGTTATGATAATGTAAGGACCGTCGTGTCTAGGGGTAAACTTCGATGTGAAACTGCTCGCGGTTGTTTGTATAAGACCTGCAGGTTTCAAGTTTTCGCTTTTATATCGCTTACATTCAATACATTGGGAAATGTACTTAGCGATATCTTGTCGTATTCCCATCCAGTAATACCTTGTGGCTATCCTTTGATACGTCCGGTCGACACCATAATGGCCTGCTGTGGCTTATCAAGATACGTGTAGCGAACTACGACAACAAAATAAACATAAAATACAATTCAAATAAACCGCGCTTTCAATAATTCAATAATCAAACCTTATCAACCACGCCACTGAACTCGAGTATCTCAAAAACGTCACAACTTAAGAGTAACGAAGATGGTCATTCTAGTGGTGGTACTTGGTGCAGAAGCAAGAAAGATTTCGGGTTCGGCGTAAAACTTAATATCTATTTAGAGTTAGTAAAACAGTATTTAGTAAGATATTTTACTTAATGGAATTAAAGCTTAATTTTGAAATATACGTGCGAGTGTTGTGATTTTGATTCCTCTTCCTCTCCGCATAAGTTATCGTGGCCACAAGGTGATTCCGGAGTTAGCGGCAACGCTATATACGCATGTAGAATCTCTGGTCTCTCACTCTTGGGTATACAAGTTGTCCTTCTTCATGGTCAACATCCGGTTTATAACGATAGAGTACTACATCATGTAACAGGTATCTGATTTGACCAACGAACATGCTTCCTATCAGCATTAGGGTTTGTAGAGAATCGATGATTTCTTTTATTTGGGAATTATCCAACTGTTTCTGTCTTACACTGCGGCAAATCTATAGATGTACTGCATACTTCACAGGATGCAGTCGAATGGTCGTCGCACGAATGACGTGATAGGCCATCAGCGACTATATTTAGTTCGGCCAGGCGCTTAGACTATCTTTAAGTTATAAGGCTGTAATAGAAAAGCCAATCTTGCTAATCGACCGGTTGGCGATTTTAGTGACATTAGCCATTTCAACGGTTGATGATCTGTTACTATAGTTGTTTGAGTTCCTTCGATATATCCTCTGAATGCCAAAATGTTTTGTAGTCGAATAATTTCTTTCTGCAGATGTTAGCATCCGGATGGCGTATTCAATAGGGTGTTCATCGACACTCTCCCCCTAATGCATAGTTACTGGCATCAGTTTTAAACAGGGACCGAAAGAGTTATAAGAAATATTTTAAAAGTCTGGTTTTAACACTTTGTTATTGATATTTTATCTTCTAATGAGATAGTTAAAAAGAGAATTTTATTTTCTTCTGAGTCTTATCTTAAGTTTTATATTTCTCTCTCCGTTTAACATTTAAAAATGAGTTTTACTTTTTCTCTCAAAAAATAAAACTCATAGTTCGAGTTTTATATTTCTCTCTCGGTTTCACATTTAAAAATGAGTTTTATTTTTTCTCTCAAAAAATAAAACTCATAATTCGAGTTTTTCATTTTTCTCATCTTTTAACAATTAAAAATGAGTTTTGTTTTTTTCCTCAAGAAATAAAACTCCTTAATTGCGTTTATCATTTTTCTCAGCATTTAACAGTTAAAAATGAGTTTTATTTTTTCCCTCAATAAATAAACCTGTCCGAGTAAGGTTCTTAAGGCACTTTCACATCAAAAACAAGAACAGAAAAATGCAAACCGAGAAACTCAATTTATTTCACTTTAAAACAAGATTTTTGTTCCAATGATTTATAAAATCCAAAGAAATAGGATAAACTAAAAATTTTACTGAGAAAATAGTTATATTTATTTCAGATTTTGAAGAAAAACACAAGTTTTATGTTTTATCGGCCGAAAAACTTTTTCGGCGGAAAAATTCGTCCGATAAATCATTAAAGTTGTGTTTTCTTAAAAATTCTAAGATAAATATACTATTTTTTTAGTAAAATTATTAGTTTATCCTATTTCCCATGATTTTATTAATCATTGGAGTAAAAATCTTGTTTTAAAGTGGAATAAATTGAGTTTTTCGGTTTACATTTTTTCTATTCTTGTGTTTGATGTGAAAGTGCCTTTAGGGAAAGAAAAATTGGAATCGGCAACCCCATCTTGGTGTTGCTATATATAGCTTTGGTTTTTCACTGTAAACGGCCGTTTTAAAAAAAATGTAAATTTAAGTTCAAAAATAGGACCAATCGGCCAACTGTTTCGTACGGTTGCTATACAAAATTGTTTAAAAAAATTGACAAATTGTATCTTCTAACAAATATATGACAACAAAAATAGAAAACGTCCATTGATAAGTTTTATTTCCAGAGGAAAATAAAAAACTCTGATTATGAGTTTTATTTCTTGAGGAAAAAAATAAAACTCATTTTTAACTGTTATAAGATGAGGAAAATATAAAACTAGTCAGGAGCCTGCCTATGACGTCACACAACTCTGATGCTCGTTCGCCACTTATAGTGTAGCTATGCTCAATAAGAAATGTTTCTAAACCTAAGGGATGCAAGTGAAAAATGCTTCTATGGGACCTACAAACACTGCTATACCGGTAGTATGTATTCGATTAATTTCATTTAAGTATATGGATATATTATTCTTATGACAGATCAACGCTGTTTTTTGTTTCGACTGGAGGTGTTTTTAATTTTGCTTCCATCAATTTCATGCAGGTAGGTTTCAGTTGTTGGTTGGTAAATATTTTTAACCCGCGCGGGCGAGGGAAATTGTAAATTCTTGAGGGGGATTTCAAGTTGGATAGAGGAATATTACTTTAGAGAAAAGATGGCTTGAAATATGATATTGATGACAAAACCGTATAGTCGGATCCAAATAAGCAAATGAGCAATTATAGATATTTTAATTTAACTTATTTAGAATTTATTTGTCGCCGTCATGCCATAATCGCGAATCTGCTTTTTTGGCTATTTTGAATTGCCGTACTCATATGTAACTCAGGAAAATCTAATCTATATTCTATTATTCTATGATAATCTTATGTATATTGCTTTACCAATGTATATAAGATATTCCCGGTTCTCGTTTTCAAGAATAAACTCAGATACTCAAAAAACGTTTATACCTGACATTGCTACATCTCAAAAGATTAATTTCTCAGTTTCATGAAGGCGACGAATGAAACCCTGTGTTTCGTAATGCACTCTGTGATAAACGAATTTGAAAATTTCCCATTCCGTATTTAGCAAATTTTTTGAAATTTCATTTACAGAGCTCAAATATCGTTATTACTAGACAACTTACCCAGTACGTTAGAACACTCTTGAGTATCTCTCCACATTCTGAAAACCATTTATCATTGCCTTCGTTTTCGAGAAAACGTAAAATTTCAAATTTGTTAACAGCTTTGATTGAAACAGAGTGTATAATATTCAAGTAGGTACATTGCGACCCGACTATGATCATTTCTGTAATTCCCTTTATTTTAATTTGAAAGGAACTAAAAACTGTAATTCCTGCCTACTCTCACGTCCTCGATCGTAGATGCTTAAGGTTAAGAGCAGGGGAGACTAATTCACTAAGACTCTGCGGATACAGTGACCAGAGTTGATCTATTTTGTCCTCCGCTAAAGTGGTTATGTTAAATCTATCACTTTTCTGAGCTTGATATTGCCCAATGATTTTCAACCTTAAAGTTGCAAGTGCGGGATACTCACATAAGATATGTTTTGTGGCTTCACCTTCCTCTTCGCACAGTCGACGGAGTTGCCTATTTTCTTCAAAAATTAACTCCTGGAGCTCTTGAGAAATAGCTATCGAGAGCGGTATAAATAAGATAAATTTATTACAACAGCTATACAAAAAGATTTGAGCGCATGGTTATTTAACGCTTTTGTAAAATTATAATCTAATTGCTTCCCCTCGCCCGAAGTCCACGCCATTCATAAATCGGTATGTTGACAACCTTTTTTTACGGGAATTGGATGGAAGGTACGACCTGCCACTAAAGACGTTTCGATACCTCAAAGGGAAAAGAAATCGAAGACAAAAGTACTTGGTATCGAATCAAAAGTATTAATTCTTACTTGTATGTCATACCGCACGCGAAAAAACGACGTTATTGCAAACAAAGTTCCCATCGTTCCATCTCTCATTTTGGAGACCAAAACTAGGTGACGACGGTGTTTCTTGAAAATTAAGGTCTATGTGAACCACCCTGAGACGATTCAACAACCTAACGTGGGGATTGCAGTAGTGTAATGATGAATCATTACCACTCAACTAATTAACCACGTACATTTTAGTTAGCGCCATAGCATGTTCATATGTATATACTAATTCACGCCCGTGATGAATCATTGCCATTGTTATGTACATACATAATAAGTGGCTTAGAAACGTACATACAAGATAATGAATTCTTACAAACGTACATATTGCATACATGATAATGATTTCTTACAACATTTTGTATTTCAAGCATTTTCGCGGCTAATTTATTAACGATTTCTACGTCATGCCTTTCCCATATGGTTAACCAAATTTATATTTCATTTCTCAAACAACTTTCTCTGTTTTTTTGTCAAGCAACAAATTCTTTGTTGTGTCAACTTTTTTGCGCCAAAACGCCGTACATTGAATAAAAACACAAACTCCTCGGCACGACACTAATTTCAAGCATTGTAATGGCACTAGGTTAACCCTAACCTAACCCACAGGTAGTACATGCTGTTATGATTTACTCCGTTATTTTTACTTTTGTTATGGTCGTAGCGTATTGCATATAGCAATATGCTACATTGAAATACTGATGCATGTATGCCGGCCTTAAAGTAAACCGCAAACTGAACGCACCCGACCGAGAGAGGGAAGGCATTTCCTCACGCTCAGGTGCCATGTTGACAGCAGACAGAAAAAGAAGAAGAAGATAATCGCTATCTTGTAAAATTTGCACACAGTACGGATGCGAGAAAGTGAAATGGAAAAATTCCGAAGACATCGAGTAAAGAATTAACCCCGCACGTAAGTTTAAATTCCCTTTTTATCACTATTATTCTCCTACTCTCATTTAATAAATTTATTCTCCTTATTATCAGGAGAAAATTCAAGAAAACCCGTCAAAAATCCCAGCAGCAGCAGCAAAGTTGCCGCTTACACGCCGTAGCTGGGGAATTGCGAGAACTAAGTCTCAAGCGCACACTTTAGTATCTTTTCCCATAAAACCAGGACGAATGCTACAGCTATAAACGTATTAAGATTCATCCAAGGGAATTACTAGTATCTGCCACCAGATCAACTAAATTTGGCAAGTTCCCCGACATCGAATACAATAATACCACCTACTAATGTAGGATCTGAATCAGTGGAGCGGCCGTCATTGGATTATGTTCCAGTATCCACAGATCCAAAAGGCAAACCATCATATGTATCTCTGTCGGAATCCAAACATCTGTCAACACTCCGTGGTGCCGCTAATCGAATAGCTAACAAAGGAAACGTTGTGCTCGTGCTAGGCGATACTTCCTGAGCGGTAAAATTCCCTATTTTATAAAATATGAAGGAATATCGTAAGTTATGTTTATTTTTGACAATATACTTAAGCATGAAAATAGCAACTTTTTAACAAATTACTGCCAGTGGATGAGAACCCAGGTTACACAGTACAATGGCAGATTAGAAATTAGACAAGAGATTGTTCCATAGTGTGGCGAGACTCATAACCTTCCTTTACGATTCAAATAATTTGAGAAATATTCGGCATTAAAACATTAATATTAGGGAGATACATGTAAGCAACTAGGTATTGACCTGATGGCCTATATCTGAGAGAACGGAGAATGTATGGACATAGATTACACGTCACATGTAGTCAAGAAAACTTATTAAAAACTTAGATTTAGTCTTAAGAAAGAATTTATATTAGGAGAATGCCTATAATTGTCACAACCCAGTAGTGAAGTAAATCAGGGAAACTAGTGTTGGTACCTCACGTACAATTAGTTAGCCCCCCCCCCCCCTAAAGCTCGACTGCTCCTAAGTCTACCTAGAAATACAAAATTGAAATTTACATTTACTAGAGCTCTAGTTCTTTTAATTAAAATTTTTTCGAGTTAAATTTCCAATCCTGATATTCATACACATAGTGAAGCGGATACATTTATTTTCTTAGAATATTACTCTGCAGGTCCTTACTAGTCTTATTGAATCGGTTAAGAGATCGTTGTTGCCTTCGATCAGTTAAGCAATTATTTACTTGTGCTCACATGTTCCATTTTTCTTAGTTAGTTGCATTGCCAGATTATTGACTGAGTGACGCTTTATAGTAATACCGATTATATTTTGTCGAGTACTCCAACGACTATCAGTTTGTACATTTCTCATTTTCCGTTTAGCGTAAGCGTTCTCTTTGTTTGGCCTTTTCAATTACCATTGTATTAGTGATATATTAATAGATATGTAAAAGAAAAACAAAGCCTTTAGGATTAAGATTATGACAAGATGCATTAGCATTAGAGCGGTCTTATAAAAAGTTCGATGATGTACAGTAACCTTCTTACACGTATACCTGAAAACTAAAAAGGAACTATAAATAAAATCAAAATAATAAACTTTAACATGATAAAACATTGGAGGCCTGAAAATAATCATTACCATGGGTACGAATTAATGAAACTAATACCAAGCTCTCTCACCAACTCTAAGTCAAAAAGTACACTAAAGTATATTTCAAATATAAAATAACTTCACCCAAAAGATAAAATCAAAAAAGACAAAATTAAAACAAAATATTCTAAACTTGACAATATAATTAATTAACAAATGTTTACGATTAGACACGAATACTAATACTCTTCTAATAAATAAAATCATTATAACTATTTAAAATATCAAAAAAAAAAGGAAAACAGAAGGAATCAAATTGAAACTTTCAGCAAATAAATCGCGATATCAGGGTTCCACATAATAGATCAACGGCTTAGTACGTTTCAATCGTGATTATCGAACTTTTTATTAAAATAGCACTTACCTGGATTTACCTATTCGTTTTGTACATTATTTTTCTTCTGCGAATTTCATCATGTCAAACACACTTTTAGTATCGCTTTTCTTTAATTATTAAACTATATATATATATATATATATACAATTTATATTACCTTCATTAGAATTAACTTAGGTCTAGGCATTTAGAATAAGTACATGCTCCGGTGTAACCTTTAAAATTACGTGTTTGAATTATAACGTCGAAATGAAGTACTGAGAGCTTTTATTTCTCCTTTCACGTTCCCGGCGCCCTCTCTCGTCTAGTATGAAAGTCAGCTAGGTTCGCCTAGTCTCCCTCTCTCTCTTTACAGGTCAACTAAGGGACTTTGGACAATGGTGCCACCCAAAGTCAATGGGAGGATGGGGCTTGGCAAGGAAGGCAGACCATCTGCGCCTTCAATTTGAGGATGGGGCTTGGCAAGGAAGGCAGACCATCTGCGCCTTCATTGGAATGTAGGTAAGTGACGTAAAGGTAAAGGACTCGGTAACCGCATAATCAGTGGAAGTTATATGCAGACCGGGGTTTAATTGTTTGTATTAGTTGATTTATGTAGAGTAACGTAACGTTGTAAAGTTTTTGAAAGTTTTTGAATAAAGTAAAGTAAAGTTTTTCTGAAAGTTTTTTTGAAAGTTGAAGTTCAGCTTTAGGTTTGACTTCGGTCAAGCCGCAAGCCTGAGCAGTTTGTCGAATTTTTTTTGAAAGTTTTTGAAATGTTTTTGAATTTGATCTTTCCCGCTGGCCTTCTGCCATGGAAATGGTAGATGGCTCCACAAAAAAAATTTTTTTTCTTGATTGTGTTCTCACGGACAACTGTTCTGTTGGCCGGCTGGCTGGACAGAGTTATGAGTCTGTGAGACGACTTTTTGCTTCCAGCTAAATGGTTGACCAGGTTCATGACTCTGCCCGGTTGGCGGACTAGCTGGACATGATGATCCAGTGAAGAGGAGAGGAAGAGTTCTCAGAGGATGGAAGTGATGCCGGAGATCCTCAGTAATCAGGAGTTGGCCTACTGCTAACTGCCTGGCTGAAGAATCTCTAGTAGCATTCTCAGCCTTTCACACCTCCAACTTGACCTTTCCCGTAGTTCTGTGAGAACCCAACCAAATGTTCATGCACTACTCACGCCACTTGCCTGTATCCTGTTTCTGGCCTTTAAAGAGAGACCTGAAGACTTCTTATGGTGGGAGTTAGCTTCGGGAAGTGAGGGAGAGATTGTATGATTTTCGTTAAAACTTTTTTTGCAACGCTTAATTTGATTTTTGTAATCTCTTTGGATTTTCGCTTTTCCTGAACTCTTAGATGAAAATTTCTTTCACAAGTTGCTATTGCTTCCGAACTTTGGATTTTTGAAATCAGTATTTACATTGTCTCGATTTGAGAAGCCTTGATTAACTTTTCAAGTCCTTGGTTGTTTTGAATCTCAACTTCTTCGAACGTTTGGGAAAACTTTTGTCTGAATTTTAGTATTTCGCCCAAACCTTCGACTTTAAAATAGTATTTAGCCATCATCACATTGTGAAGGGCGTGTCTCTTCCGAACTTTCAAATTACTTGAATTTTTTTTGGGATAACTATTCCAAACCCTGATTTGAATTTTTTTTTTCTTGATTTACGTCTAAATTCATAATGGCTACACAGAGGACACCACCTCCTAGGCAGAACGGTGTGACTATGTTGCTTGAGCCATGCACGATCTGTAGAGACATAAGTTGGTCAGCTGAACAGAAACCAGTCATGACCACGTGTGGACATGTCTTTCATGAGGCATGTATCCAGACCTGGATAGGCGAGCATTCCAGTTGTCCTAACTGTAGACGTCGCCTCACGCTGCAGGACCTCACGGGTTATACTGGGGCCTTACCAAAAAAACCGAAAAAGACGAAGCCGGCCAGGCGCTACTCATTGCCGACCTTTGAACTGCCTGGCTTTGACTTATCACCTCCAAATCGACGATCCTTGTCTCCAGGAAGGCCTGACGTGCATTCAAGGACCTTTTTGAACCCGGGTACTAGAAAAGACAGTCCGAGGCGTACAGCTCAAGACCACAACACTTCAGCTGCTACTGATGCGCTGATAGCAGGCTTGAGCATAAGCATGGAGGACCTGATAAACAAAGGTCTCAACCAGGGCTTAAATGTTTTGCGGTCTGAGATAGGAGATAGTATCCGACAACAAGTAGTGGCAGCAAACCCGCCAGTGGATTTCGAACGACCTCCTTCATCTAGGAGCAATCAGGGGCCATCGAACGATTTCCCCAATCGGAGCAGGCAATCGTTTCCAAGACCGTCACCACCTTTTGGTCAGCCTACCAATCAGCCCAGGCCGAACTTTATACCACCTCAACCACCTCAACCCCCTCCACCATCTATTCGTGTCCCTGCAAATGGAGGACAACGACGATCGGGCAGTCCTATCAGGAGATGGAACCTGACTTATAATGGAAATAACTCTGAACTCTCTGTCGACGAATTCATTTTTAGAGTTGAAGCGCTCACGCACTCCGCTCTAGAAGGGGATTTCGGTGGTTTGCTAGTAAGAAACATGCTTACGCTACTAACAGGACCAGCGAAGGACTGGTACTGGACGCTATTACGGCATAATCCATTTCCGACTTGGGAAGTCATCAAGACGGGATTGTACACTGAATGGGGAATGCCCAAGGACGATCTGAAAATTAGATTTCGACTGATGTGCAGAAAGCAAAAGCCCGGTGAACTGTTCGCTATGTATCACCATCATTTAGGGTTGCAGACCAAGAATTTCTGGAGACTGTCAAGTCGAATCTCTTACCGGAGATTCAGGAAAAAATATGTTTACATCCCACTGAAACGATAGGATAGCTGAGATCTCTTGTTACGCGTATCCAAGCTACGCAGCAGCGCATCGCGACGGCAAGTAGCTGGAACGCTTCTCCCGTACAAAAAGTCAGTGAGGTGGATGGATATCATTCGACGGAGGCGGAATTGAACACGTCATCTGAACGCAGTGAGGAAGCTTTACTATCTGCCATTTCAACCCCTAAAAATGTAACCTGCTGGAACTGTGACCAGCCCGGTCACTTTTACCAAGACTGCCGGCAGGAACGACAAGTTGTGTTTTGCTATGGATGCGGACGCAAGAACACCTTCAAACCAGATTGCAGTCAATGTCAACAGAAAAACTTCAGACGGGTGGGGAATACCACCACCTCTTTCCGACCAACGTCGACACCTCGAGCAATCAATGCATCGAACAAGGAGGAAGGTCCGCTCCATTAGCAGACCACAATGACGAATCCCTGAATTGTCCACTGATATCATTCAGTGATTCTGATGAGATCAGTAAAACACCTGATAGTACGAACATTTCATTGAGGGAGACGCAGAATCTGATAGACTTCTCGGCAGGTCTTCAAGCTCCCATTTCCACTTCTGGGGAGCCTATTACATTATTAGACACTTCTTTGGAAGTGTCTTTAATTTTCGATGTCCCGATAAGACCGACAGCACTTTTAGCTGACAAAGTTATTGAGCAGGAGGTTTGGCCTCATGTCATTTCTATATTAAAACGGCCACCAAGCTGTGTTATGACGAGTGGGCGTGAGCCTGTTTTACATCCGCTGACGCCGTATCATACGCGGCTGCAGAAATACAACGCAGCAAGAGACCGAATCTTCTCCTCGGTAGCGGAGTTAGCCGAAATAATGTTTCCTGACTGGGATATGAGACCGAAAAAGAAAAGATCTACCGTTCGTTGGCGGGAGTACTGCCGACGGTTGAGGCTGGAAAGAAAAAAATTGGCACAGATTCCCGTGTCGATGCCAGACGACATTCGACCATACGCCAAAGTAAAGCTGCTCGGGCGAACTGAGACTGGATTACTTGATAGTGGTGCCACTGTCAGTATTCCAGGTCAGGGAGCTCTAGAGAAGCTTGTAGGAGCAGATGTCGAAAGGAAGAAGTATCGGACACAGGTTCAAGTAGCAAATGGTGCCATGACGACTGTGCATGGTCATGTGAACTTGGATGTCACTTTCCGTGATAAGACCCAAAACGTGCGTTTTTACGTGGTTCCTGGGCTCACACAGGCACTATATCTGGGAATAGACTTCTGGCGTCTATTTGGGTTGGCTCCAGATGTCCTGGGTATAGTCGCAGAAGTGAATCCAAGTGTAATAGCTACCTCTGACACCGACTGCCATATTCTTTCTAGTCTTGAGCAACAACGCTTAGAAGCCACTAAACAGCTTTTCCCCTCTTTCGCCTCTTTGGGCCTGGGAAAAACATCACTGGTCACTCACAAGATTGAAACGAATGACGAATTTTTTTGTACTATGGTTGATGACAGCGGCAGGTTTTCGTTGGGAACCCCCCACACTCTCCGTCACATAGCCGAGGTGCTAGCATGCCGCCCTGTATCAACTGTTCACCGAGTGATCTGTCAGCTCATGCTGGCAGTCTGGACTTAACGTCCGAAGTACATCACTCTTCTTCTAAACCACCATAACACTTTGTACATAATTGGGAAATCCAATGTGTATAGAAATAGCAACTGACCACTTATTTTGCAATGTTCGCTATGTTTTTTTTGTAACTTTGAAATTCTTTGAGTGAAGCGGAAATGTTCTCATGAAATGTTTAGATAGCGGAATAGACAATATTGGCTATTACCAATATATTGGGAAGACGTTCCCGATATATTCAATTCTAGAATTTCTATATGCAATTTACTAGCTTTTTACTCCCATTGAAAACTTTAATCAATTTTGCTGAGCGATGCCACAAGCCAGCTAAATAAAAAGCCGATGCATCTCAGGGACTGGGACAGAATTTTCAAAAATTTTAAGAATAAGGTTGACCACCACCAGTGGTAATGCATGCAACCCACTCTAATACAGAATAAAAACAAGTAAAAAAGTTAGAATTGGTCTAAGACTAATTCTTATGATACCCTAGATGAATGCCCGTATTAAATTTCGAATGGTCACCGATCTATGCAAGTTTGATTTTTGAAGTTGTTTTTCGCATATATTTCTAGAACGGTTTGTCAGACAGAAAAAATGATTATAACCAATTTTATAGGATTTTCATATGGCAACACCGAGAAGGAGTTACCCGATTTAGTCCATTTTTGACATTTTATTTGCTAGAACAATGGAAAAACCATGTACCAAATTTCAGCTCTCTACGTTGACGCGTTCTCAGGCAGTGTCCAAATATATAGTGGAAAACGAAATTTTTGTATGGCAACCCCACGAAGGAGTTGCCCGATTTGTCTCATTTTCGAACTTAATTTTACTTTTTTTTAAAGTCCGTGTATAAAATTTCAGCTCTTTAAGTATACGCGCCCTCGAGTTATCGGGCGCACAGACGGACGGACGGACGAACATGCAAAAATCAAAATAACTTTTAATATTATGCGTGTGTGTCCAATCCGTTTTGCTCTACCATCATTATTTTGAGCTGTTACAAACGGAATGACAAACTTAGTATAACCTTTAGATTTCATCTAGGGTTTAATAAAAATATTATAAAGTATCCAATTAAAAGGTTTATAAAGTATCCAAATAAAAGTATTGTAAAGTATCCAAATAAAAGTATTGTAAAGTATCCAAATTAAAGCATGTGTTATGGCATATAGCAATATGCTACATGAAAAAGGCTGATGCATGTACGCTGGCCTTAAGGTAAACCGCATACGGAATGCACCCCAACGAGAGTAATGCTTCCTCGAGCTCGTGAGCCATGACGACATGTTGAAAAAAAAAAAAAGAGTCTAAAAAGAGATTGAAAAAAGAAAGGTGTGTGACATTTTTTGTGCTAGAGAGGTTCCCAACAAAAAAATTAAGTGATTGCAACTTTAAATAAAGTTAAAATTTTGAAATTGTTCGGATAAATTAGAAAAATCCTGCGGAATATTCTAAGACAGTCGATGAAGTCATCGCAATACCGATTTAAACTGATTTTGTATGAATATTTCCGTGAAGGAATGTAACAACGTGGTGTCACGCTTCATCTTGCAAATTACATAGTTCATCAGCTAATTGTATGGACTACCGATTAAATGTCATATGATGCAGGATTATCTAAATTCAATCTGGATGCTGCTGTAAGATTTACCCGGCTCCTAGCGAGGATTTTATTTTTGGATTCCTGATCTCCGGACAAGCAGTGCTGTTCACAGTAATAACAGAGCTTTTCATTCATACTTAATGTGCTCTAGCCACTGGGTGCTTTCCTTTTTCTGGCATGCTCTGAACAGACGTAAATGTTTCAACCCTGACTGGATCAGCGACACGCAGCTGCTAAATTAAAACTGAAGTCTCCAGTGCTAAGTATTTCTCATTTCTTTCAATACTGTAGCCAGTTTGTATATTGTTCACATTTTTGTTTTTTTATTAGTTTGAAAAATTTTACACGAATTATTAAAGCATATATGTACCTAATGAAATTCATTAAGCAAGTAGTACATCGAGACTCACGTTGCTGTGGTAAAAATATTTCCGCTTTCGTTTCTTATTTTCATTACCGCAACAGTTATTATTACTAAAACCAAATACATTTGGGTTTTATGAACTAATTATTCAATATGTAAATCGTGCTGCATATATGCACTCGTTTCAGTAATTAATTAAGCAACTTATTTTTCCAGTCCTAAGTATTTTACGTTATTTTTTTCATTACTTCAGTAGCTATAGTTATATGCTCTAATACATAATTCAAGTCATACGATGTATCTATATATTCAGTTTAGTAAGTAAGTAAGTAATTAATTCCAACGAATGTTTAAACTTTGGAACTAAGCAGTAGTCTGCTCATCCCCCTCTTATGGGGCTAGGCAGTTTTGTTTTTTTCACACCGCACAGATTTCGTATCGTTTTACCATACGTATTCGGCAATAAGATTATACGTTATGTGATGTGTGTATACACTCATTCTAGCAATTGGGCGTGTACATTGAGTTACACACCTGGTACCAGCAAGTATTTTCACTATATACTATATCGTTATTCTTGTAACGACAATTATCCTTATGTGTTCGAATACCTGGGGTTGATTTATTCATTGTTATAGATCTGCGAATGATGTATATATGCACATAGTAACCTAGCATTAAACATAAACTAAATTAACCCAATTAATCAACTGAATTAAGTAGTAGGGAACAGCATATCCTCTTGATTTGTAGTTTCATTCACATAGTAGTCGCATCTAGAGATTTTGCTTGTCTGATTACGATTCTACAGGCTCATTTATAACGTTTAAACTTTTATATCTTATGTTGCTAAGTTTAATTTACTCTTGTTTCAACTAATGTAAGGAGTAGGTATTTTTTTGTTATACATATAGTACTGTACACATGAACCATAGTGAGCCGTCTGAAAAAGACTTCAGCTCAGCTTCAACTCCTGCTAGATATATTTGAGGAATTTATATGATTATTATAACGTGAACATGATTGGCTGAGTTTTTATTTTTCCTTTCACTATCCCGGAGCCCTCGTGATTGGGATAAAGGTCGTCTAGTTTCGCCTAGTCTCTCTCTCTCATTACAGGTCAACAAGGGACTTTGGACGATTGTGCCACCCAAAGTCGATGGGAGGATGGGGCTTGGCAGGAAGGCATGCCATCTGCGCCTTCAATGGAACATAGGTAAGTGACGTAAGGGTCCCTTCAGGACCGAGTGTGTGCTGGCTCGTTTATGTCGGCATGAAGAATTTTTTTTGATTATGGGCGGTGACAGCGGCAGGTATTTTCGGGAACCTCCCCACACTCTCCGCCACCCTTAGCCGAGGTGCTAGCATGCCGCCCTGTGCTATCGCTGTCATCGAGTGATCTGTCAGCTCATGCTGACAGTTTGGACTTCACGTCCTAACCATTCACTCTAAACAATACTACCATAACACATGAAGAAGTAATAAATGAAAATTGAAAACGAAAAGTAATTTCAAAAAACAAGTGTTCAATCGTCGAAAGAGTTCCTCTCTTCCAACGGGTTTTTAAATTTGACAGTAAAAGGCAGCTCGCTTGATATCACCTTGCATGCAAGTTCATTAAAAAAATGGCATGAGACGTAGTCTTGTATATATCGGCAATTATAACAATAAAGGAAGTAGCAGAATCAGAGAGAAAAAAAAAAGAGGAAGGTATTGGTAAATGATGTAATGATCCCAGAAACACTCATTTTTCTTATCTAAATTTATTAATTTAAAAAGCTCCAGTCTCGAATATATTATTTCCGCCATCTTAGAAACTGTATAATGTCAAATTACTATCATCTGAGCTTCTCTACGAGTAAGAAACTAAAGGAGAGGCCCATCAACAAAAATTTTCGTGCCAATCTCAAAAATGTTAAGTTTATACACATACTATAAAAATTTCGCATTGCAGGCGGATGGAAAAAAAAAGGTTATGCAAGGGACATTGGCGCGGTTTTTGAAATTATGACGCAAAATTCTATGCCAGCAGCAGCATAGTGAAAGCTAGTAATACAAAACAACTTTTTGAGATTCCTGGTTCCCCAATAAGCCTATTTCCATCTTCGGTTGCCCAATAACTTGCCTTAAAATTTCATTTTTGGTAAATCCATAATAAGAAAATATATTAAAATTCTTTTACTTTTATCAAAATTACAGACATTTATCAATATTCTAATTGCCAGCTTATTATTAAAAAAATAAACAATTACAGTATTAATAAATTTCCACATAAAAGAATGTAAATATTTTTCTATTTAGTACCCTTCCAATTTAAACCTTACCTACGGATTTTGTGCTAGGGTAAATTTCTTTACCGAACATAAACCAAAGTGACACCTAGGGTACATGCAGAAGAGATAAAACCATATGTTGGAAAGTGAGAAAAGCATCACGTTCGGCACGCAAAAATGGCATATATGTATATACACGCAATGGCCTCTCCTTTAGTTTCTTACTCGTAGGAGCTGCTATGATTTTTCAGCATGAAAGTTCGCTGAAAGCTGAGTTGCCTACGTGGAAGAAGTGTGAAAGCACAGCTTGCATGCAAGCTGTACTTCCTCGTGTAATCTCCAGGTAAGAAAGAAATCAAACGCCACGTTCATGAAATCCAGTCGGGGCCCTATGCTTAAATAACGAAGGCATATTCCGTATACGTTGAGCTGTCAAAACCATTCGAAATGAGGCCCTCTTCTTGAATAACGAAGGCAGATTCCGTATACGCTCAGCTGTCAGAACCATTCGAAATGACTATGCATGTGGTATTCTTGAAACCCCGTTCATTATATAACGAATGGGATTCAACCATTCGTTATTTACCGAATTCGTGCAAAACATTCGTAATTAAAGAATTACGCCCCCCCCCCTGGGCTATAGTCCAAAACATGTTCCAAAACTTCGTATTATACCGGCAAACAGAGCCGCAGCGGTTATTTGGCTATTATTCTCCATAATGTATAATCTCAAGAGTTAAGGCTGGAACAGAATGTGGTGCTGGCGCTAGCGCATAGTCTGTCGCCGACCTTGTAGCTAGGTATGAGTACAATGCTGCAGCTTAGTTCTGTCAAAACTAATTTGATATTTTATATTTCATTCCATATTTGCGCTCTTCTTTTTAAATTTTTATATAGGGGATCACACAATATATCTTTTCTTTTCATTATTTCGATGAACTTTACTGTATCAAAATTTTCCATGTTGATTCATTCCAACAAACCGCTTCGCAATTACAAATGTCAATGTTGGCGACGCCAAAAATTAAAATTTGGCAAAAGTGCGCTACAGCGCCAGCTAGGCTGTTCGCTATCATACGAAAATCCTACTGTTATATTTTGACAGTTTGCCCTTCAGCGCCAGCGTTATATTCTGTTTCCCACTTTATACTTTACAATATACATTTTATAATAACAAATCTGATGGATTCAAATTCTGATTTTATTTTATGGTGTGCCTAATAATTTTTTGAAATTAAATTCGTGACGTCAATCCGGCTAACTTTACATAGGGTGCAACGTTCAGAAGTCATAGGGCTATCTATAAAAACATACCCAAATATCTTAAAGTCCCGTTGTTTGTTTGTCTAAGCATGACCTATCCGTAGCCTTTGGGTGCCAGACCACATACGGGACTGCTCGTTGAACCAAAAATGTATGAAAACAAATGGCACCAGTTTCATATTCCTTTCTCTTTCCATGAGAGCATACTTTCCCACTGAACTGTAACAATTAAATTCGCTAAATTCCACTGACATGCATATAAGTAAATTCCCAAATAATTTAAATATAGCTCCAGTTTACGACAGTTGGTAGCGTTGACAGTAAAAGTCTACTTTCTGAAATCAAAACTGATGCCACATGAAACAGGAGATCGTTAGTCCATTTATCATGTCAGTGAATATGACCCATGATCAGTCTTGAAACTACGAGTATTCTTCAGGCTACTTTGAAAGATAATAAAATTTATTGTAGAATCAGTATTAAAATAAGCATGGAATTCTAGCCATTATATGGACCTGAAAATTAGTATGATACTGATTAAATCAATATAGTTGGTAACTTTACTAATATGTACATCGATGTGAAAACGGAATGTGTCCATTTACGTAATATTACTAACAAAAGCCAATGTTTTTAAGCAAAATGAGCTTTCTCAATTTTATTGCACTAATTTAGGGGCTCATTTATTGTGTCACAATACTAATAGTTTTATTTTCACTGGAAAGTGTATATAACTATGTCCGATGCTTTACCTCAATCACCTGTTGTTCGTTTCTTAGTTTATTGTTATTGCCTAGCATTTGTTTTTCTTTTCTGGAATTTTTTTCCGTTTTGGTGCATATAGTGAAATAATTGAGTGTTTGTTCCTATTTTCACATATTTTCGTATTAAATTAAATCATTGAACATTTTATTTGTTTTTAGGTATTTATCACTGCTAAATTTTATCAGATTTTCACAAGTTTTTTTAGAGAAACTTTTTTAAGTAAAACATTATATAAATTTGTAATTATTTTGTGTCGCATAATAATCCTAATATGACCAAAGTACATCTTTCGAAACATTTCCTTATAAATAAACTAAAGAAAATTACAAAGAACAAAATAATTCGCTCAAAGCGAAAACAATAAATTTATTAATTCAATTTGCTTTAGTGTGAATGACACTACATTTGAAACTTAAATGAAATGTGTCACATGTAAGGTTATTCATATTTACTCAAAATACCACAGCAAATCACATTTAGTAGGCGTTAAGTACTAAAAGACTCAAGTTTGATTCGGCCTTGTTTTGCGGTTAGCCGTCAAATATACTGTAAATTTTGCACAAAATGAAGTACAGTAGCGTATTACTTATCTTTTTAGTTTTAAATGTTGGCGTTTATACTCAACGTAGGTGTTACAACAATTTTATTTATTTGAAAAATTTCAAAAAATCTTTAGATAGAAATCCTGCACGACCAATAAGAAGAAATTACACAGGAAAAAAGCCCATGGTAATTCAACATCGTACACCCGATGCTGTCAATTATTATGAAAACGAACACGTATGTGGAGCGGCAAATAAAAGACTAATGTAAATTTAATTGTGAGCTTCTCTGCTCTTTTAGGGGGCGAAAATAATTAAATCATCGCATTTTGAATTGGAGTACATGCTGGGACGCAAAATAACATTTTTCTGCATGGCACAAGGAAAGTATATTTTTGCTTTTTAATATTTATTATGTGATTCTATTAATTAAAAAGTGCAAACCTTCAAAGTAAATGATTCGATACGTTAACAAATATATATAAAAAAAAACGAAAATAAAAGATCCATACATATTAAAAATACTCAAGATCTTAAGTATACATCGTGGCAGTGGGAAAAGACAGGTAATAAAAAAAAACAGTCTTTTAAATCACACCAACAGCGAGGGAAAATATACTTAACATTTGCAAAATGATATAAAAAGGCTTATGCAGATTAAAAAAAAATTTGAATGTGGAATAGTTTTTAAAATCCAAAGAGAAACGGTACGTTGCTCTGACAAACGAAATATAGTGAAATCGAGTAAACCAGTGAGGAGAAAATACCATCATCCTAGTATCTACAAGTTTTCGTGCGGCAAAGGGAGTCTAAGCAGGGTCTATCCAAGAATAATCAAAGTTTTAAGTAGCATGCACAAAAGAATTCATCGACCCACGTGAACAGATTTGTATTCTTAGTGACGCGAGAAAGAAAAAAGGGCAAAATTTCACGAGTGCTGGTTCTCCTTTGTAATGCAGATTGCATTAATGTGTGATTTTTGTTTGGCTACAATGATTGTAATAGTGAAATTGACATGCAAATAAAGGGTGTTACGTGACTAGACTAAGTCCTTTTCGGTATATTACGCGATTTCATGAAACGAGGTGATAAATGAATTGTTTATACTTACCGTTAGCACACACACACCCCCACCCCCACCTCTCTCTTAAGGCAGTTATACCTATTCAAAGAAACCCTGGTAGGACTAAGCGAGTATAACTTTTGAGCTACCATTGGACTTAAATTTTTGTTGGATTAGTGAATAATTAACGAAAATAGCATTCAAGAGGTATATAGAATAACTAAGAGGTACTTTAAAAAAAATAAGGAGTAATATCTCTTTGAAAGCGCCTAGATGAGAAACAATTTGTTATTTCTCAGTTCACCTTAATTAATTGTGTATTATACCGGAAGGTATATAGACTGGGTTGCAAAGTTATAGACGCACCATGCAATAGTGCGGTAGCCCATCTCTCTAGCAAGAAAGAGGGAAATATGTGAAGGCAATACACATCTGCTTTCTTGTTATCACTGACACCAAGAAAAGATTTGCCGTTAGAACGGTACTTGATGAGATTATAATCAGCTGCCCCACCTTTGTTCGCCACGATGTTTAGAACGCTTTTTGGCATTGATTCCAGGAAGCAGAAATCGCGTGAATACCCTCTGAACTACTTCCAACTGATCTGAATATCTTAAGTAGAAGGGGTTCCAAACATGAGAATTGTATTCCAAAATACTTTTTATTAGAGAATTGTATAATATAATAAGAGAAGACGGAGACTAAAACGAATTAACAAGATCGAAATTTTAAATCCATTAATCGAAAAGCTTCTTTCACTTTACACTTTAACTTTCTTGATATACACCCTATCAAGGTGGGATTCATCTCAGATGATAGCAAAATGATTCATAATTTCATTAATTTTGCTGCAATTCCATGCAAAATTTGCAAAATTAATGAAATTATGAATCATAGAAACAGGAATATCTCAAAAACGGTTGCATTTAGGTAGGTACATGTGCAAAGTCAAATTAAAGGTTTCCGGGGTATATCTTGTAAAAAAACTGTATAGTTATCATGCATTTTGGTGGAAAAATCGTTAAAATTTGAAAAAAAATTAGGATTTTTCTCGCAATTTTTTGACTTTGACGTCTACACCATCTTGCAGAAGGTGACAGGAAGGCTGATTGGGAATTCATTGTTTGCTATCATCTGAAATGAGGCCCACCTTGATAGGGTGTAAAGTGAAAGAACTACTAAAAATCTTAAGCCCCTCCGCCGAAAGGACCCCTTAATCATTTGTAGTGAAATACGGAATATTTGTATGACAACCTTATAGACCGGGAGATGATGACAGAAAAATCCATGTCAATTGTTACAAGTATGGTGACTCTTAAAGAGTCGAATTAGGTGATTTAAGAAACGAAAATCATAATTTAGCGCTGGCCGGCGTGGCGTAGTTACAGGCTAATTAATTAAACTTGTCGGAAACGATTTGGTACACAAAAACTCTTACATTTTTTTGTAGTCCATGAAAATAAACATGGCAGTAGCCCAATGCCATACTTTTTTGGCGAGGCTTATGCCCCCCCCCCCCCCCCCACTGACATGTATATAAATGGACTGCTTGTTGAACCAAAAATGCATGAAAGCAAATGGCGCAACTTTCATATTCCTGTCTCTTTCCATGAGAGCATACTTTCCCACTGAACTGTACCGATTGGGAACGCGAAATTGCTTGAGGTTCAACGGTATTTCCTTTTATTTTTTACTTTTGCGGTGAATTCGGTAAATATCACTGATGTGCATATAAGTAAATTTCAAAATAATTTAAATATAGTAAACATAGCGCCAGTTTACGACAGTTGGTAGCATCGACAGAAAGCTGTCATGGTTTTACGTGAGCACCTGCCATTATGGCTTAATCTCACGGCACTCTTAATGCACGGATTGAAGGCAAGCGACAATCAACGCCCTTGAGAGACAGAATATAATTTATATTCTGTCTCAACAAGTACCAGTTTATGTCAGTGCATGCTTGACATTGGACTTACTGGTCGAAGCGAGACCTACCTGAAATCTCTTCCGATCTGTGGGTCACAGCTCCCGGTTGATTTAGCGCAACTCCACGCCGAGAGCCAATCCTCTAAGCATACACTAAATAAGCGATCATCTTTCAAATTCACGGACGCAGTATGCAATTATGACAAAATAACAAACTACTCTGTTTAGAGAAGAATGTTCGCCTAAGTCATGCAGACTCAGATAATCTCACTCTGCCCGCGACATAGGCTACCACAACAACTACGATGCTCCCACAAGGGGGCCTTCCATGTTGAGGTGAATATTTCTCAAAGAGCTCTATTCGGGGCTCCTCAACCCCGTAGTTCCAAGCTAGCAATGTTGGCTACTCAATTGGTATGGCTTCGTATCACATGATCATACGATCGTGAGTACTCCCAGTGAATCTTGCATGCAGATCCTTAAACGACACTGGTACCTCCGTTGGGGCTTAATCATATTAGCACTTATAAAGTGACAGCAGTGGACCACGAGAAGGTTATGATCCGCCCTTAAGACTAGAAGAGGCTTGAGACTAACGCCAGTAGTCTTATAGCATACCAAGGTACAAATACCAAGCTGCATACTAGGTCATATACGAGCTAGGCTTCAGGGACACGCACACTCATCAGTAGTCAGATGTATCAACGTCCCCACCCCCAGCACAAAGAAGCACGTTGCCCACATATGGCTTTTCACATCCAGCTATCCTCCCTTGGCAGCTCTGCGCTTCACTAACCCTTTGCGGTGAGAGCATACTTTCTGAAATCAAAACTGGTACCACATGAAACAGGAGATCAGTCAGTCCATTTAAATACATGTCAGTGGTCCCGCCATACTAATTAAAATGCATTAATAAAAATTTTTTTTTTTAAACATTTGTTACAGGAAAATTTTTTTTAAATGACAATATTCAAGTAAACATTCACGAGAATCACAATGCCATACCACTACGACGATTCCAAATAGCCACCATACCGCTGCCTAGACGTAGATTTTTTTAATTATGCAAAACGATTTGCATAATTAAAAATATATGACAGCTGATTACTATTTTGTTTATTTTAAAATTTTGTATGCTGAACATAATGAGTTTCAAAGAAAATTTAATAATGGTGGTGAAAAAATTAAAAAAATTATTAGTCTGTAGACTCAATTTATTACTAATACAGTTAACAAAACTAGTTGAAATTTCATCTTGACGCAGTCACCAATTGCAATTGTGTTCACCATGTTGATGGCTACGATTTTGACACTTCGTCACCGGATGTGTGCGGTGTGGCTACGATGCATTCTGTTCCAAGCATAATCAAATGAGAGACAGAAAGTACTTAACTGATATTAGCTGTTTTCTTTTGTTTTTTTTTTTACTAGTTTTGAAATATTTTGTTGACTATTGTTGTCCTTTTAAGATGTATGGTTTTTTTTTACCTGCTTCTTTCAGAAACAAGAAAGATAACTGTAATAAACAGGTGTTTTGAAGTTTACAGAAATGCAAGAGCAATCCAAAGATTTTCGGCCTTTATTTCGATACCGAATATTCCGTTTCCTTTAATAATGCGAAAAAGTGGTCCAAATATTACTATAATACTACGAATTATATAACAGATCAAAAATAGAATGTCATTCCGTAAAGCTTGGAAGGCTCTTTCATTCGGACATCCCACATTTCATATCTTAGTCCAGTCATTGCAGCTGAACAAAATGGCATATAAATGCAAGTGAACCGAGCAGGCTGATTTTTAGATGGGGGTTTTGGGGTTTTGCGATAACTCTGCTCTCCGTCATGATACAAAAATGGCGATTATGCTTTTTTTTTTTTGTACGCTGTACAATTTAGGTCATGAATTTTTCACCTAGCGTTGATCGTTGTTGAGATATAGGACCAGAAAGTAAAAAATTAAAACACTGAAACTTGTTTTTTGCTTTCTTCCTTCTCGTGATACATATCGAAAAAATGCCCATTATCAGACCTGTAGAGCATATTAATACCTGCAATGTATTTTTTTTTTTTTACAAAAAATACGATTTTTAGCTTGCCACAATGTGTGAATCACACGCATGAATTTATTAGCAAACGCATTTTTTGGTGTTGTAGAAGATGAAAATGAATGGAGGTCCGTTTTTGATATTTATATTTTTCTTCGTTTCAATGGTCCTGGTTTAGTCTTCCTGCTTGGAATACTCATCGACCTGTGGATATTCTTCAACTACAGGAGATGATTCTTCGATGGTCGAATCATCCTTGTTGAGCAGGATGTCGACTTTGGTTACGTTGTTGCATGTTTGCCCACTGCAATTGAGGCAAATAATGGAAAGCTTGTTGTCAACAAGTAAAAAAGCTAGAATTGGTCTAAGACCAATTCTTATGATACCCTAGATGAATGCCCGTATTAAATTTCGTATGGTCACCGATCTATTCAAGTTTGATTTTGAAGTTGTTTTTCGCATATATTTCTAGAACGGTTTGTCGCACAGAAAAAATGATTATAATCAATTTTATAGGATTTTGTATTCTGCAGAGGTTTTTAGTACAATAAAAATGTCTTGGACTTATCGTTTTCAAAGTATTCGTAAAAAACCTAAATTTTTATATGGCAACACCAAGAAGGAGTTGCCCGATTTAGTCCATTTCAGACATTTTAATTGCTAATGTAGTAAAAACATCATGTACGAAATTTTAGCTCTCTACGTCGACGTGTTCTCAGGCAGTGTCCAAATATATAGCGGAAAACGAAATTTTTATATGGCAACCCTACGAAGGAGTTGCCCGATTTGTCTCATTTTCGAACTTAATTTTACTTTTTTTTTTTAAAGTCCATATACAAAATTTCAGCTCTCTAAGTATACGCGTTCTTGAGTTATCGTGCGCACGGACGGACAGACGGACATGCAAAAATCAAAATAACTTTTAATATTATGAATGGGTGTCCAATCCATTTTGCTCTACCATCATTATTTCGAGGTGTTACAAACGGAATGACAAACTTAGTATACCCCTTAGATTTCATCTAGGGTATAAAAAGGCACTCATCATGTATCATGCTTCAAACTAGTAGGAGAGTAGAGTTTTGCTGATTTTCGGAAGTATACATTTGTTTTGTTGGTGCTCCTAACGTCCTTTTTTCACGCTCGCCGCTAAGAGTCTGCCACATAAATATCTTTAATCGAAGGATTTTTGCAAATAAAACAATCATCCATTTTTACAACGTTTTTCAAACACGTACGCTCGCCCCAAAAGTTTCGAGACAACTGACACTGAACCCGCGCCACCTGAGGTTTGAAAGCTCGCTTGCATGATAAGTGCAAAGGAAAATGTGAAGCTGGCTGTGGGTACAGCAAAGCAGAGATTGCTTGTTCCATTATTTGCATCAATTGCAGCGGGCAAACTTGCAACAACGTGACTAAAGTCGACATCCTTCTCAACGCGTATGATGAGGAAGCATCTCATGTGGTTGAAGAATATCCACAATTCGATGAGATTCCGAGCAGGAAGACTGTAAACCGGGATAATCGAAATGAAGAAAAAGACAAATATCAAAAACGGATCTCCATTCATTTTCATCTTCTACAATATCAAAACATGTATTTCCTAAAAAATTGCATGCATGTGATTCATAAATTTGCTGTTTTATTTATTTATTGTACTTCAATAATTTCCTCTGTAGTCTCTTAATTTTTTTCTTTCTGACCCCCTCACATTGTGACGAGCTAAAAGTCGTTATTTTTATCTTAAAAATTACATTGCAGGTATTAACATGCTCTACAAGTTTGATAATGGACATTTTTTCGATATGTATCATAAGAAAGAAGAAGAGAGCAAAAAACAAGTTTCAGTCTCTTAATTTTTTATTTTCTCGTCCGATATCTCAACAACGATCAACGTTAGACCTAAATTGTACAGCGTAAAAAAAGAAACAAAAAAGTATATAATCGCCATTTTTGTATTATGACGGAGGCCGGTTATCGCACAAAATAACAATTTTATCCCTTTTTTCAAGATGGCGGAGAAAGTTCATTGAAAATCTTGGTCGACAATTTTAAGTTAAGATTTGCTAAGCTCCCCACCATTGCCTTCTTTATTATAGGCCGTGGTGCCAAAACTTTTCTTTACTTGCATATGTATGAGAATCGTGACTCCCTTCATCAGCCCTTTATTCTAGATATGTATATAGTCCAGTCATTATAGATTTTTGAAAATGCAAGTGAACTGAACGGGCTGATTTTTAGATATTGTGTGGAGGCATTGCCTTCTTTATTACAGCCCGTGAAGATATAAAATGCATATGTATGAGAAACGTGCTGTTTGAAAGCCTTTAGCATTGCGCATTATGGAAAAACAAACACGTTTCATATTTAAAAATTTAAATAAAATAAACAACGCTTCTGGTGACTAATGCCTATTTATAGGTCAAAATGTTTACTTTTAGGGGGAAAAAAATTGTGAATATTTCAACAAAATTACGAAGTGTTTCCGCATTTTCCTAATCTCTACGCAATTCGCTGTGAAAGAGAGTAAAGCTTTAACTCAAACATTACCCCTGCAAATCATGAATATGGTTTTCTAATGAATGAGAAAATCAAATGCATTATAATAAAACTTAGGAATTTAATATAATAACGCAATTTCATTCAATTACATTTAATTTGTTTGTTAGACTTGATAAAAATATCAATTTTACGTTTTTTCCAATTTGTTATCCTCTAATTAAAAAAAAACTTGTTTAGAAGCGAAAAGAGAAAGAGAAAAAAACTTTCACTGTAATTCGAAGGGAACTATTTTATTTGTTTTTATTGTGCTTAATTTATAGATTTTTAAAATTCAAATCAAAACAGGCCTAGCCTAGCTTTTGGTGAATGTTTTGTTATGCTGTATGGAGGTTACATTTGTAATTTTGTCAGAATTGAATAAACAGAAACGGTTTTATGATATTGTTGATTTTGGTAAGAACGATTTCTTACTTTAGAAGTCCTTGAAGGCAGTCATTTCATTTTTATATAAAAAAAAAGAGTTTCATCTATAAGCTGTTATAAAAACATTCTTAAAAATGCCCTGTGTTGCACTTCGAATTATAAAAATTCTATTAAAACGGAAGGCTGTGTACCAGTTTTCCAAAAAGTGAAGACAATCGGAATGAATGGATTAAGGTTATTCCTGGAAAAGTGAATGTAAATAATAGGAGTGTAGTTTGCATAAAGCATTTTCATGCCACCCATATTAAAGTAGACAATCAACGCGGAGCTTTGAGCGTTCCGGTAAGACACCCGCAGTTGTTAGAAGAAGCAGTGCCCAGTATTTTCCCTGGGTTTCCGTAATATCTTTCAAAACCTCTAATACAAAAACGCTCCGATCCATCTGTAAGAAAACGTATTGGAGAAAATAGATTGTTGAATATAAAAGTTCAACATGAAATTGCAGAAATTCAAAAAGACAGAATTAGCTCATATAAAGAATTTTTTTAATAATTTTAAAAAATATCTAAATTTAGAGAATTTTAATAGCAAAGTTTGTGAAAGTAAAGTTTTTATCTATATTGTTAATTCAGCATCAAATGAATTAAAAATTGTTAGATATGTTGTTATAGATTCTGATTTTAAGGTAGCATTTTTCTGTAATTCTGTAGACGTAACACATAAGATCGATAGATTCAAACATAATTTTTGGTCTCAAATTCTAAAAATGTTGGAGAAATTCTTAAAAGCAGAATTTGAAGCATTTAATAACAGTTTTTCTTACCATCTCGAAGTATGTAAAAAGCATTTATAAAAGACTATTGATCTTTTAGAATTTGACGATCACGATCAAAAATATAAAGATAATATCATTTTCATATATGACTAACTAATTAGCTTTAGTTAGCAATCTAAAAGGGAACTGTATTCTCCTGATACCAGCTTAACGGCGTTTATAATGTACATACTATCTCGAGTTACATATGAAATGATACGTGAAATGAATGTCTTAATTTTACCGCATAAGATAAGCTGTGTTCTTTTGTGTATCTTGCTCTAGAACTCCTATATACTGGAGAAAACAAATTGTTCTGTCGATTGAACCGAACTATTTATACTGTTCGCTTCATTTAAATCTATTAAAATGTATGAGGCGTTCTTTTGTGTATCTTTTGTTCTGCTCTGTTCTGCGGAAACAAATCACAACAGCTAACTTTGCAGAAAATATCAAGTTTTCAAAACATGGAACCTACTGACAATAAAAATAACAAGCATTACCAAACAGAAGTTGTACAAAATTTGAGGTCTCTCGAAAAGAAAGTTAGTCTGATAATTGATGAAAGTAACATATAAATCAAAATCCATATGTGACTATGCTAAGAATGTCGAAGATGTTGCCAAGACTATACTGACTTTCATATCTCTTCAGCGTTTGGTAAAATGAATGAAGTAGTCGCGTTAATACCAGTTAATAAACCTACAGGGAAAAATTTATTTGAATACCCGAAAAATAATAACCTTGGTTCAAAATTGTGGTTTACAGGTTATAGGATTTATAGCAGATAACAACTTGTTTTGCACCCGATAAAAGTTATAAATTTGTAAACCCAGACATCAGTTAATCAGAAATACATCTTCTTTTGATACCGTCCATTTATATTCAATAATATTCGAAATAACTGGCTAAAGAGAAAAGATATGTATCCAAGCTTTGATTGCACATCAGTAATGAAGGTTTGTTTCTCACATATTCGAGCATTATACATTAATGAAAAAAAAAAACTTAATAATAAATCAGGCTTCAAGATTAAATAAATTTATCCCTCCAATACAGAACGACAAAATGTTCAGACAGTAGTAAATGTTTTCCATGATACTACTATCGCAGCCTTAAATGCTGCTTCTAGAACCCTTAACAAAGAATATGAAAGGACTAAAGATTTTTTAATTATAATCCAAAGATGGTGGAATATTGTGAACAACAAATCGTTATTAAAAGGGTATATTAAAAGAGATAAGACAATGTCGCCCATATATGAAGTAGAAGATGATAGTGTCAAATTCTTACGCGATTTTCCCATTTGGGTAAAAAAGTTGCATTCAGTAGAAAATACAAATGATGGTTTAACTAAAGACACTTCAGCGGCGATTATCCAAACTACAACGGTATTACTTCAATTCATACAAGACTCATTCAAGTATTATGTATTAACTACTTTCTTCCAGGAAAATTCCAGACCGATAAATTGGAGCGAAGATTTGGTCAATACAAAAAATTATCCGGTTGCAATTATTACATTTCATATAAAGAAGTTGTCGAGTCTGAGAAGAAGCTAAGAATAAGAAATCTTTTAAAAATTGCCATATAAAAAGAGCAATTTAAAACGAGATGATGTACTATTTATTTGGGAAAGGGGAATATTGAGAACTTTCAAAAAATTGTGTCTACAAACTATTTGAATGCAAAGCTGATGAACCAGCTGACGCATATGTTTCTGGTTACGCTGCCTATTCAATTGCAAGAAAAATTTATTGCGAGAATTGCAGAGCCATTTTTGTTATAAGTAAAGGAGGTTCAATGCAAGATGATTATTTTGATTTACTGTACCTACCGAAGAAGTTATAAATATTTTATACCATATGAATGCTATTTTGACAAAATTATATCTTATAAAAAACATGAGCTTTTGTCATGCACTAACCATAAAGAAATATTATGTAAATTATCTTATGAATTTTTACTTGTAAATAACTTTAATATTAATTGTGATATTTGCGCTGTGTGTGGCAATTGTATTACCAAGTTATATAATACTTCTAAATAACTTTTCAAAATTAGAGAAAAAAAATCGGAAAAAACGTAAAATTGATATTTTTATCAAGTCTACAAATGAAATATAATTGAATGAAATTGCATTATTATATTAAATTCCTAAGTTTTATTATTATGCATTTGATTTTGTCATTCATTAGAAAACCATATTCATGATTTGCAGGGGAAATAGACTTCAAGTTTAAAAAATAACTTTCGTCTTGAGAGAAAGCTTTACTCTCATTTCAAAGCAAATTGCGTAGAGTTTAGGAAAATGCGGAAACACTTCGTAATTTTGTTGAAATATTCACAATTCCTTTTTTTCCCCTAAAAGTAAACATTTTGACCTATAAATAGGCGTTAGGATTATTGTCACCAGAAGCATTGTTTATTTTATATAAATTTTTAAACATGAAACGTGTTTGTTTTTCCATAATGCGCAATGATGAAAGCTTTCAAACAGCACGTTTCTCATACATATGCATTTTATATCTTCACGGGCTGTAATAAAGAAGGCATTGCCCCCACACAATATCTAAAAATCAGCCTGTTCAGTTCACTTGCATTTTCAAAAATCTATAATGACTGGACTATCTAGAATAAAGGGCTGATGAAGGGAGTAAACCCCAAGTATAAAAAATACTTATTAATTTTGACAAAGTTTCATGTACGCTTATGAACAATTTTCATGACCCACTCAGGGTAGCATAATTGTAAGTACAGGAGTTCGGCAAAATAAGTATACTACAATTTCGAAAATCAAAACTTTGTGCACATCGCAAATTGAGCAAAAATGGCTTGAAAAACACACATAAGAAAAATTGTTTTTTCACTAATTTAAATTAATGTTCAAAAACACGGGTACATACAGAGTGGTTTGATAGATAATTTTAAAGGCGCCCTAAATTTGAACGTGAAGAGGGTATTCATAAAATATAAAGAAAATAAAAGAGTCTGATTGTCTCAACATGGCTTTTTTATACACAGGTACCGGAAACCAAGCAGCTTGGATACAAGAAGGTCAATAATTCGGATCTTAAACGAATCTGTGTTTTTATTCTTTTTCACCTTTTTCTTTCTATCGACTATATACACTATTACAAATATCGCTAATTTACTTAAAAATTTCAATACAATCAGATATTGAGGACGACTTCATCTTCTGCACATTTGTTTAATAATACTTCACATATCCCACCTTACATTGCACCAGAGTTCGGAAAAATTCATTCGCGAATGGAAAAAATACATTCTTATCATTCTTATTCATTCGCGAATGAATACTTGAGCCGAAAGATTCTTGAGAGAATGTGTCCTGCCGAGAATTTTATGAATACATTCTATTCCTGAGAGAATGAAAATGAGAGAATATTCTTCAATGGCAGCAAAAGAATGAGAAAGAATGAAAACCAAATATTCGGAATGAAAGAGAACATTCTCATATTTCATTCTTTTACTGTCAGATATATTGTTAGGCAAAGATTATATTAAAAGTTGAAAGGTTTTCTTGTGATTTTAACGTATTACATGGGTCGCAAATCCAATATAGATAAAAATAAATTCGTGACTTATGATAAGAACACTGATTTCTCAAAGTGCTTGTTATGTGAAAGGGTTTTAAAGGGAAATTTACTAGGAAATATTAAAAGACACTAAATTTTTTCAGGACAGAAAAGGATATATATCCATTGAAAAAATGTGGAAAATACACTGAATGAAAGCCTAATATAAATCGGTTTTCGGGGTAAAAGAATGAAAAAGAATATTCTTTTCCACTCTTTATCATTCGCGAATGCAAAAGATTAAAATGATTGCACCAAACACCTTTCTCGGATGTAGATAGATGCCAGAGCTGGGCAAGTACCAAAGAAAAAGTACTCAAGTACAAGTATACAAGTACCGAAGGCCTGAGTACTTCAGCGTAATTACCAGTACCACATATACGAAAAGTACTGAGTAATTTTTGAAGTAGGTACTTTTTAAAGTACTTTTAGAATCTTTGTACATTGGCTTGGCAGTAATATAATTAAGTTTATAGAGTTCAGTTAATAGATATTAACAAATAAATACCTTTTGAAAACTATAATATGTATATTAATCAGTGGCTACTATTTGTAGTTTTTTATCGTTTTCGACGATGCACGTAAAACCTCTTACTGCTACACCCATAAAAACTATTAGAGGTCCGCACAAGCACCAATTGTCGCCTCTAATAATGCATAGCATTTCTAAGGAAAAAATTTCCAGTAAATTTCTAAGAAAAAATTGAGGCGTTTCTGGGTTTTGTTCTATTTGCGCAGTCTTGTTTGTATGTTATTAGTTTGTCTAAAGTTCTGCCTTGACGCATGAGTGCGGCACATGCTTTGACAGTTCTTTGCGTGCTTTAAAATACAACAAAAATGGAGTTGCGCTAGAGATTGCGTTTGCTTTTCTACAAAGAGTTAGATATTTGTAGGTACTTAAATAGACTCAGAAATACCTAAGTAAAAATCTTGGTACTTAAATACAAAACTAAGTCTTAAGTACAAGTAAATAGAAGCAAGTACTTATGTTTCAAGTACTAAGTAGGACATTTCAAAAGTATTGAGTAATAAGTCTTAAGTAACGAAAATGTACTTTAAGTAGTACTTAAGTGTTTTTCTACTTAAGTATTGCCCAGCTCTGATAGACGCCGACTTAAAGTCGATGAAACATGGCTTTGAATTTTTTTAATGGAATAAGCTTTCAACACTCGTTAATAATCAGACTAAGTAAGGAACGGGTGGATTTTGTGTCCAACTTAGTGATAAATTGAAGCAAATTTTCATCCTTCCTTTTACTGTTGTTCTGTGTAGGGAAGCTCTTTGCAATTCTTCAGGGGTTAGATGTTAGTCATTTGCTATGGCTTGTTTAAATCCTCTTCAGGAGACTGATGAAAATTCTAATCATATCTGATGATTACAGGTTCTATCTTCCTTAACGGATTCCCGGAATCAGAGGCGACACGTCACAAATGTTGCGGCAAGCTTCAACTGCATTGTTACCTTTGTGCATTTCATAAAGCATTATTATGATTTGTTTACAAATGAAATACACCCGCATAATTTGTACCATTTATAGCCTTTCTCGAATCGTTTTCATAAATTGATCATCTGTACTTGTTATTTTAATTTACATTATGAAAATGGGTAGAGCTTGTTTACACACCTAATTATCTTAGAAAAAGTATACACTTCTTACACTGAACCTACAGTTAAAGCATATCTTCAATTATTGAGCAGTTTGTATGTCATTAATTAACAGTGTCTGGCTGGGGTATAAAACTAGAATTGGATAAAATATTTATAAATATGCCGCCTCAAAACATTCAGAATAAAATTGACTGGAGTGATGACAGTAAGTCTTTGTTTCGATATTGTAAAATTAGAAAGAACTTTAAGAGAACTTTCGGCGTTACTTACATATATCAACACCCGTAAATATAGCCTTCCATTGGATCTTTGCTGGTTTTCGTATTTCCTCCAGCTCTTTATTTTTTGTTTTAAGTCAGAAGGATGTAAAGTATTAAGCACGGCGACCAAGGCGGTCCATTATGCTCTTTTTTAAATCAGTTGGTTGATTGCATAGCAATTCTGAATTCCGAAATTTCTAATTACGGCTCTTGCTTTTCCATTCGAATTTCATGACCATACAAATAGGGAATTTTAACATTAATTCCTTGTTATACCTTAGACACACAGCGCGATCTAATAAATAATTAGCACTTATTCATTAAGATGCCGTGTGTCACAGAGATCAAATCAATAGAGAGCAAGCAACTGTCGTTATCAAAAGAATAAATTCGAAAAAGGAAACACATGTTGGCTCCATCATATTGCTTCGAAATTAGCTAAAAATTAACGCACTTTTTTGGTTTCAAATCGTGAAGTATGCAAAAAAAAATACCTCTTGTTTTTTATTAGCATTCATAAAAAATATTAACTCGGCAAATAACATGAAAACATGTTAGTTATAATAAACAACGTGAAAATAGAGTAGATCCTATTTTCATGCAGCTCCACTCTCCTCTACTGAGCCATACAGAGATAGCCATAGGCACTACTGCGTGCGAAAAAAAGGATCCCAGTTGCCACTCTGCTCCACACTGCATTGTAAATCCGGAATAATAGATAAAATAAAAAAAAGGTCTCGGAATTTTAAGTTGCACTTTATTCCTGCCTCCAAACATCATCCTACCGACAAGTTTCGTGCGGCAGAGGCAGCATACTGGTATTCATAAATAATTATAGTTCGAAAATCAAATCATAATGAAGTGCTTATTAGAGCACTAATGAGGAAAATGTACTAAAAGTGAATATATTTTGTAATATAAATTCGGAGCTCCGCCCATTTGAAAGTAAGAAGAAGAAATACAAAGGAAAGCACAAACTATATTATTACAATAGCTTTTAATATTATGTTTTTTTTTATTTCCAAATCATTAATTTAGAAAATAAAACAAATAAATACTAATACCCTAGACACACAGCACGAACTAATGAATCATTTGTATTAACTATTCATTAAAATACCGTGTGTCAAATGGTATACGTCATTATAGCTCGAAGATCAGATGATAATGAAGTACACTAATGAAGTGTTTTCCTCCATAATTATAGCTATAATGAGGAAAAATGTGCTAGATTTGGCATATAATGTAAATCTGGAGCTCCGCTGTGCATCTGCCGATTTGAAAAATAAGAAGAAGAAATGTAAAGAAATGCAAATAACAAATTATATATTATCAATATTCCTTTTAATATAGTTTTTCTCATTTATAAATTGTTAAATTGAAAATAAAATAAATAAAAACAAAGTTTATCGCGTTAATTCGATCCATATCGCTTCTTTAATGACATAAGTTTATCAAAACCAGTTTGACAGTGCAACTTAATTAAAGAAATGGCTGTGTGTCTGCAGTTTATAATGCATCATTATAGACTAATGAATCGTTAGTTATTTCTTCATTAAAAGCGCTGTGTGTCTAGGGCATTCCTAGACACACAGTACGAACTAATGAATCATTTGTACTAACCATTCATTAAAATGCCGTGTGTTACATAGTATACGTCATTATAGCCCGAAAATCAGATGATAATGAAGTACACCAATGAAGTGCTTTCCTCCTTCATTATAGCTATAATGAGGAAAAATGTGCTAGATTTGGCATATAATGTAAATCTGTAGCTCCGCTGTGCATCTGCCGATTTGAAAAATAAGAAGAAATGCAAAGAAATACAAATCACAAATTATATTATTAATATTTTTTTTTTAAATATGTGTTTCTCATTTGGAAATTGTTAAATTGAAAATAAAATAAATGAAAATAAAGTTTATCGCGTTAATTCGATCCATATTGCTTCTTTCATGTGATAAGTTCATCAAAACCAGTTTGACAGCACAACTTAATTAAAGAAATGGCTGTGTGTCCGCAGTTTATAATGAATCATTATAGACTAATGAGTAGTTAGTTATTTCTTCATTAAGAGTGCTGTGTGTCTAGGGCATAAATCAATTGATCACAATCTCAGCAGATTTTCTATAGTTACGTAATCATATGAACATATTTTTGGGCCAACCCAGATGTAGTACGCATGGATCACGAGCATTTTGGTACACTTGTGCCCAGAGGTGTCATGATAATAATTTGCTCCGTAGTAGCTCCTTAAATTATTACCGAGTTTAGTTGTGTGCTTATTCAATCAAGTTACAAATATTGATATAAGTAATAATTGTATCACAAATTCACAATACGTAATGAAAATTGTGAATTATTATTTTTGATCGATGAAAACACCGGGTAAACGTAGGGCTATACCGGGCTTGACTATCTTGTTTTTTGAAAAACCTAGGGCTGCCCCGAACTTACACTGAAAATTTCTGGCGGTAATGGTTTGACAGTTGAGAACTGTCACTTGCAATTTGTTGCTGATTGGGATATATAAATTACTTCTTGAGCAAAAATTAGAAGAAAAGAAATAGAAAAATAGCTAGAGCAGATTTTATTTGTCTTCACCCATTTTATGAATAATTTTTTACAATTAATTATACTCAGGAGAACTGTCAGAGATGTGTCATTACGCTAGGTTTACCCGGTGTTTTAAAAACTTGTTCGATGAGTGCACAAACCCCGGGAAAATTTGGGGAAATTTTACACGGTGTTTTATTTTGCTGTAGCAGCCGTATAGTAGAATCAATATAGAGAGCGGGGCAAGAAGATATATGGTTGAAAATACTGCAATTGCTCCCACCGAAAATGCTCTTAGTCTGCCACTGCATCAAGATACCCAGGGAGTTTCTCAGCTGGCACAAACGTAAACAAATATTTCACCGTTTCAACTTGGTATATCTGGGATGTGTTCACGTCGACGACTGCAGTCGACTTTAGTCAATTTGACTCAGAAAATGTCGTTCTGGTCGTACTCAGAAGTGTACATGGACACGGCTTGAGTCATTTAACTTCGTGCTCCTGAGGTGGAAGTAAGTTAACTCGCGCGGGAAATAGGAAAGTTTTTCAAAATGGAAATGGACGATAATAATTTTATGATTATTGATGAATCAGATAAGAACGAAAAATGTCATAAAAGATTTTAATCGTGGCGTTTTTTTATTTGTAGATTACAAGGAAGCTTAAACGAATAATTAATAATCGTAGCACAAGTTTCCCGTCTGGCGTCCATTTCCTTATTTACCCTTTTGACGTTTACTCATACATTCTCCAAGCCGAGTTAATTTTACTGCAGTCATTTTGACTAAAGTCGACTGCAGTCGCCGACGAGAACAGACCCCATATAGATTTCATCTAGGGTATAAAAATGGACTAAATCGGGCAACTCCTTCTTGGTGTTGCCATATGAAAATTTAGGTTTTTTACGTATACTGTGATACGATCAGTCCTAGACACTTTTATTGTACTAAAAACTTGTTCAGAATATGAAATCCTATAAAATTGCTGATAATCATTTTTCTGTCCGACGAACCGTTCTAGAAATATATTCGAAAAACCACTTCAAAAATGAAACGGGCATTCATCTAGGGTATCATAAGAATTGGTCGTAGACTAATTCTAGCTTTTTACTTGTCGTTATTAATTTCAATTTAATTTAATATAAAAATGTGTGTAAAGTACACAAATTGTTGCTAATTAGAAAACTTCGTTTGATAGCTGAAAATACATGTCTTTTTCTTCAATATAATTCTGACCTACTTCACGATACCCTGAAAAAATACACGCTCATGCACACGAATTTTACAGGTATCAACACTTCCTGTTGTCTCCAGATTCTAAGGGTAAATCAGTGTAATGACATTTCTCTGACAGTTCTCCTGAGTGTAATTAATTATGAAAAGTTTTTATAAAATGGGTGACGACAAATAAAATGTGCTCTAGCTAATTTGCTATTTATTTTCTTCTGATTTTTGGTTAATTTTGCTTAAGAAGTAATTTATATGCCCCAATCAGCAAAACATTTCAAGTGACAAAAGTCAAGCTCTTACACCAAGAAATTTTTAGAGTAAGTTCGAAGTAGCCCTAGTTTTTTTAAGAAACAGCATAGTGTAGCCGGTGTTTTCCTCAAACAAACCTATTATATTATCACCTGAATCGCAGGTAAAGAATTGCAGTCGTCCGATCAGAAATTTCAAAATATCAAAATGGCCGAAACTATTTGCTTGCAGTAGTATTGGTATGCTGCCCGTGCTGTGTCTCACCTACGAAAAGTGTAGCATGCCAGCACCGTCTGAGCTCTAGCTTTGAGATGGATAAATTAGCAATTCTGGTTTGAGTGTAGCTGACTCTGCAGTTCTAAACTGCATGCTAATCACGAACTCCGTACCAGTATCAGTGTTGCATTTTCGTATGAGACATAATTTATAACAGTTGCTATCGATCGATATTCAGCAAGTTTTTTGACATCAGCTGTTAAAATTCCAAAATTGGGCTACATAGATTCTTGTTGTAAAACGAAAAACCACTATTTCAATTTGTACGTACTTCGCAATGACAAAGATTTACCTTCAAATGAAGCTTGCTTCCAAGCGAATTCAATAAGTCTGCTGGTCTGAATCAATAAACAAGTTTGGACAATTGACTTTAGAGATGGTAGGTAAAATGGTATTATATTCCTTATTCCAGCACTGGTCTATACAAACAGAAAAATCATATGGTTGTGAGTGATAAAGGAAGGCTTTTTGAATGTTTTAGGCTTTTTGAATGTTTTAGGCTGCATTCACAGTTCAACGGTAACGGTGAACGATTTCTTTTTACTATATCTGAATTTCCGTGTTCATCTCTCTTAATCATTTAGCAACGGTAACGTGAAAGTGGAAACTTTGTCATTACCATTCTCGAAAAAGTTAACTTCAGAGCTTTATTTTCGTAGCAAAGTGCGATATCTACATGTGGCGTTGCGAGATTTTTAAATTTAAAAAGGCTGAAACTCACCTTAAAAGCAAAAGATATAGAAAACAAATGAAATGTAATTAAAGGAATTTAATTATTATATTAATGTCATTCATTGGAAAATCATAGTTATGTTTTGCAGAGGAAAGAGACTTCATGACTTGAAAATGGTAGAAGTTGGCCGCTTCGGTATCATATACATTTTGACGACATTCGTTTAAGGGGAGGTTACCGTTCACGATGATGAAAAATTCGATTTTTTTTTTTACATAATTATCATCCTTAAAGTGTTTAGAACACGTGGATAAAAGGATATTTTCATATCTAAAGTATCTTAGAATTCACAGCCTGTTGAGAGCGGAACCGTTCGCTGGCTAGAAAATAGGTAGCTGAGGCCACCGGAGCGCGCTTGCTGGGGAGACCTTTTCTCGCTACCTGAGGTACCCATAGATTTCGGGAAACCGTTAAGCTTCAGATTCAGCATAATCAGTTCTTGAAGGAAGAAGAAGTGCAGTGTTTGGTGCTGGAATAGCTGGAGTAAGCTGTCAGAGATTTTTTATATAACTTTTAACTTTAGATGAGTTTTTCTGGAACAAAATTTTTCTGCGCGCGGGGCGCTCTCTACAACTTCAACGAATGCACCGATTCACATGAATTTTTGCGCAATTGAAAGGAAATTCAATTCGCGGGGCCATCAGGAAGCGACTTTTGCCAAAAATTTATTTACAAATAGTTTTTTCATCCGTTGAAGCAAAAAAAAAAATGCTTAAACGTCTAGCATGTTTTTATTCAGAGGTTTTTTATTAAGTTTAATCATTTTCAACCCTATTTGTTTAGAATGAATTGGCAGAGCTGTAGAGCGCCCCGCGCAGACCAAAACATGCCGTGCATGGTTTTGTTTGATGGGTGCTGGAGCCACCATTTTGGATTTTTTTTAATAAATAAAAATAGAATTTACTCTTCATTCGTTAAAACCCATTTCCAAAAGTATTTATTTTATGTAAAATAAAAAACCCAAAGTTCATGCATTTTTCATGCCTCTCGACGGTAACCTCCCCTTAAGTTTTAAACCCATCTCCTTAACGATGAATTACTTATTGATTTTTTCCATACACCTCATAAAGTCGACAATGAATGTTTGTCGGGTTCACATTCCTTGTGTTCAAGAAACAGATAAGACACCGCATTTCGCAAATGACGGACCGTCTTGAACATATTAAGAGCATCTACATGAACTGATTGTCTCAATGGATGGATGATCGCAGCACTACAGTGGCAATATTTGTTAAAAAACTTCTAAATATGCAACATACAGTTCTACATACATTAATAATGTAATTTATAACCGTTAATAAATTATTACTATTTGGGTGCAGGTTTACCGAGGCCAATTATAACATGGTTCAAAGACGGGGTAGAGCTATACCAGCATCGCTTTTTTCAAGTACATATATAATTTTTTAAATAACGGATCTTAATTAATTACCGTATATATTCACAGGTTCATGAATCAACAATGGGTAATAACATAATAAAATCTAAAATGGAGATCGATCCCACGACTCAAATGGATGCAGGTAATGTATATTTCGCATAACCAAAAGTAAGGTCACTTTTTCAAAACTTAAAAAAAATTTAAATTGAAACAAAAAAGGAGGAAAAAAGTGACCTTCACTTATCCAGGGAATATTAAATTGCATAATAATTTCCTGTTCTGAAATTTAGGTTATTATGAGTGCCAAGCGGATAATCAGTATGCAATCGACAGACGAGGTTTTCGTACCGATTACGTTATGATTAATTACTAAAGTTTTGCATTTATTTCAAATACCTGCATTGTTAAGTGTATAGTTTCCCCTCTTCCAACATTTAATGTAACAATTATTATTGATAGTACGAATAAATTGCAAAAAAAAAAAAAACAATTGAGCCAATTACTTAATTTAGACAATATAATCCCGGCGTATAAATGGGAGAGACCAGCAATTGTGAAGCGGCAAGTTTTGATACCTTGTTTAAACAAATTTATTCTACTAGTTAATTTTAGTGTAAGGGTTCAGTCACAGCGTTATTCATCTGAGCACTCATCTCTTTTTTTATATATGCGGTTAAATATTTACATCAATTTTATAAAAATATTTAATAATTATTGTATAATTTGAGATGAATCGTCAAATACTTTCAATTGCTTTTGGATTACTTTTGTTGTCAAGTTATAGTGTTGCAAGAAGAGGTAGAACCCGAGGAAGAACAAAATCACGAGTATGTTTTATTTTCTGAATGATACAAATATTATGTTTATATAATAAAAGTGAATTGCTACTAATGAACATCAGATTTCATTTTAGAAAATGGTTGGAAATAAAGTTTAAACAAATTTTTGGTAAAATTTTACATGAGTGTGTGATTGACTAATTTAATTAAAAAGACAAAGTGACGGTTCAGAATAAAATTAGATGCCATAAGCTTTTAAGATGCTTTTTTAACAAGATACAAATTCAAACTTCAATAAAAAGATGCAAATAATCCGTCCGCTCTTGTTATCCTTCATTGTATAAGAAAAAAATAATTTTCTATATTTCGAAAAATAACTAAATCGCGTAAAAGGGCTTTTAATTAAATCTGAAACTATCAGGAGCTAAATTTTTGGATTTTTTCCATAACTAATTTAAGTCTAAGTTGACATTAATTACCAGGTGCATACGGTTTTTGCCTCCCTTTAATATTCCACAATTTTGTTCTATTACGGTTATTTTTTATAGTGTGCCTACTAAGATATTTTTTCTATTCTAATATTAATAGCCCTAACTATCAAAACAAATTAGAAATTGCTGCGCGCCAGGGAGCCACTTGGCCATTTTCTTTATAAATTGGAAAGCTTATGATTGCTTCCGGTGTGTTGTTTTGCACATCTCATTACAATTGAAAAAATATTCTAAAATTGTTTTAAGTATAATAATAAGTCAAATTTATACAATTATTATATATGTTTATATGAGAAATTTTAATGATTGCCTAATCTACCGGCGCGCCATAATAATAATTACAGATTTACTTGGGTTGGTTTTGTTCATTTAAATTTTCACCGGAAACCCATAGAGACCTAGTATGTGAATATTTAAATTAGTAGATCAGTAATACTTGCAACTTTACACAATTTGTGCGGTGGCAGGTCAATATTTCGTATGGAAAAGTAGCGTGAATAAATGATTTAGGCTAGAATATTTCGTGGAATTCTTCATATGCAAATATCTCCCAAAGTCGAACAATTGTTTAACATGAATGGACGTCAAAAAGACAAGAAGAGTTCAACACTTTTTTATTTTAGAACTATTCCATCTGTTAGTTTTTAAAAAATAATGGTCTGCTTAGATTTTGATTTGTAAACAATTTAGTGGCTGCGAATGGCATATTTTAAAGGATATTAGTTTTTCTAGTTAAATTTCAATCAGATAATTTGACTAGCCATCATTAGTGCACAGTTGGAACATTTTTTGAGTGATATATTTTAGTCATATTCAAATTACCCTCATACCATATAAAACAAAATTAATGTCGACTGAGGTTGTTGATTCTAACTTTTTTTGCACACTATAGAGATAGTAAAATTGACAACGGCTTCGAAAAATTTATGTGTGAAACATTTTGTGAAATATTCATATTGGCTTTTCACTTTCTTTCTGATTCATCAATACGTTCAAGCTTCAATTATTGCTCCGAACGTATCGCCTCGCCATTGAATTCGCAAATCATTAATTTCTTGGTATGGTTCTGTTTAGAAATTTAGAGGAATAGTTTTATTCTTTCACTGTCCATTTGCCTATGTTGTGTTCAATGTGGGGCGGGCCTGAGACCAAGAACCACAACTAGGTAGAGGGAGACGTAATTTAGCGGAGAGCTCCCAAACCACAGGTAAAAATTAAAGAACAATATTATGTAAATATCTAGAATTTACAAAACCTAAGCTTATCACGATACCTAGTTTACAGCACTTTGTTTGTTTTGACGTTATCTTTCATTTGGTTATATCCATGATTAATTTTGATCTTTTTGTGTGTAACAGCTGGCCCTTGGCTAGTAAGCGCTAAAACAATAATTAAAAAATTTAAGTCTTCGCGACTCTTGTCTTTCCTAATATAGGTCAAGTTGTGCTTCAGAAATGAATTATTGCTGAAATTTTTCTGTCGTTATCGATCTAGGGTGTTTTCACCCAAGCAGAAACTACTTATTCTGCTTTCCAGCAATATTCGAATTACCAGCAGAAAGCCCGACTTATATCCAACCGTTAGTGCTAATTTACTATCCAACCTCCGATAGAACTCTAATTTAAAAAGCAACTTAAAAGTACCTGGTGTTTGTATCCAACTAATATTATTTTCTAAATTAGATTAATCTGCATTAACTGCACGCAAGGTAATTATATAGTTAAAAGGTTAAACAATACAAGATTATCTCTTTTCACAGGTTCAAATAGGACTACCTATTACTGGAAAATACCGTGATCCCGAATCAGATCAGTACTATAATAATAATAACGTATTTTTATAAATTGCGTTTTCCATTCATTATAATTTATTTTTTTAGGGAGCTAAAATTTTGCAAGCATCTCATTTTGATTATGAATATGTGTTAGGTCATAAAATTGCTTTTCTCTGTGTTGCAAAAGGAAGTCCCCGGCCACATATAACATGGTACAAGGATGGAGTTGAAATCTTCCAACATCTTTATATGCATGTATGTATTATAGTTGATTTAATTAATTTAAGACTAGTTTGCGCCAAGTGGATTAAGCTCATTTGCATGTCTGTAAGCCTATCTTACTGATTCCAATCAAAAATGATACGAATTACATTTTGAGAGGAATCAGTGATGTGATACGAAAATTCATGTACTGCAATTGCCCAGTCTGATTTCTATCCTGGTTCATGCCATTTGCGGTACAAATTTTATTAAGATTGTAAAATTTTAAAATACTGTTTCGTATAGATATTAATCGTTACCGAATTTAGAGGAAGAATTATTGTTATCGCAATAGAAATTATAATTTTTGTTTTTAGTTTGCCAAAACTTCAGAAATCCGCGTTAAAATGAGATACTGATAGCCATCTAAAAACATCACGAAAACTAGCCGGAATGGTTTTGGGCCCCTCTCTGACCTGTCGCTCAGTACGGAATTGACACATGGGTCTGCACTATGCGGTTGAGATACGACATGTTTCGGTATGCAGCATTGCGACATGTCTTGTCAGCCGATTAGCGGCATTTACCGAGTGACTAGTGAAATTAACAAAATGTGCTGATTTAGTCCATAGCATGTATGACCGTGAGGGAGCTCTATGCGGTACGACATCGGCGGGACAAATGTCGTACCGGTACTGTGTCGCTACCGCCTTAATGTAATAATTTGTCAGCTTGTTTGAAATGTGGATTAAGCATCAAACCATTGATGTACAAATTTACATATAAATATAGAAATTAAAGAGCTTAATACAAAATAAAATGCGCAACAACGATATAATAAAAGTTTGATTCAAAAAAAAAATTTTCCTATAATCGAATACTAGATCTCATAGAACTGGCCTAGATGAGAAACAAGTGCACTATTAGCATGTTAATATGAATGAGATTTTTGACAGTAAATAATACGGTCTTTAAGGGATTAATCGTTAGGCCAGAGTCAGTAGACTATTTGTGTACTTTCTTTCTCGCTAGATATGGTTGATCTAAATTGATTTTACCTAGGATTTACATTGCCAAATCAGTAGGAAAAATTATAATTGGTCTGAGGCAATTTTGGCGATACGCTAATTGAATGCCCATAAAAATAGTCACCTTTTTTTGAAAATGTGCTCGTTAGAGTTGTTTTTTGAAGTTATTTCTAGAGCAAATCGTCTACGGTAAAACTTTGCATAGCCAATTTCATAGTTTTTATATATGTACCAAGAAAGTCTTCAGTATGTTAAACAAAACCCTAGCAACTGACCATATAACTATATAATCCGAGTTTTTGCCATAATTAATAAGTTATGAAATTATATTTGCAATTATAATCTAATGACTATATTTACCCAAAATTTCAAGTCTCTTTTTCAAAATATTCTCAACCAGTATCCAAATATAACTGAAAATCGGAATTTTTGTATTGCAAGCCTACGAAGAAGTAGCCCGATTTTGTTCATTCCAGAGTAATTTTTATAAAAAAAAAAAAAAGCCGTATAACAATTTCAGCTTTTCATATCAACGCGTGCCCTAGATTTTATGCGACAGACGGTCGGACACAAACTTAGTATACCCTATGCTGAAATCATAAAGGCAATTAAAACAAAAAAAGAAAATGCTGGGTAAATACTTCTCCTGCAAAAGTTAACATGCACCGGTTTGGCAGCTAAAAAGCAAGCCAAATGTTAGCTCCGAATTAAGCTCGCTAGTGGTGGACAGTAAAGTTAATTATTAAATAATGATGAGTTACATTTGACAATGGCAATGATAAACCAATAGAATTGGCATGTGTGTGCTCTCGGTTAACTCTCTTTGAAATATTTTTGAAAAGAAGAAAACAAGCAGAAATTTTATTTTGAGAATATGAATAAAATAAATAAATGATTGAAAAAATAATTTTAACATTCGACGCGGCTACTTTTGCCTGCATTTTTGTATTATGTGCAGTATTGGCTAACTTAGCTTAGTTACGCACACAGCCGTGTGTAAGAAAAAATTCAATATTAATATAGTTTTTGTTTTTTAGGTACACGAGTGGAATATTGGAGATGATAAGGTCAAATCCAAGATTGAAATAGATCCAGCCACTCAAATGGACGCAGGTGTTTATGAATGTACGGCTGATAATATGTACTCGATTGATCGACGCAGTTTTAAAACAGATTTCTCAATTGCTTTCGATTAAATTCCTGGAAATCTTTTGAAATTGCCAAGAAGAAAATGTACATGAATTTAATTTTCCTTTTATATTTAACAGTTAAATAATAATAACTACCTCTCATTTCCCTATAAAATAGAAATTAATCTTTATTTTATTTTTCGTCAATATAATCAAATTTTAATATTGCTGTCAAGACAATTGTGATCGACTCGACATTTGTAATAAAAATTCCAATATAAAATTATTATTTTTAGGCGTTGATAAAACTGAACTTCTAAATAAAATTTTAATTATAGTATCTTGAAAAGTACTTTTTTAAATAACTTTTATCAACTCACAAAACCCTGACTAAAAAACCTTGTGTCTGAGCGGCTGAGAGTGCCGTTCGTGACGAAAGAGTTTTAGGGTAGTAAACGTGGATAGATTTACATGGGGTTTTTTGATTTAGACTGAGTAAATGGGTAGCTTTCCGATGGGATAACATTTTCTTACGGTTTGGGGGTTGTAACTACCACCCTTGAAGTTGTCCAATTTGGGCAGTGTGTGATATGAGGCTCGAGAGTTGAAATTCGAGAGTGCATAGAATTTATGACTAAGAAGTAGAAAATAAAATACATTAAAAAAACTTTTAAAATAAATAACTTTCGTAAATAAATTTCACTAAAAAGTAAAAAATAATTATTTCTTTCTCAGTGATATACACAAGAAAAGTTACATTGCACAATAAGAAATGCTACCACTCACATTAGATCTTAAAAGTTTGGATATGAGTTGCAGTTTGACAATTGTGACTATAGTTATGGATGCCCAAACTTTTAAGTGTAATCTGAGTTGTAGCATTTCTTATTTTGCAACGGAACTTTACTTGTGAGAAAGGAAAATTAATTTCTTATTTTGTAGTACAATTTATTTACGAAAGCTATTTATTTTAAAAGTTTTTTTAATATATTTTATTTGTTACTTAGGCCACATTTATGCTGCATATAAATTGCATATAGTTTCAATTATAGTCTGCTGGAGTTGTTTAAAATGACAATTTTTGTAGTTCTTTCTTATTATATGGGACAATTAACACTTTTTTAGCGTAAGATTTAAAGGGTATACTAAGTTTGTCATTCCGTTTGTAACACCTAGAAAAATAATAGTAGAGCCAAATGAATTAGACACCCATGCATAAAATTAAAATTAATTTTGATTTTTACATGTCCGTCCATCCGTCCTTACGATAACTCGAGAACGCGTGTGCTTAGAGTGTTGAAATTTTGCATATGGGCTTTTAAGAAAAAAAGTAAAATTAATATCGAAAATTGGGACAAATCGGATAACTCCTTCGTAGGGTTGTCATACAAAACTTTAGTGTTTCACTATTATTTTTGGACACTACCTGAGAACGCGTCAACGTAGAGAACTGAAATTTTGTGCATAGTGTTTTCATAAACATAGTAAATATAATTTCAACAAGTAAAAAAGCTAGAATTGGTCTAAGACCAATTCTTATGATACCCTAGATGAATGCACGTATAAAATTTCGTATGCTTACCGATCTATGCAAGTTTGATATTTGAAGTGGTTTTTCGCATATACTTCTAGAACGGTTCGTCGGACAGAAAATATTATAACGAATTATAATGCCTATCAGAACCAGCTTAACACAAGCTCGCTGCATGGACACATTTAATAAATAAACGGTCAACAATAAATGCGTTTCATCATTTAGTCAGTGTTAGTGCTAGTATGTTACACTAAACATAGACCGAACACCGGATAAAATGACATGCAACATAGAACAAGACAATTTAAAAAGTTTATTAAAACAAAATTAAATAGGCGTTTTTTAAAACATGCTTAGGGACGTTAATAACAAAATTCTCAGCCATATTATTGACAGTAATACACATGCGATTAATAGGTTCATACATGCTAAAGTTAGGTATTAACATGCAACAGAGGTAGCCTTCTCAAATTGTGGCTACTATCACGGAAAGAGATTTTGTTAAGTAACAATAGAGAATCAATATTCGCGTTTAAGAGTTGATGCACAAATCTTACATCGGCAATCAAGCGACGTTTCTCAAGCGAGTGCATATTCAAAAGCTTCAAGCGATCCTCATAGAGTCAAAGAATTAAAGAATTATTCCAGTGTAGATGCCTGAGAGCAAATCGTAGGAAGTTCCGCTGAACAGACTCGATACGGTCGATATGTGTACCGTAAAATGGAAACCAGAGCTGGTTAGCATACTCAAGAAGTGGTCTCACAAAGCAAGTGTACAAACGCAATGTTATGGTAGGATTTGAAAACTCTCGGGACCGACTTTTATAAAGCCCAGCATAGAACTACTCTTTGAAACCATGTAGTTTATATGGGAGATAAAATTCAATCTGTGGTCACATTTGACACCCAAGTCGTAGACAGAGTCCACACGGCGAATCGAGGAATCCGAGAATTCATAATCATAAATGATTGGTGTCTGATTGCTATGGAAAGTCATAACCATAACAAATTATTGCTCTTGCACCAATTGTAAAATTTTTGAAGGTCACCCTGTACCTGTTCACAATCGTTAAAAGATTTAATCTGAGCGAAAAGCTTAATACCGTCAGCATAATTCAAGACCTTACAGTACCTCACAACAGAGACAATGTCGTCAATAGACAGAATAAAGAGCAACGGGGCCAAGTGACTCCCTTGTGGTACGCCAGACGAAGCCTTCAATACTCTAGAGATGGAATGGCGGAATAAGATTTGGTATGTTCTGTTATCTAAATAAGACTCGGTTAATTTTAGAAATATTGGGGGAAACCCATATTTTTCCATTTTAAACAGTATCACGGAGTGCGATAACTTGTCAAACGAATTACTAAAGTCTGTATTAATACAATCTATCTGATAGCCTTTTGCAAACCCGCAAATGGTATCCGAGACAAATGCCCGAAATAAACCCATGTTGATTTGAAGAGAGCGAATTCTTACAGGAAGATGATAGTTGAGAGTAAATGATAGATTCGAATAATTTGGGCATGCAAGATAATTTTGCAATAGGTCTATAGTTAGAAACTTCATTTTTACTACCTTTTTTGTGGATAGATATGATAAAGGAGTTTTTCCATAGCTGGGGGAAACAACCACTATCGAGCGATTTTTGGAAGATAATTCTCAGCGGAGCTACCAGGGCGAGGTAGCATGACTTAAAAAAGGCTGGAGGGATCCCATCAGGACCAGTTGTGAAGTCATTTGGAAGCCCATTAATATGATCGAGTATATCCTCTTCTGAAATTGAAGGGATAGTGAATGAAACGTTATGGGACTCGTTCTTATGACTGAAGTTGCTATTTTGAGGTTGAAAAATGGAGCAAACATATCGCAAATTTCAGACGAATCATCACTAGCAGAATCCTTGTACCTCATGGTATTGGGGTAGCTGTCCGTTTTTTGCTTTATATTAATAAATTTAAAAAAAATGCGTGGGTCACTAAATAATTTCGTACGCATCCTTTGAACATACTCATCATAAAGTGTAGAAGAAAGTTGTCTGAATTCATTATATGATGTGAGGAAGTTGTTGTGATCTATAGTGTCCTTGTCCCTGATATAACTTTTCCACAGTTTATTCTTCCTATTTTTAAGACGTTTCAGTTCTTTATTGAACCATGGCGATGTTTTATTCAACCGCTGACGCTCGAGGGGAATACAAGAAGAAAATAAATCGAAAAGAATTATGTAAAACTTAGCAACGTCTTCATCAACACTATTGCAAGACAGAAATGTGTAGAAATCAATAGAGGTAAGTCTACTGGAAAGTTCTGATAAGTCAGACTTTCTAAAATTGAAAAAGTATTGCGCTTCGTGACAATATGTGAGGTTTTCGGTTATATAGCAATGTGAAGAGGGGGGTAGTATTTGTCAAGAGTAGACATTATAACTGGGCTAGGTTCAACTAAATAGTTACCCGCGTCAGTAGAAAATACCAGGTCTAACTGCCTACCCATGTCATTCTTAGCATTACTGATTTGGCTGAGACCACGAGATGAAATAGTGTCAAGGAAAAGTGATTGCCTTGTTGTCAAGTTATTAAGTGGAAGATAGTCATCGTCATCATCATTAAGTACCCATTGTATATTGGGTAGGTTAAAATCACCAATAAGTAGTAATTCGTCAAGAGGTTCCATCTTACCATGGATAAAATTAGATGTTAAAATGAGTAGATCATAAATATTCTAACCTTTGTCGTCGACGATATTTATGGAGTCTGGAGGAATATAGCAACAAAGTATGTTTAAGCAAAGAACATCTAACAGAAAGAATACGCATCTTATATATTGAATTGTTTTATATGGCGGGTCGTTCCATTACGACCCGCTCTCACAAATTGTATGAGAACTCTCTGCTTGTTAACGATCCGCCACTCACCCGTGGTGATATTACGACCCGCTTTCACAAATTTTACGAAAACTCTGCTTTGAATGACGAACCGCTGGCAGTCACCAGTGGTGAGTGGCGGCTGGCGGGTCGTCATCTTCAAAGCACAGCACCAGAGCCAGAGGACAGTCTTTATTCCGCATCATGGCCATGCATTGCATTGCGTGTTCTCTTTGCTTCTTTTACCTCTTCTCTAAGAAACCAGTTTCATCAAGAATACTTTGTTTGAGAGAATTTTCATTAACATTGCATCTGCATGGCAGCTGAACAGGGGGAGAATAGTAACATGAGCGGATGTGATAGGAATTGGTGGGCGACAAGCAGTCTAGTCACAATCACTGTCAGTTGCATTGATTCGTGTGCTTGGGTATTTTCATGAATGTAGGTAGCCAAAATATGCTGTCCAAAAGTTCTTAGGAAAAATTTTCGAGTACTTAAATTAATAGAAAAACCGGTTCGCATTTTAAGCTAAGCAGCATAGTGAAACATAAACTGTGCATGGCTGCTGACGTCGGCGTGTGTATAGCTGTGGGGTGGTGGAGTACAGAGAGAACAGAGCAATATTCTCTCAATCTCAAATCTTTTCTTCTTCCCGTCTGTTACCTCCAGACCGCATCTCCAAATAACCATACATCTTGTGCATTTTTAGAGGCCAGATGAAGCTTCTTGTTGAGTTATATGTTCTTTGGTTTAAGTCATATTTTAAGAGAGACATCTTAAGAACTATAAGTTCAATGTCGAGTGTTGGAGAAACAGGGGAGCTCAATTTGGCTGCAATTTAAGTTGTTTTTACAGACGAGGAGTACGCCACCGCCACGAACTTCAGAATCAGTATACCTATCTTTCTAAAAATTTGATAAGAATTGTCAAAGATTTCAGCATCGCGAAAACCATGATGCAGCCAAGTTTCAGTGAAAGCAACTATATCAAAACAATTTGCAACAGAGGATTTAAAGATTTCTGCAGTTTTTGTCCGAATCCCCCTTACGTTTTGATAGTAAAGGGAGAGCGATTTGAGTTTTTTGAGATATCGCTACTTATTTTAGCTGTACTTCTATGTTGGTGCCCAGAAGGTACGAACAATTTAGTAAAAGCGTCAGAGGGCCAAACAAAAGATGCAACAGGTTTAAAGGATTTACTAATTTTTCGACAAGAAATACCATCTGTTGCAATATTCTTGGACTTCAAATACTTCAGTATGTCCTCGCACGTCGTTTCTGGAGAGAAACGGGTGACAAAAACACTCGAAGGCTTTGATACCGTTCTCAAAGAGACACCAATGCCATTTCCTAGAGGGGACACAGATGAAGTATCATTCGATACTGTGGAACGCTCCCTCACTTCAGCTACAGAAGCAGAAGATTGTAGGATTGTATAGGATTTTTAGTACAATAAAAATGTCTAGGACCGTTTTCCCAATAAATGTAAAAAAACTTAAATTTTTATATGGCAAGATCAAGAAGGGTTGCCCGACTTATTCCATTTTCGAAATTTTATTTGTTATTACTTTAAAAACACCATGTACCAAATTTCAACTCTATGTCGACGCGTTCTCAGAAAGTGTACAAATATATAGTGGGAACCGAAATTTTGTATGGCAACCCCACGAAGGAGCTGCCCGATTTGTTTCATTTTCGAACTTAATTTTACTTCTTCTTTTTAAGTCCGTGTACAAAATTTCAGCTTTCTAAGTGAACGTGTTCTCGAGTTATCGTGCGTTAATATTATGCGTTGGTGTCCAATCCATTTTGCTCTACCATCATTATTTCTGTGCGTTACAAACGGACAAACTTGGTATACCATATAGATTTCATCTAGGGTCTAAAAATGGACTAAATCGGGCAACCCCTATGAAAACGATAAGTCCTATACGGTTTTAATGTACCGAAAAGTTATTCAGAATATGAAATCCTATAAAATTGGTTATAGTCATTTTTTCTGTCCGACGAACTGTTATAGATATATGTGTGAAAAACCACTTCAAGAATCAAACTTTCACAAATGGGTGATCATACCAAACGACATACGAGTATTCATCTAGCGTATCATAAGAATTGTTCTATACCAATTCTAGTTTTTTTACTTGTTCACATTAAATTCAACAGATTTCATTTATTTCAAGCAGATTTCAATAGTACAATATTTAAAAATATGCAATTCAATGAATTTCACAAATTATCAGCAAATAATAAAAAAAATCATCAGGGTTTTTTAAAATTAAATTTCTGAAATTAAATTTTAGATTTTTCGGTTCGTCGAATTAAATTGAAAAACTATTAATTTAATTTTGTAAAACGCCGTTGAAATTTATTTAAAATTTGCTAATTAAATTGTGAAAATCGTTGAATTATTGTTAAATATTGCTGAATTCATTTTGAAATGCTTGACATAAATTAAATCTGTTGAATTTATTCTGAAAAATATGTGAGTGGGATGATGATACCGCTACATTTTTGTGTTTTTTCTTTAAATATATTACCATGTAATGTGTAAAAACGGAAAGAAATTTCCGAAGCTAGCGGGCGTGAAGCGCTCAAAATCTAACCTAACGATTTCCAAGATAGCGGTACTTTGGGTATGTTTTTATAAATCACCGTAACTTCTGAGCGTTACGCCCTACGATGATGATTTAAACTTTGGTGAATAGATAAATCGCTGGACCTTTATAATTTTTTCCCTGCTCCCGTCCGTTTTGAAGTTATGCGTCAACAAAGTTAAAATATCGGAATTTTTTTTGCACTTTTTTGTTAAGCATGTCCAGCAAAAATGGCTTTAAAAGTTCAATAATTGTCAGAAAGTAAGCAATTATCTTTAATAAATGATCTTTTCAGCCATTTTCGCTGAATATATTTAAGAAAAAGTGCAAAAACCGTAGAAAGGGTTACATTTTCGGTACAGCTAAGGTTTTGGGCTTCTGAAATCCAATATATTGATGATGTGTTTTTTGATAAAAATAGTAGTTAAATAAAAAAGACGAGTAAAATTTCCGAAATTTTACCTTTGTTGAGCCATAAATTCAAAACGGACAGGGACAGGGAAAACATTTATAAACCATTGGAAAGGTCCAACGATTATCATCTACCAAAGTTTAAATCACCATCATATAGTGTAACGTAAGTTCCGTTATCTCGGAAACCGTTTGGAGCTCATCTAAGTATGATCTATCCATAGTCTTCGGGTATCACACCATTTATGGGATTTCGCCGATTGATGCATATATTAACATTTTTTTACAGATCATTTATGTATACATGGTTTAGTATGTAAAAAATAAAAAAAATCATAAATATTAACAAATGGCAATGTATTATTTTAACGCGCGCGTTGATGGTGAAAATTCTCGGCATCGATGTGGGTGTTTGAAAAAAAAATTAACATATTTATAATTGCATAATTCATCTTAAGTAAGACACCCTGTATAAATCACTCGTCTTTTATTTAACTTCATTTGCTTAAATCGATATTTGAAGTAGTTAAAACCATCTGAACGAATTACACTAGGCGAAGTTGGGGCGGCACTACATCTTTACCACGAAACTACTAATGCACTGCTCTTACCCTACTTCTAATTCAGTTCCTAATAATGATAGCATGTAAAAATTTAACAAAATACGATAACGAATTACTTTACGTATCTATCCACCAAAAACATTTAAGGAAGGACCATGCCAGTTTTCTAGTACATAAATCCTTTAATTACACTGTGCGACATAAAAAAGATAAACTCGATATATTTTTGACACATAGTCTTTGTAGGTCTAGTGGAACTAAAAGTGGTGGTATACCAGAAATTTCTCATACACCATCAAAATCTCATTTAGACCAGAAACACCATTATTTGGTATACAATAATTTATTACTCCGCCATTTTTTATTCCATGTAAATTTTTTTTTGTATATGAAAGAAAAAAAATAAGCCTTTCTAACCATATTTTCCTTATTTCCTTATTTTCACGAAGTCGAAAACATTTCGAAATTTACCATTTTTTACACATTTTTTCAAGTTTGACAACAATTTGATGGCTTATTTCTCTCAAGAAATTTTTTTTCTGTATATCATTAATAGCGAATTCGATTTCGCGTCTAATGAGCATTTGTTAACTAAAATCGGTTGAAAATTGACTGAGTTATCGAATTTTTGCTCATTAAGCAGCTATATTTCCATATATTGAACTACAGAGAAAGTTGAAGAAGCACTGGGAATTAACCGCAAAAACGTGCAAAAGTTTTAGTTATTTGTTGCATTTTTCACGCTTTCAGTTTCTGCGGTTGAAGCCCAGTGGTTCTTCAACTTTCTCTGTAGGTAAATATTATAGGGAAATATAGCTGTTTAATGAGCAAAAATTCGATAACTCATCGAATAAAAAATGGCGGAGTAATAAATTATTATATACATGAACTTACCGAATAACGGTGTTTTTGCTCTAAAATGAGATTTTGAGCGTGTATGAGAAATTTTTAGTATGCCACTACTTTTAGTTCCATTAGACCTATATCCTACACTTTGTCTCGTCAAGCATGGATTTTACATTAATATTTTTAATGAGATTATAATAATATTTTATGTTAAATATTACCTTATAGTTCCTTTAACAATATCCAAGTAGTCATGAGATCTTGCATAAAAGCCGTTATCACTTAAAGCTCCCCAAAAGTTGCTCCACAATTCATTTGGCCTAACAAGGACTGGTGCTATAAAAGATCTTACAAAAAAAATTACTATACAGGTAATTCAGAAATTAAATTTATATACGTACTTATTAAAGGAAATAAGGTCCTTAATAATATTTGGATCATCAATATGCGCGTCAGCATCGATAGAAAATATATAATCGCTTTCTTTCAATTTCGCTTGATTACTATGAAAAAAAAACAAATTAGTATAATTGTATACAAATTTTTTTATTACAATAAAGTTTACATACACTGCAAGATTTCGAGCTTCTTGTTCATTAACTTCATGGTTGGTGGCAAGTTTAACGCTTTTGTATTTTTTCCCGAAATCTTTAATAAAATTTTGCAGCAAATCTTCATGATATGCGATCTGTAATCGTTATTATTATTATTGTTAGTTAAGTGGCTGTCATTTAAACTGAATTATAAAAACTTACATTATTGTGAACAAATAAATTTATGTTATTCTTTGGATAATCTATTTCCGAAATTTTCTCCAAAAACTCTTTAAAGAAAGGAACTCCCCTCTCTATGAAAATTGCAAGTGTGATAATCGGTAAATGTTCTTCCTGAAAAATATTTAGCTTTAATATATGTATATCTTAATCTTTTAAAATATTAATTTAATACCTCTAAAATAATTTTATTTTCTTCACAAATTTTGCACTCGCCTGCAGTAAAAGTCCCAGCGAGATAGTTAGCGAATGAATTTAATATAACATTACTTGGGCCATTTCCATGAATGATACTGGGATATGTCATAAAATTAACATTATATAAAGTTCCTTCTCCAGTGTCTGTATTAACATCCAATTTAACATCGGCTGAATAAAAAATGTGTGTTTAAATTAAATACATAATTATTTAATGTATATAAATTATTGAAAATATTACTTTCAGCGCCATTGAGATTTTGAAAAACTTCAGATTTGTAATCTAGTTTAATTTTATACTTCGTTCGAATGTCGTCACTAAGAAATATTTCAGTATAGTAAAGTTGATCATCTTCGCTGTTTTTTATTGATTTTTTTAAAATATCATATATATCGGTGGCAAATCCTGGAATTTGTTGTTATAGTATTAATATAAAAAATTTTATTTAAAAAATCTAACCCATAAATAGTCCAGAATTCAAATAACGTGGCGCATTAGCAACGGCTGACGGATATTTATTCCGTAATAAATCATTAGGCCAACAAAAATGTTCAGCACCAAATAATATTCGAGAACTAGATTTTTTGAATTTTTTTATAATTTCATCCAAGCCAGTGGTAAATACGACGTCATAACTGAAATTTAATTAATACAGTTATATTACATTATTTATATAACTTTATTGTTCATAATATATTAGAAGTAAAAATCAATAATCCCGATTTGGCTAACATCTAATTGCCTTCTATTTTCCAGCGGCAAATAAATCAAAAAGCATCTGCAAAATTTCTATTACAATGTACATTTGTAAATACATAATTAATGAAGTGAGGGTGTAAGACGCGTCATTTCGGCGAAAGAGGGATTTGGGTAATTTTTTTTTATTTTATATTACATTCCGTATTTCCGCTTTTCTTTTTAAATTTGTATATAGGGGATCCCACAATATATCTTTCCTTTTCATTATTTCGATGATTTTTTTTTGTATCAAAATTTTCCATTTTGTTTCACTCGAACAAACCGCTTCGAAATCACAAATGTCAATCGTGGCGCGCACCAAAAGTTGAAATTTGGCAAGTGTGCTACAGCGCCAGCGCCACCTACGCATTGTGTCGCCATCATACGAAAACCGTGCTGTTATATTTTGACAGTTTGCGCTACACCGCAAGCGCCACATTCTGTTTCCCACTTAAACCATTTAAGCTTCCCAAAAAATACCCAACCAAATCTCAATTAATTTTTTGTCAGACCCTATAGGACATCAAAGTCGAATTTTTTATAATTTGTTTTTAATTTTAACGGGTTTTTTGCGAAAATGCAAGTGCTATACCATAAAAAGAAGTAAAAATCAAGTAAAAACTTTCTTTACGAAGAGAGATAATACTAATGACAATGAAAAAAGTAAACACACTTGGGGTCTGTTCTCGTCGGCGACTGCAGTCGACTTTAGTCAAAAAGACTGCAGTCAAATTAACTCCGCCTGGAGAATGTGTGAGTAAACGTCAAAGAGGTAAAAAAGGAAATTGACGCCGAACGAGAAACTTGTGCTTCGATTATTAATTATTCGTTTAAGCTTCCTCGTACCCTACAAAAAAAAACTCCGAAATTAAAATCTTTTATGAGATTTGTAACATTTTTAGGTCTTATCTGATTCATCAATCACCATAAAATTTTTATCATCCATTTCCACTTTGAAAAACTTTCCTATTTCCCGCGCGAGTTAACTTACTTCCACCTCAGAAGCACAAAGTTAAATGACTCAAGTCGACTGCAGTCAAATTGACTTGACGACGTGAACGCAATTTGGTGTATATGAACACTCCCTAAAATGCCCCGTCCGCCTACACATACAATTAAAAGAGCCGTGTCCATGTACACTTCTGAGTACGACCAGAACGACATTTTCTGAGTCAAATTGACTAAAGTTGACGGCAGTCGCCTTGGTATGTTTGCGCACTCATTTTTGGGTCAATGAATTATAATGCATTTGCACGAACTTACACATTTTCTGTTCGTTTACTTTCTCGTGCAAGATAATTACATGGGTTTTGCATACGTCACAGATTTCCCATCTTGCCTGAATTTACCCGAAATTTTTAGTTTTGGCACCATTTTTGCAAAGAAAATTCAGTTGTCAGTTTTCCTTGCAAAAATGGCATAAAAGCCTGAGTAAAAACTTTCGAGTAAACCAATGAATAAATAACTAATAAAGAAGCGGCATATCAAGTGAAAGCTTAAGCCACTCGCTGACATAATGTAAAATATATAGTCGAAATTTTAAATATATTAGTGAGCAATAATTATACAAAACACTAAAATTGAATGAAAATATACACTTCATGTTTTAGAAACAACGCTATTTCAAATTTCTAATGTTTATTAATAATAATTACTTGAAAAAGTCCCTGAACTCCCAAAACTCTGAAATGTTTACTTTCAGAAATGTCAAAGCAAGCTCAATGAAGTTCAATACGACTGTCAGTGAGTGGCATATTCACGTACTTACACTGTATTTGCTTGATATCCCGCTTCCTTGTTAGTTATTTATTAGGTCTGACTAATAACTTTAAAAGTAAAAATAAAGTAAAAACTCTTATGCGGAACAGGGGATAACTCAAGAAAAGTTACCAGACACTTCTCGAGTAAACTTTGAGCGCGTTCACTGCCACTTTGGTAACGTAGTCGTTATCGTAGTGTAGTTGTGTCAAATCGACTATCCTTCTGGCTGAAGTCGTATGTAGTCCACTATTTGGTACATTCAAAGTGCGAAGTGAACAATAGTCGTAGTTGAGCGTAGTCGGTAATGCCTAATCTGCAATGCATGGTAAAACCACGTCGTCAAAACGATATCATATGCTGAAGAATGCATATAATTACACGAAATATGTAAGTAGTGGTAAGCTGCCAAATTAAACAGCTGTTGACATGTCAATTATCATAAATGTAATTGCTTCTTCGATTTCATTGCAGAATTACATCAAAGGAAGTATATGATCTCAATAATTTATACTATGATATAGTAAACTTAGTAAACTATGAAATTGCTTGGGACAAGTCGAATAATATAACATATTGCTTTAAAGCAGGGACCGAAAATAACTGTTATTATTTTTTTGTGCGCGAAAAAAATCTTTCATAAAATTTTCTAGGAAGTAGCGTAGTACAAAAGGGGTCTACTTACAGCACTTAGACTAGCTGCCAACGTTGAAATCAAGAAAGTTTCGATTTTAATATACCTATAAATCCAATCCTAACTGTTATTGTAAGACATATTTTTTATATTTCAATTTTAACTGTTAAAAAAAATACTTATATTATTTTACAGCGATATAAAACTCTTTGCCAGAGTTTTACATATTTCGTGTATTATAAGAATTAAAAATGAGTTTTATTTTTTTCCTCAGGAAATAAAACTCATAATGCGAGTTTTATATTTTCCTCATCTTATAACAGTTAAAAATGAGTTTTATTTTTTTCCTCAAGAAATAAATATCATAATTCAAGTTTTATATTTTCCTCAGGAAATAAAACTTATCAATATTCGTTCTATATTTTTGTTGTCATATATTTGTTAGAAGATACAATTTGTCAATTTTTTTAATCAATTTTGTATAGCAACCGTACGAAACAGTTGCCTGATTTGTCCTATTTTTGAACTTAAATTTACATTTTTTTTAAAACGGCCGTTTACAGTGAAAAGCCAAAGCTACATATATATAGCAACACCAAGAAGGGGTTGCCGATTCCAATTTTCTTTCCCTAAGAACCTAACTCGGACAGGTTTATTTCTTGAGGGAAAAAATAACACTCCTTTTTAACTGTTAAAAGCTGAGAAAAATGAAAAACTCGAATTTTGAGTTTTATTTTTTGAGAGAAAAAATAAAACTCATTTTTAAATGTTAAACCGAGCGAGAAATATAAAACTTAAGATAAGACTGTTATTTACTCAGAAGAAAATAAAACTCTCTTTTTAACTATTTCATTAGAAGATAAAATATAAACTATCAATAACAAAGTGTTAAAACCAGACTTTTAAAATATTTCTTATAACTCTTTCGGTCCCTGCTTTAAAGACTGAAAATACAAGTTCCAGTTTACAGCTGTTTTGTTCTAAATTCCCCTACATGGTTCTAAATTATGCTGAATACACCTGAGGTATTACTATATCGTTTTTGCTGATTAACTACTACACATAAGCTCGTGCTCAATTCGTCAAATGAATGAAAGAGAAAAGACATTTTTGCAAGCATTTTCAAATGAAAGAGTTTGAAGCAAACACAAAAATCCATATCGTTTTGACGACGTGGTTTTACCATGCATTTACAGTGCACGAAGTAGTTTTTGGTAGTTAATGTCAATTTCCATTTATATATTTAACTTTTGACGCGATGAGAATGAAATAATAGCTTATATCCGTGTAATTTGTCAGATTGAAATTTTCTGGGAAAAATAACTATAATATAACACACGAATAACGTAAAAATTATGAAAATTGTAATTTAAAAGATTTTGGCGTTATTGCGGACGAATTTGGTAGAGTGATGCTCAATGACATTCAGTTGACATTTCTCATGTAGATGTGTGCGTTTTTCGGTGTAAACCGCTGATTTTTCGGGTGTAGCACAAGGGTCATTTGACGAACGCTTTTTCTAGCAGTGCAGGTCAATGGAACGATTTCGATGTAACACTTCAAGAAAAGCGTAACACTTCGGCTAGAAAACATAGTCAATGGAAATCGGTATAAGATTTTCATGTGTCAAACATTTGACAGCTACGTTTTCCGGCAGAAACAAAAAATCAAACAATTTTGTAAAGCAGCGTTCTCACCTTCTTGAATAATTGTATTAAAATCTCAACTCTTTAGATAATCACTTTTGACTCGATATCACAACCAGCGACTTAACCTCAAACTTAATACTTTTGACAGTCAGCATTATCATAGTTACACATCCTCTTGAGGATTATTTTTAAAAAGAGTCCTACAATGCCACGCTAGAGTTGAATATTTTATTTATATACATATATTTTCTTCCCGTCTTGTTTACGAGCGCGATTTATTGCATGCGACGTAGTTCTGATTGGCTGCAGCAATATGGTTGTCGCTGAACATGCTTTTTCTTTCTACGTTTCGTGCGACACAAAAATTTATTGCTGCAATGCCCTTAGTTTGGTGTGATTTTCCCTTAACCTCAACGTTTATGTTTGTTTACATTTGAACTCGCGGGTGCTACAGTTCAATAGCAATGCCGAAATTTACTGTAATATGTAAATATATCAATATAAAAATATAAGTATATATAAATTTCACAATAAAATCTTCTTGCCACCACAAAGCCAAAACAAATTAAGTTGTAGCCGCTGTCAACCTTGTGAACGTATCGCGCGATAAAAACCAATCACAAATAGAGATAGATCTATGTATATGAAGAACAGAACGCCAACAAAATATCGTAAGGTATCGAATGGCGCTCATGAACAGGGGTAAACCTCTTCACAAATCAAAAACACAATGGAGCTTCAGTTTTGCAATACAGCTTATATAGCATCTCACTTCCTCCGATGTATTATGACTCTCTCTTGAAAAATTACATATCACCTTCTTGTTTACTTATATACATTCTATTCTGGGGCATGCTCAGACTGTCGTATCAGTACCTTAATTTCCCTTTGTGATTACACGCGTAAAATAAAATCATAGAATCTTCAGGATGATAAGATCGAAAATGGAACCACCATATGACTCACGAAAAACGTGCTCCCTGTAAATTTCAGGATCTACATCTTTTTCATCTTCAGATACTGCCAATAAATGCACCGAAAGACTCAAATGGCTCGATTACATTAACAACGGTGATGCCGGCGTGGTCGTCGTCGTCAAACGCCGAACGAAATGCCGGGCGAGTTTCATTAACACTGGGCGGCAGCGCCATACATTAATTTCCCTTACATTTTACAGTTGAGTTTGCAATAAAATTTTAAATAATAATAAAAAACAAATCTTTTTTCCTACAAGTCCATATTTTTTAATATAAAATCATTTATTTTCAGAAATTAATATATCGTTTCATTTTTTCATAATAGATTTATACCGATTTCCATTGATCACGTTTTCTAGCAGAAGTCTTACACTTTTCTTGTAGTGTTACACCAAAATTGTTCCATTGACCTGCACTGCTAGAAATGGTGTACCTCAAAACGCCTGTGGTGCTACACTCGAATAATCGGCGGTGTTACACCGGAATACGCACAAATCTATCTGAGAAATGTCACAACTGAATGTCATTGAGCGTCACATATAAATCTTCAACTACTGCTCTACCAAATTCTTCCGCAATCACGCCAAAATCTTTTAAATTACAATTTTCATAATTTTTACGTTATTCGTGATGTTATTGTTCCCAGAAAATTGCAATCTGACAAATTACACGGATATGAGCTACTTCACATTCTCATCGCGTCAAAAGTTGTTCCATTGAACTTGTTTTTCATTGATCAATGGAAATCGACATTAGATCTTGCATATTGGCGGCAATGGCCAGCTTTAAAATTAGGATTAGTGGTGTGTGGTGCTACACTCGAATAATTGGCGGTGTTACACCGGAATACGCACAAATCTATCTGAGAAATGTCACAACTGAATGTCATTGAGCGTCACATATAAATCTTCAACTACTGCTCTACCAAATTCTTCCGCAATCACGCCAAAATCTTTTAAATTACAATTTTCATAATTTTTACGTTATTCGTGATGTTATTGTTCCCAGAAAATTGCAATCTGACAAATTACACGGATATGAGCTACTTCACATTCTCATCGCGTCAAAAGTTGTTCCATTGAACTTGTTTTTCATTGATCAATGGAAATCGACATTAGATCTTGCATATTGGCGGCAATGGCCAGCTTTAAAATTAGGATTAGAGATGGATCGACGTCCACGCGATGACGCTGGCATTTCATACATGCAGTACTGTTATAAATGAACGCGCCTATGTGTGGGTAGGTTATTAAGGGGGTATTCTAATCTAGAGGCCCGAATTTTAGGTGATTTTTGAAGTGCCGCAAAAAAAAGGCAATCAATATTTTTCTATCCATTTTTTTATGAGTTAATTATTAACATTGCAAGAATACAGAAAAAAATTAAAAAATTAAAAGAGTTAAAAATTCAAAAAAATAGCAGCTGATGAAGTGGGGGGCCTCAAAAAATTGGCGCGTTATCATGCCCACGATTTAAACCCGCCTAGCAATCCGAAAAATAAAATAAAAAAGATTATTAGTCTAGAGTAATGTCGCTATGTCCGGAACTAGGGAAAAGTTGAAAAAAAAAAATTTCACAAAATGTCCGCTGCCTAAAAAAAAAGCAATTTTTATACCACTTTTTCGACTTTTTCGAATTTTTTAAAAATAGTAAAAATTGAAATTTTGGGATGCGGCTAGTTCCGGACATAGACAAGGCTATAAAGAAGACTCTCAAAAAAATTCAAGTAAATCGGTCCAGTAGAACTTGAGAAATCGTAGGCATCGTCTTGAAAAAGGCAGTTTCGAGAAAAACGCGTTTAAATTTGTTGAAAAATCGTTTTTTTTTATTGGCTTAAAAAATAGTTTAAACCCTCTAGAATAAGAAAAAAAGTCCCGTGCGAGAAATTTTTTTTTTCCTTTGAAAATGGAGGTCGCCACCAAGCGCGTCAAACTTGCTCCGAAACATGTCCCGGGAAGATGGCTGTGGAGCCGCCATTTTGTTTTTTTTCGCTGTCAAAAATTTGTCAATAAAGTGAAATGTATGCCCGATAATACCATTAAAAGGTTTTTTCAAACACCTTTAATTTTGCGAGAAAAAAATTCGTGAAAAAAACCTTGTGCCACTCGCGTGCGCTCACGAAATTTCTCACTACTAATGAGTGTGAAATTCAAAAGAAGAAAGCACACACTCAGGCGCACACACAAAATTACATACTATTTCCAACTCTTGTGCACAATTTCATTTATTATACATTATGTAGAAAATGTGGATGATTAATATTTAATTCGTCTCATGAGCATATGTGCAGGACTGAAGGGTTTAATAAGGGAATTTGACAAATATTCTTTCCCATTTTTTAAGATAAGTTGTTGTGGTCGTAGCGTACTGCATGCAGTAGTATGATACAATGACAGCTAGCAGCAGTGCCCATTTATGCCACACGGCGAATGTGATGCCTTTGTGACTAAACCACACGACCTGGCTGGGACCGAACACCAAAAAGATTTCTGGCAAAAGAAGCAGAAGATTTTTCTTTAAAAGTCAAAGTCAGGTTAATAGGCTGCAAGCTGAAAGGTAAAAGTGTTTATTTACAACAAACATTGAAAATTACCATAACTTCAAAATTCGCATAACATACAAAATTATCTTCAAAAATAAATTTCGACTTGCATATATGTAGCTTACACATTTAGTTTCTCACAAAATTTTCTCTCAATAATTCGAATTCAAGAGTGTTCACGTTACACCCAGACGATTCTGGCTTGTGAGAATTTTTACGTGAGAAATTTTATGTTGATTTTTTTGTTGATTAGCATTTTATAATTAATTCATATTTAGCTTTAGGAAATAATATTTAAAAAGGGATATTTGTGAAAAAATAAATTATTATTGTTCAAAACGGTGAAGCGTAAAGTGTATTTTTGAATTTTGTGGCGTCGTTTGTTAACGACATCTGGAAAGTGTAGCAGTACAGAGAACTGTAGTACACATCATATCAGCCAAGGTTTTTATGTATCTGGACATTTGAAAGGTCTAAAAAAGGGCGTGTTGCTAAACTAAGAATCTTTAAGATCTTCAAGACAAAAGTGTTGTAAAAGTCAGAATTTCTTAAACGTCACGTGTTGCTAAACTCAGCCTTAAGAATTTTTCTTTAAAGAGAATCCAGGGCGATCCGAACGCACTTGATTATCTTGATACATATATGTGGTTTAAAAAAATTTGTTATTTATAAAACTTCATATAATTCAAAACTTTTAATAGTCTGATTCATTTTTAAATTTTTTTATCAATACTCAAAAACACGATGATTATAATACTTGTCAAAAAGATAACGATGTAAGCTGTCAAGTGTTGTAAAACTCAGTCTCAATCACATTCAGATGGTTCAGTTGACAGCTGCCTGACATGCAGACAAATTCTTACTTTAACAACACGCCCTAAAACTAAACCTAGCGGTACACAGAACCGCTTATACTATCGTCGTACCAGCCAAGGTTGATGTACCTTGACTGCTTCGTCCATCAGAGCAAAAGAGCTCTGATCAAAAAGTATCAACCCGAAGAGATCAAACAAGCAGAGAATAATCCAGGGCAGAAAATAAGACAAAGGAGCTGCTAAATAAAAAGGGTGGTAAGTTAATCAGTCGAAGGAAATATAAAAGAGAAAAAAAAAAAATTGTTAAAAATGATATCGACACATAAGGACTGGAACGAAAGTCTTGTCGTCACATAAACTAAAAAAACTCCGTTAGTTTTTAAGAAATTTTTTAATTCAATTTTAAATTTCAATAGTTTATGTTTTTAAAATTGTCTGTAACACAATTTTTTTTTATTTTTAGAGAATTCCTTAACTTTTTTAGGAATACGTTCCATCAAGTTCATAATAACCTCTTTAGTCACTAATTTTGACTGTTTAAGTCATTATTTTTTTAAATCTTCCATGGTTTTCCTTGCTTTACCTTCTTTTCGTAACTTATGCTTCACTAGGGCCCAATACCGTTCGATTGGTCGAAGTTCAGGTACATGTGGTGGCTTCACTTCTTTTGGCACAAAATTAATATTGTTCTTATTGAACCACTCAACGGTGTGCTTTGCATAATGACGGCTAGCTAAATCAGGAAATAAAACTCATAATGCGAGTTTTATATTTTCCTCATCTTATAACAGTTAAAAATGAGTTTTATTTTTTTCCTCAAGAAATAAATATCATAATTCAAGTTTTATATTTTCCTCAGGAAATAAAACTTATCAATATTCGTTCTATATTTTTGTTGTCATATATTTGTTAGAAGATACAATTTGTCAATTTTTTTAATCAATTTTGTATAGCAACCGTACGAAACAGTTGCCTGATTTGTCCTATTTTTGAACTTAAATTTACATTTTTTTTAAAACGGCCGTTTACAGTGAAAAACCAAAGCTACATATATATAGCAACACCAAGAAGGGGTTGCCGATTCCAATTTTCTTTCCCTAAGAACCTAACTCGGACAGGTTTATTTCTTGAGGGAAAAAATAACACTCCTTTTTAACTGTTAAAAGCTGAGAAAAATGAAAAACTCGAATTTTGAGTTTTATTTTTTGAGAGAAAAAATAAAACTCATTTTTAAATGTTAAACCGAGCGAGAAATATAAAACTTAAGATAAGACTGTTATTTACTCAGAAGAAAATAAAACTCTCTTTTTAACTATTTCATTAGAAGATAAAATATAAACTATCAATAACAAAGTGTTAAAACCAGACTTTTAAAATATTTCTTATAACTCTTTCGGTCCCTGCTTTAAAGACTGAAAATACAAGTTCCAGTTTACAGCTGTTTTGTTCTAAATTCCCCTACATGGTTCTAAATTATGCTGAATACACCTGAGGTATTACTATATCGTTTTTGCTGATTAACTACTACACATAAGCTCGTGCTCAATTCGTCAAATGAATGAAAGAGAAAAGACATTTTTGCAAGCATTTTCAAATGAAAGAGTTTGAAGCAAACACAAAAATCCATATCGTTTTGACGACGTGGTTTTACCATGCATTTACAGTGCACGAAGTAGTTTTTGGTAGTTAATGTCAATTTCCATTTATATATTTAACTTTTGACGCGATGAGAATGAAATAATAGCTTATATCCGTGTAATTTGTCAGATTGAAATTTTCTGGGAAAAATAACTATAATATAACACACGAATAACGTAAAAATTATGAAAATTGTAATTTAAAAGATTTTGGCGTTATTGCGGACGAATTTGGTAGAGTGATGCTCAATGACATTCAGTTGACATTTCTCATGTAGATGTGTGCGTTTTTCGGTGTAAACCGCTGATTTTTCGGGTGTAGCACAAGGGTCATTTGACGAACGCTTTTTCTAGCAGTGCAGGTCAATGGAACGATTTCGATGTAACACTTCAAGAAAAGCGTAACACTTCGGCTAGAAAACATAGTCAATGGAAATCGGTATAAGATTTTCATGTGTCAAACATTTGACAGCTACGTTTTCCGGCAGAAACAAAAAATCAAACAATTTTGTAAAGCAGCGTTCTCACCTTCTTGAATAATTGTATTAAAATCTCAACTCTTTAGATAATCACTTTTGACTCGATATCACAACCAGCGACTTAACCTCAAACTTAATACTTTTGACAGTCAGCATTATCATAGTTACACATCCTCTTGAGGATTATTTTTAAAAAGAGTCCTACAATGCCACGCTAGAGTTGAATATTTTATTTATATACATATATTTTCTTCCCGTCTTGTTTACGAGCGCGATTTATTGCATGCGACGTAGTTCTGATTGGCTGCAGCAATATGGTTGTCGCTGAACATGCTTTTTCTTTCTACGTTTCGTGCGACACAAAAATTTATTGCTGCAATGCCCTTAGTTTGGTGTGATTTTCCCTTAACCTCAACGTTTATGTTTGTTTACATTTGAACTCGCGGGTGCTACAGTTCAATAGCAATGCCGAAATTTACTGTAATATGTAAATATATCAATATAAAAATATAAGTATATATAAATTTCACAATAAAATCTTCTTGCCACCACAAAGCCAAAACAAATTAAGTTGTAGCCGCTGTCAACCTTGTGAACGTATCGCGCGATAAAACCAATCACAAATAGAGATAGATCTATGTATATGAAGAACAGAACGCCAACAAAATATCGTAAGGTATCGAATGGCGCTCATGAACAGGGGTAAACCTCTTCACAAATCAAAAACACAATGGAGCTTCAGTTTTGCAATACAGCTTATATAGCATCTCACTTCCTCCGATGTATTATGACTCTCTCTTGAAAAATTACATATCACCTTCTTGTTTACTTATATACATTCTATTCTGGGGCATGCTCAGACTGTCGTATCAGTACCTTAATTTCCCTTTGTGATTACACGCGTAAAATAAAATCATAGAATCTTCAGGATGATAAGATCGAAAATGGAACCACCATATGACTCACGAAAAACGTGCTCCCTGTAAATTTCAGGATCTACATCTTTTTCATCTTCAGATACTGCCAATAAATGCACCGAAAGACTCAAATGGCTCGATTACATTAACAACGGTGATGCCGGCGTGGTCGTCGTCGTCAAACGCCGAACGAAATGCCGGGCGAGTTTCATTAACACTGGGCGGCAGCGCCATACATTAATTTCCCTTACATTTTACAGTTGAGTTTGCAATAAAATTTTAAATAATAATAAAAAACAAATCTTTTTTCCTACAAGTCCATATTTTTTAATATAAAATCATTTATTTTCAGAAATTAATATATCGTTTCATTTTTTCATAATAGATTTATACCGATTTCCATTGATCACGTTTTCTAGCAGAAGTCTTACACTTTTCTTGTAGTGTTACACCAAAATTGTTCCATTGACCTGCACTGCTAGAAATGGTGTACCTCAAAACGCCTGTGGTGCTACACTCGAATAATCGGCGGTGTTACACCGGAATACGCACAAATCTATCTGAGAAATGTCACAACTGAATGTCATTGAGCGTCACATATAAATCTTCAACTACTGCTCTACCAAATTCTTCCGCAATCACGCCAAAATCTTTTAAATTACAATTTTCATAATTTTTACGTTATTCGTGATGTTATTGTTCCCAGAAAATTGCAATCTGACAAATTACACGGATATGAGCTACTTCACATTCTCATCGCGTCAAAAGTTGTTCCATTGAACTTGTTTTTCATTGATCAATGGAAATCGACATTAGATCTTGCATATTGGCGGCAATGGCCAGCTTTAAAATTAGGATTAGTGGTGTGTGGTGCTACACTCGAATAATTGGCGGTGTTACACCGGAATACGCACAAATCTATCTGAGAAATGTCACAACTGAATGTCATTGAGCGTCACATATAAATCTTCAACTACTGCTCTACCAAATTCTTCCGCAATCACGCCAAAATCTTTTAAATTACAATTTTCATAATTTTTACGTTATTCGTGATGTTATTGTTCCCAGAAAATTGCAATCTGACAAATTACACGGATATGAGCTACTTCACATTCTCATCGCGTCAAAAGTTGTTCCATTGAACTTGTTTTTCATTGATCAATGGAAATCGACATTAGATCTTGCATATTGGCGGCAATGGCCAGCTTTAAAATTAGGATTAGAGATGGATCGACGTCCACGCGATGACGCTGGCATTTCATACATGCAGTACTGTTATAAATGAACGCGCCTATGTGTGGGTAGGTTATTAAGGGGGTATTCTAGTCTAGAAGCCCGAATTTTAGGTGATTTTTGAAGTGCCGCAAAAAAAAGGCAATCAATATTTTTCTATCCATTTTTTTATGAGTTAATTATTAACATTGCAAGAATACAGAAAAAAATTAAAAAATTAAAAGAGTTAAAAATTCAAAAAAATAGCAGCTGATGAAGTGGGGGGCCTCAAAAAATTGGCGCGTTATCATGCCCACGATTTAAACCCGCCTAGCAATCCGAAAAATAAAATAAAAAAGATTATTAGTCTAGAGTAATGTCGCTATGTCCGGAACTAGGGAAAAGTTGGAAAAAAAAAATTTTTCACAAAATGGCCGCTGCCTAAAAAAAAAGCAATTTTTATACCACTTTTTCGACTTTTTCGAATTTTTTAAAAATAGTAAAAATTGAAATTTTGGGATGCGGCTAGTTCCGGACATAGACAAGGCTATAAAGAAGACTCTCAAAAAAAATTCAAGTAAATCGGTCCAGTAGAACTTGAGAAATCGTAGGCATCGTCTTGAAAAAGGCAGTTTCGAGAAAAACGCGTTTAAATTTGTTGAAAAATCGTTTTTTTTTTATTGGCTTAAAAAATAGTTTAAACCCTCTAGAATAAGAAAAAAAAAGTCCCGTGCGAGAAATTTTTTTTTTCCTTTGAAAATGGAGGTCGCCACCAAGCGCGTCAAACTTGCTCCGAAACATGTCCCGGGAAGATGGCTGTGGAGCCGCCATTTTGTTTTTTTTTCGCTGTCAAAAATTTGTCAATAAAGTGAAATGTATGCCCGATAATACCATTAAAAGGTTTTTTCAAACACCTTTAATTTTGCGAGAAAAAAATTCGTGAAAAAAACCTTGTGCCACTCGCGTGCGCTCACGAAATTTCTCACTACTAATGAGTGTGAAATTCAAAAGAAGAAAGCACACACTCAGGCGCACACACAAAATTACATACTATTTCCAACTCTTGTGCACAATTTCATTTATTATACATTATGTAGAATATGTGGATGATTAATATTTAATTCGTCTCATGAGCATATGTGCAGGACTGAAGGGTTTAATAAGGGAATTTGACAAATATTCTTTCCCATTTTTTAAGATAAGTTGTTGTGGTCGTAGCGTACTGCATGCAGTAGTATGATACAATGACAGCTAGCAGCAGTGCCCATTTATGCCACACGGCGAATGTGTTGCCTTTGTGACTAAACCACACGACCTGGCTGGGACCGAACACCAAAAAGATTTCTGGCAAAAGAAGCAGAAGATTTTTCTTTAAAAGTCAAAGTCAGGTTAATAGGCTGCAAGCTGAAAGGTAAAAGTGTTTATTTACAACAAACATTGAAAATTACCATAACTTCAAAATTCGCATAACATACAAAATTATCTTCAAAAATAAATTTCGACTTGCATATATGTATGTAGCTTACACATTTAGTTTCTCACAAAATTTTCTCTCAATAATTCGAATTCAAGAGTGTTCACGTTACACCCAGACGATTCTGGCTTGTGAGAATTTTTACGTGAGAAATTTTATGTTTATTTTTTTGTTGATTAGCATTTTATAATTAATTCATATTTAGCTTTAGGAAATAATATTTAAAAAGGGATATTTGTGAAAAAATAAATTATTATTGTTCAAAACGGTGAAGCGTAAAGTGTATTTTTGAATTTTGTGGCGTCGTTTGTTAACGACATCTGGAAAGTGTAGCAGTACAGAGAACTGTAGTACACATCATATCAGCCAAGGTTTTTATGTATCTGGACATTTGAAAGGTCTAAAAAAGGGCGTGTTGCTAAACTAAGAATCTTTAAGATCTTCAAGACAAAAGTGTTGTAAAAGTCAGAATTTCTTAAACGTCACGTGTTGCTAAACTCAGCCTTAAGAATTTTTCTTTAAAGAGAATCCAGGGCGATCCGAACGCACTTGATTATCTTGATACATATATGTGGTTTAAAAAAATTTGTTATTTATAAAACTTCATATAATTCAAAACTTTTAATAGTCTGATTCATTTTTAAATTTTTTATCAATACTCAAAAACACGATGATTATAATACTTGTCAAAAAGATAACGATGTAAGCTGTCAAGTGTTGTAAAACTCAGTCTCAATCACATTCAGATGGTTCAGTTGACAGCTGCCTGACATGCAGACAAATTCTTACTTTAACAACACGCCCTAAAACTAAACCTAGCGGTACACAGAACCGCTTATACTATCGTCGTACCAGCCAAGGTTGATGTACCTTGACTGCTTCGTCCATCAGAGCAAAAGAGCTCTGATCAAAAAGTATCAACCCGAAGAGATCAAACAAGCAGAGAATAATCCAGGGCAGAAAATAAGACAAAGGAGCTGCTAAATAAAAAGGGTGGTAAGTTAATCAGTCGAAGGAAATATAAAAGAGAAAAAAAAAAAATTGTTAAAAATGATATCGACACATAAGGACTGGAACGAAAGTCTTGTCGTCACATAAACTAAAAAAACTCCGTTAGTTTTTAAGAAATTTTTTAATTCAATTTTAAATTTCAATAGTTTATGTTTTTAAAATTGTCTGTAACACAATTTTTTTTTATTTTTAGAGAATTCCTTAACTTTTTTAGGAATACGTGCCATCAAGTTCATAATAACCTCTTTAGTCACTAATTTTGACTGTTTAAGTCATTATTTTTTTAAATCTTCCATGGTTTTCCTTGCTTTACCTTCTTTTCGTAACTTATGCTTCACTAGGGCCCATTACCGTTCGATTGGTCGAAGTTCAGGTACATGTGGTGGCTTCACTTCTTTTGGCACAAAATTAATATTGTTCTTATTGAACCACTCAACGGTGTGCTTTGCATAATGACGGCTAGCTAAATCAGGAAATAAAACTCATAATGCGAGTTTTATATTTTCCTCATCTTATAACAGTTAAAAATGAGTTTTATTTTTTTCCTCAAGAAATAAATATCATAATTCAAGTTTTATATTTTCCTCAGGAAATAAAACTTATCAATATTCGTTCTATATTTTTGTTGTCATATATTTGTTAGAAGATACAATTTGTCAATTTTTTTAATCAATTTTGTATAGCAACCGTACGAAACAGTTGCCTGATTTGTCCTATTTTTGAACTTAAATTTACATTTTTTTTAAAACGGCCGTTTACAGTGAAAAACCAAAGCTACATATATATAGCAACACCAAGAAGGGGTTGCCGATTCCAATTTTCTTTCCCTAAGAACCTAACTCGGACAGGTTTATTTCTTGAGGGAAAAAATAACACTCCTTTTTAACTGTTAAAAGCTGAGAAAAATGAAAAACTCGAATTTTGAGTTTTATTTTTTGAGAGAAAAAATAAAACTCATTTTTAAATGTTAAACCGAGCGAGAAATATAAAACTTGAGATAAGACTGTTATTTACTCAGAAGAAAATAAAACTCTCTTTTTAACTATTTCATTAGAAGATAAAATATAAACTATCAATAACAAAGTGTTAAAACCAGACTTTTAAAATATTTCTTATAACTCTTTCGGTCCCTGCTTTAAAGACTGAAAATACAAGTTCCAGTTTACAGCTGTTTTGTTCTAAATTCCCCTACATGGTTCTAAATTATGCTGAATACACCTGAGGTATTACTATATCGTTTTTGCTGATTAACTACTACACATAAGCTCGTGCTCAATTCGTCAAATGAATGAAAGAGAAAAGACATTTTTGCAAGCATTTTCAAATGAAAGAGTTTGAAGCAAACACAAAAATCCATATCGTTTTGACGACGTGGTTTTACCATGCATTTACAGTGCACGAAGTAGTTTTTGGTAGTTAATGTCAATTTCCATTTATATATTTAACTTTTGACGCGATGAGAATGAAATAATAGCTTATATCCGTGTAATTTGTCAGATTGAAATTTTCTGGGAAAAATAACTATAATATAACACACGAATAACGTAAAAATTATGAAAATTGTAATTTAAAAGATTTTGGCGTTATTGCGGACGAATTTGGTAAAGTGATGCTCAATGACATTCAGTTGACATTTCTCATGTAGATGTGTGCGTTTTTCGGTGTAAACCGCTGATTTTTCGGGTGTAGCACAAGGGTCATTTGACGAACGCTTTTTCTAGCAGTGCAGGTCAATGGAACGATTTCGATGTAACACTTCAAGAAAAGCGTAACACTTCGGCTAGAAAACATAGTCAATGGAAATCGGTATAAGATTTTCATGTGTCAAACATTTGACAGCTACGTTTTCCGGCAGAAACAAAAAATCAAACAATTTTGTAAAGCAGCGTTCTCACCTTCTTGAATAATTGTATTAAAATCTCAACTCTTTAGATAATCACTTTTGACTCGATATCACAACCAGCGACTTAACCTCAAACTTAATACTTTTGACAGTCAGCATTATCATAGTTACACATCCTCTTGAGGATTATTTTTAAAAAGAGTCCTACAATGCCACGCTAGAGTTGAATATTTTATTTATATACATATATTTTCTTCCCGTCTTGTTTACGAGCGCGATTTATTGCATGCGACGTAGTTCTGATTGGCTGCAGCAATATGGTTGTCGCTGAACATGCTTTTTCTTTCTACGTTTCGTGCGACACAAAAATTTATTGCTGCAATGCCCTTAGTTTGGTGTGATTTTCCCTTAACCTCAACGTTTATGTTTGTTTACATTTGAACTCGCGGGTGCTACAGTTCAATAGCAATGCCGAAATTTACTGTAATATGTAAATATATCAATATAAAAATATAAGTATATATAAATTTCACAATAAAATCTTCTTGCCACCACAAAGCCAAAACAAATTAAGTTGTAGCCGCTGTCAACCTTGTGAACGTATCGCGCGATAAAACCAATCACAAATAGAGATAGATCTATGTATATGAAGAACAGAACGCCAACAAAATATCGTAAGGTATCGAATGGCGCTCATGAACAGGGGTAAACCTCTTCACAAATCAAAAACACAATGGAGCTTCAGTTTTGCAATACAGCTTATATAGCATCTCACTTCCTCCGATGTATTATGACTCTCTCTTGAAAAATTACATATCACCTTCTTGTTTACTTATATACATTCTATTCTGGGGCATGCTCAGACTGTCGTATCAGTACCTTAATTTCCCTTTGTGATTACACGCGTAAAATAAAATCATAGAATCTTCAGGATGATAAGATCGAAAATGGAACCACCATATGACTCACGAAAAACGTGCTCCCTGTAAATTTCAGGATCTACATCTTTTTCATCTTCAGATACTGCCAATAAATGCACCGAAAGACTCAAATGGCTCGATTACATTAACAACGGTGATGCCGGCGTGGTCGTCGTCGTCAAACGCCGAACGAAATGCCGGGCGAGTTTCATTAACACTGGGCGGCAGCGCCATACATTAATTTCCCTTACATTTTACAGTTGAGTTTGCAATAAAATTTTAAATAATAATAAAAAACAAATCTTTTTTCCTACAAGTCCATATTTTTTAATATAAAATCATTTATTTTCAGAAATTAATATATCGTTTCATTTTTTCATAATAGATTTATACCGATTTCCATTGATCACGTTTTCTAGCAGAAGTCTTACACTTTTCTTGTAGTGTTACACCAAAATTGTTCCATTGACCTGCACTGCTAGAAATGGTGTACCTCAAAACGCCTGTGGTGCTACACTCGAATAATCGGCGGTGTTACACCGGAATACGCACAAATCTATCTGAGAAATGTCACAACTGAATGTCATTGAGCGTCACATATAAATCTTCAACTACTGCTCTACCAAATTCTTCCGCAATCACGCCAAAATCTTTTAAATTACAATTTTCATAATTTTTACGTTATTCGTGATGTTATTGTTCCCAGAAAATTGCAATCTGACAAATTACACGGATATGAGCTACTTCACATTCTCATCGCGTCAAAAGTTGTTCCATTGAACTTGTTTTTCATTGATCAATGGAAATCGACATTAGATCTTGCATATTGGCGGCAATGGCCAGCTTTAAAATTAGGATTAGAGATGGATCGACGTCCACGCGATGACGCTGGCATTTCATACATGCAGTACTGTTATAAATGAACGCGCCTATGTGTGGGTAGGTTATTAAGGGGGTATTCTAGTCTAGAAGCCCGAATTTTAGGTGATTTTTGAAGTGCCGCAAAAAAAAGGCAATCAATATTTTTCTATCCATTTTTTTATGAGTTAATTATTAACATTGCAAGAATACAGAAAAAAATTAAAAAATTAAAAGAGTTAAAAATTCAAAAAAATAGCAGCTGATGAAGTGGGGGGCCTCAAAAAATTGGCGCGTTATCATGCCCACGATTTAAACCCGCCTAGCAATCCGAAAAATAAAATAAAAAAGATTATTAGTCTAGAGTAATGTCGCTATGTCCGGAACTAGGGAAAAGTTGGAAAAAAAAATTTTTCACAAAATGGCCGCTGCCTAAAAAAAAAGCAATTTTTATACCACTTTTTCGACTTTTTCGAATTTTTTAAAAATAGTAAAAATTGAAATTTTGGGATGCGGCTAGTTCCGGACATAGACAAGGCTATAAAGAAGACTCTCAAAAAAAATTCAAGTAAATCGGTCCAGTAGAACTTGAGAAATCGCAGGCATCGTCTTGAAAAAGGCAGTTTCGAGAAAAACGCGTTTAAATTTGTTGAAAAATCGTTTTTTTTTTATTGGCTTAAAAAATAGTTTAAACCCTCTAGAATAAGAAAAAAAAAGTCCCGTGCGAGAAATTTTTTTTTTCCTTTGAAAATGGAGGTCGCCACCAAGCGCGTCAAACTTGCTCCGAAACATGTCCCGGGAAGATGGCTGTGGAGCCGCCATTTTGTTTTTTTCGCTGTCAAAAATTTGTCAATAAAGTGAAATGTATGCCCGATAATACCATTAAAAGGTTTTTTCAAACACCTTTAATTTTGCGAGAAAAAAATTCGTGAAAAAAACCTTGTGCCACTCGCGTGCGCTCACGAAATTTCTCACTACTAATGAGTGTGAAATTCAAAAGAAGAAAGCACACACTCAGGCGCACACACAAAATTACATACTATTTCCAACTCTTGTGCACAATTTCATTTATTATACATTATGTAGAAAATGTGGATGATTAATATTTAATTCGTCTCATGAGCATATGTGCAGGACTGAAGGGTTTAATAAGGGAATTTGACAAATATTCTTTCCCATTTTTTAAGATAAGTTGTTGTGGTCGTAGCGTACTGCATGCAGTAGTATGATACAATGACAGCTAGCAGCAGTGCCCATTTATGCCACACGGCGAATGTGATGCCTTTGTGACTAAACCACACGACCTGGCTGGGACCGAACACCAAAAAGATTTCTGGCAAAAGAAGCAGAAGATTTTTCTTTAAAAGTCAAAGTCAGGTTAATAGGCTGCAAGCTGAAAGGTAAAGTGTTTATTTACAACAAACATTGAAAATTACCATAACTTCAAAATTCGCATAACATACAAAATTATCTTCAAAAATAAATTTCGACTTGCATATATGTAGCTTACACATTTAGTTTCTCACAAAATTTTCTCTCAATAATTCGAATTCAAGAGTGTTCACGTTACACCCAGACGATTCTGGCTTGTGAGAATTTTTACGTGAGAAATTTTATGTTTATTTTTTTGTTGATTAGCATTTTATAATTAATTCATATTTAGCTTTAGGAAATAATATTTAAAAAGGGATATTTGTGAAAAAATAAATTATTATTGTTCAAAACGGTGAAGCGTAAAGTGTATTTTTGAATTTTGTGGCGTCGTTTGTTAACGACATCTGGAAAGTGTAGCAGTACAGAGAACTGTAGTACACATCATATCAGCCAAGGTTTTTATGTATCTGGACATTTGAAAGGTCTAAAAAAGGGCGTGTTGCTAAACTAAGAATCTTTAAGATCTTCAAGACAAAAGTGTTGTAAAAGTCAGAATTTCTTAAACGTCACGTGTTGCTAAACTCAGCCTTAAGAATTTTTCTTTAAAGAGAATCCAGGGCGATCCGAACGCACTTGATTATCTTGATACATATATGTGGTTTAAAAAAATTTGTTATTTATAAAACTTCATATAATTCAAAACTTTTAATAGTCTGATTCATTTTTAAATTTTTTATCAATACTCAAAAACACGATGATTATAATACTTGTCAAAAAGATAACGATGTAAGCTGTCAAGTGTTGTAAAACTCAGTCTCAATCACATTCAGATGGTTCAGTTGACAGCTGCCTGACATGCAGACAAATTCTTACTTTAACAACACGCCCTAAAACTAAACCTAGCGGTACACAGAACCGCTTATACTATCGTCGTACCAGCCAAGGTTGATGTACCTTGACTGCTTCGTCCATCAGAGCAAAAGAGCTCTGATCAAAAAGTATCAACCCGAAGAGATCAAACAAGCAGAGAATAATCCAGGGCAGAAAATAAGACAAAGGAGCTGCTAAATAAAAAGGGTGGTAAGTTAATCAGTCGAAGGAAATATAAAAGAGAAAAAAAAAATTGTTAAAAATGATATCGACACATAAGGACTGGAACGAAAGTCTCGTCGTCACATAAACTAAAAAAACTCCGTTAGTTTTTAAGAAATTTTTTAATTCAATTTTAAATTTCAATAGTTTATGTTTTTAAAATTGTCTGTAACACAATTTTTTTTTATTTTTAGAGAATTCCTTAACTTTTTTAGGAATACGTTCCATCAAGTTCATAATAACCTCTTTAGTCACTAATTTTGACTGTTTAAGTCATTATTTTTTTAAATCTTCCATGGTTTTCCTTGCTTTACCTTCTTTTCGTAACTTATGCTTCACTAGGGCCCAATACCGTTCGATTGGTCGAAGTTCAGGTACATGTGGTGGCTTCACTTCTTTTGGCACAAAATTAATATTGTTCTTATTGAACCACTCAACGGTGTGCTTTGCATAATGACGGCTAGCTAAATCAGGCCAAAATAATATAGAGCGTCTATGCTGTCTTAAAAATGGTAGTAATTTATTTTTCAAACAATCGTTGACATAAGTTTTTGTATCGATTGTCCCTTTTGTGAAGAACGGCCTACTCCTGAGGCCACATTGACAAATGGCTTGCCAAACCATAATTTTAGGTCCAAATTTTTCCATTCTAATTGACTTTTCTGCATCAGGAACTACTGTACCAGCTTTAACGGTATAAAATTGGGGGCCTGGTAGTGTCGAAAAAGCTATGATTCGTCATCCAAAACAAGACAGCTGTCAGAACTCTTTAAAATTCCATTGTAGAATTTTCGAGCTCGCAAAATTGCTTTCTCCAATTGTTCCTTGCTCCTTTTTGGCGATTTTTGCTTTTTATACGTCTTCAGCTTGTTTCTTTTCTTCACACGTTGAATCATTGTGTGACTTGTTTCCAATTTTCGAGCGATATCGCGTATCGATGAGGATTTGTTCAAATCAATTTCCCTCAAGACACGTGACACCATTTTTTGTTAACTGGACCTGTCGGACGATCCGATTTTGTCTTATCCTCTAAAGGCAGAAGATCTTTAACACTTTTTATAACGCGCTGAACTGTTCTAACCGACACTCCTATCTCTTTTGCGATACTTAGTTTAGATTTAGTTTTATTTTCTTTATAAATTCGCGCAATCTCCTCCCGCAATTTTTCTTGTGAACCGGCCATTACGGTGATTTTCCAAGACTGAACCATTCGAACTGTTTTTGTTCCACGGCATACTTGTGGCTTCTGAGAAAATTGTATATCACAAAAAAATTTGCTATGCTTTTAGTGTTATACTACATGATTTGGCAAAAATACTTTTCGTTCCAGTCCTTATCATATGTGTATTTATGCGATTGCTGTATTGAGGGTTAGAAAGTGATGGCTTATAGATCAAAACCGAAGAGAGAAGTTTCTATTAACTTCAGCTCTTTCTCTAAATCATCATCAGTATTCTGGTTATAATTGCTTATGATGTGAATTATACTAACGTTATAAGTACTTATTAATTTTTGTATTAGCCGCCTATTATATGGACTCGATGATTATGAGTAGTACGTATTGTCACATATGAATGTGAGTGAATCAGGGAGAAAGAATGTAATGTCGAAAGAAATATTAGAAAACAGATGGAATCATAATTTTTTTTTGTTATAACGTGATGAGGCTCTAAAGTTTTTATTTTCTCCCCTCTCTCCACGAGCCCTATCTCATGGCAACGGTCGACTAGATTCACTACTCCGCTCCTTTCTTTTAGGTCATTTCAGAGACATTGTAAAATCTTGCCCACAATGTCACAGCGTGGATGGGGTACGGCATTGAAGGCTGATCACAGCGCCTTCATCATAGGTAAGGTAAGTGATGTAAGGGCCCCTTCTGGACTGGGTGTGGTGTTGTGTTATTTACAGACACGAATTATTTTTTTCGTATTATGGTTCGTGAACGGCGATAGGTTTGGTTAACCCCCCTAGAGCTCTCCCGTACTAGTCGAGGTGCTATCGTGCCGTCCTGTGCTATCGCCTATCATGGGAGTGAGTTGTCAGCTCATGCTGACAGGATAGACTTCACGTCCAAAGGTCCTCATTCGAAAGCACTACCATATAACAGTTACAATTTATAAAGACTGTTGCCTACCAAATTGGTCTAGTGGTGTTCGGTAGTTAAAATATCTAAAAGAATAGTCAAGGAATGGGCCATCCCACACGAGTATTCCCGATGCAGTATGCAAACAGTTTTCTGAGGAAGAGGTGAGAAGGAGCAAAGAGATTTTTATTAACTCTACGCCATTTAAAAGTATTCGTCACTATTAAACAAATGCCCCCACAATTTAGTTTGAGCAGTGAGAAAATAAATGTGCTCGTTCTTACTTTGAATTACCAAAGAACATCGAACAGAAAGAATACGTATCTCGTATATTGAAATGTCTTATATGGCGGGTCGTAATATTACCACCCGCGTTTTAAATAGCTCTTGCGTCTAAAACTACTATTCACCCAGAAAAATTACCTTCTGATAATCTTAGGCTTGCTTTCTTATCTTCCGAACCGAAATAAAATCTTTATACCTTTCCTAACAATTTATTTAAAAAATTTATCTGAACCAAACTGACTACGATTTCTAAACAAAAACTTTCAGCTGAGTAATCATCGTCATGGCATGCCGTGGTCTGATGCAGATAATATAGCTGCTTACAGATTCGGACTCCGGCTGCACATACACACATGCAGTTATTACTCAGCTGAGAGTTAGGCATCGTAAATTTGTAAGCTTACTTTGTAATAAAAACTATTTTATTATTTTGTTAAGTAAGGTATAAGTGTAGCCTTTGGGAATGTAAGGAACCAAGCTTTAATCTACCAGAAGACTATTTTCCTGTATGGATAGTAGTTTAGGCTCTATAGCATATATTAAGTCAATATTTGGCACTTTTCCATAAGTATCAATATAGAACATTTTAGAGAACGGACTCCCAACGCACCCATACAGATATGTTTCATGGCTTGGGAAGTATTCTCGAGGGTTTTAACACAATACGTGGATGTGCGGACATGAGTATGCGTTTCCATTCTCTGAATCGAGGTAGATTCAACAAAACTAGATATCTAAATTTCTTGAAATCTGATCACATTTCGGAAAACAACTTCACTAAGGGATTTTTGCTATAAAAATTCATGTTTTTTTTTTCTAATTGCAATTTATTTGATTTTCAATCGAACTCCTCACCTTAAAAACAAAAGAAAATTTTGATATTTCCATAAAATTGAAAAAATCTCAATATAAGAATATAACATTAATGATACCTTACATGAAATTAGACTCTGGTTATAATGAAGCGAGTGACACCTAGATTTGTTTTTCTTCTTAACTTCTTTAGGTAAAGGAATAAAAAACGCGGCTAGTATAAAGCTATATATAACTTTGTCAGCATATTTGAATAAAAATTCCAGACATACTAAAAATCATAGCTCCTTTTGTTTTATTTATTAGTATACAATATAAAGCTATCTCCTTCGCTTCGAGTAATGTATTTATACATAAATTCAATGTTATTTCTGGCTGGTGCATTCGGAATGTATGTGTTCTATTGAAACTATCTAATGAGGTAGAATAAATGAGATATCCTAATATAAAAGTCAACAATTGAAGAAAAATAATTATCCAGCATTTGATTCAATAAAAAAATGTGTGTACAAAGTAAATTATATGAAATGATGTGCTATTAGTGCTACATAATTTTATATCATTAAACTTTCATATATTTCAGTACATTTCAGTTTCATACTCAGAGCACGTGATCACGACACGTATAAAGATAGTGTAACTGATATTGACCACCAATTTGATATAAATAATCTTTTATTATTTGCATTTAAGTATCCATAGCAATTGTAACGTAACTCTTAGCTGAGATTTTTAATGTTTAGTCTTTTTTTTTTTATTTTCATGTGAAGATTTCGATTCCTTCTTTTCCTTCCATGGAATTAAAGAAAAGAAGAAAAAATCCACGACTAAGATTAAAATTCCAGACGAAAAGCAATTCGGTATAAATGAGCTTTTGACAAAGCACATTTTTGGTCAGTTTTTCTTTTTGTAAGCCGGCAAGGCAATAAGATGCACAATTATTAGTGGATATTATTTTATATAAAATTGAAATGTGTATGGTTAAAAATTCATTTGTTTTATCATTTCAGTTACCTGTCAGTAAATATTACAATCGTATTATCGTCATCTTTGTATGGCTCTATTGCTTCCCTTAGCAAGTTGACTTTATAACCTCCTCCTGGTCCTAACATGTTTCCTCCTTCCCATTGCGTCCCTAGACCAAGAGTTTCAACCTGCAGACATATAAAATATGCATTTAACAATTTTCCAGCTAAGTGGCTGCATGCATCCAGAACTCACATCAACTTTGTAATACTTAGCTGAACGGATGTAACGCTCATACCCGTCATTTGATTCAGTTGCTACAGTAAACACTTTTACTTTTTCTAAAAATAGAAAATCGTCATGAAAAGATCAAATTCTGGAAATGAACCGGGATTTCATAGCATAAAGTGAAATTTTAAGAAACTAAATAGATACATATACTGAAAAAATATTGTTGCTCGAAAAATGTCTTTGGTAATAATATTTGTAATTACATACAATTTTAATTTTATATATAAACTAAAAGCCGATATTCACTGCATCTTACCTTCATAGCATATCACAGTTTGAAAAAATAAAAATATCAAATAAACTTGTAGGAGACCCATTTCTGTAACTTTTATTCGAAGCCGATTCCACACTTGTTCTAAAATATCTTAACACATTACTTCTTTGGTTCTTTAATCTTTATTGGCATTTGACCCTTAAATTTGGTATCTCGCAAGATTGCACAAGACTAACTTCAGACTACTAGAGAAATTGGCTTAATTCTCATAAATACCATAATTCTTAAAGTACCATAATCAGAAAATGCCGCACTATACTTCCGCATCAAAGATTAAACTCTAAACTCAGAAAAATAAAACAAAACATAAACTTTAATTGACATAGTAGTGTTACCATGCCATCCATTTGAAATAATTTTGATTCTGAAGTGCTAGATTATTTTCAAATTTGCATTTTTTTTCTCTATTACAAAAGTGAAGTTGTCAACAATGGCAAATAAATTTGTTGCGAATCCATCCTTAAGTATAGTTCAGACAACCGAAGTTACTGTCCCAAGTAGCCTCGTTTTCAGTCCCTCACCTCCTCTTGACATTCCAATCAGTTTACTTGCGCCAGTACGAAAACAAGCTCCACTCACTTCAACTTTTTAGCGAAGTGGAACCTGAGAAATAGTCAAATTGAGTGTATTTTCTGCAATCGGTACACGTTTTGATATGTGTAGTCATTTATAATATCATCTGGCGTGGAACTTGTGAAATGTGAAATATTTATTTTTGAGAGGAAATGGTTTCAAGTGAAAAGTTACATATTGAAAAGGTCATTAAATTGTGCAGCAATGTAATTAAGGGCACTTACGGAGGAAAAATTCTAAGAAAAAATTAAGTGCGTTCCTGGCATATTGGTTGCTGAGGAATAATATTTTTGCTTACGTAATTATCTTTTGAATTTACGAAATTTCTTACTGAAAAATAAAAAGCACTCCCTTCGTATAAAAGCGCAAACACAAATGTGGTGACATTTTACACGTTCCACACCAGCTGATATTATTAAAGACTACTTAAATCAAAAAATGTACCAGTTGCAGAAAATGTACTCAATTTGATTATATCCCAGGGTCCACTTCGCTAAAAAGTTGAAGTGAGTGGAACTCGTTTTCGTACTGGCGCAAGTAAGCTGATGGGTATGTCAAGAGGAGGTGAGGGACTGAAAACGAGGCTACTTTGGACATTAACTTCGCTTGTGTGAATTATACTTTAGGGCCAACCCACGATACAGCCATACCTCTCTCCGTCCTTTCAATAGAAATGTATATACGTCATAGCTCTAGTGTCAAAATGTTAATGAGAATACCGTGTATTCAATATACCTTGGGGCCAACCCAGACGAGAACTTTTTAGCGAAGGAAGGAATTTGGATTAGACGTGCCATAACAGATCCTTATATGATTACCGAAATTAATTGTGTGCCTGTTCAATTAAGTCACAGTTTTTGATATAAACAATAACTGTATCACAAATTCACAACACGTAATGATTATTAAATTATTATATTATCACCTCAAATCGCAGGTAAACATCTGTACAGCCGTCCGATGAGAAATTTAAGAAATTTCGCAAATTCAAAATGGCCGGCGTGCTGTAGTATTGGTATGCTGCCCGAACTACCGATCGAAACATGGTAGCACGGACTTTTCCTACCCCCGAATACTTCTCACCTGTAATGGCCATGATATAAAGATTAACAAGTATGGCCGGAAAATCTGTCAATTGGTTGCTTGCCTCCTGTGGTGACAATTGTCAGAAATTTGTTCGTCCCAATATCAATCGTCCTTTTTCTCTTAGTGAGAAAAATGTTATATTTGGAAATTTCTTTTCTTCCCCACTAGCACATAATTACTTTTCCCGAAGTGATCTAAACGAAGAAACTAATGTTTGGTTAAATATTTTAATATATTCAAAACGTATTTCAGTCAATAAAATACGAAAAACTCAAAACAAATTCGCTGGAAATGACTTTTGAATATATTAAAATATTTAACAAAACATTAGTTTCTTCGTTTAGATCACTTCGGGAAAAGTAAGTATGTGCTAATGGGAAAGAAAAGAAATTTCCAAATAGAAAATTTTTATTTTCATAACCCGGGGGTTACACGTAATAGTACAGCTTGCATGCAAGCTGCACTGGCATCGAACTTTCATGATAAAAAACCATGGCAGCTGAGGTGATAGTAATTTGACATTATACAGTTTTTAAGATGGCGGAAAAGAAATCCTTAAGAGAATTTGATAAATTTATTCTGGGAAAATGAGATTTTCTGGGATCATTTGAATTACATCATTTTACTTCATTTATTGCTATAATTTTCCAATATACGCAAGACTTTACGTCTCAATGCCATTTTTTAAATGAACTTGCATGCAAGATGATTAGACATCAACCGAACTACCTTCAGCTGTCAAGTTAAAAATCGCATTGAAAGCGAGGCTTGCACGCAAGCTGTACTATCTAGTGTAATCCCCGGGTAAGGGCGATTGAAATTGAGACGAACAAATTTGTGACAATTGTCGCCAAAGGAGGCAAGCACATTGAATAAATAATTAATAAGGAAGCGGGGTTTCGTGCGAATACAGTGTACGTGAGTAGGCAATTCAATGACAGTAAAACCAATAGAGCGGGGGGAGAAATGACAAGAGGGCTGGCCACTTATTAGAAAATTCTGCTTGACAAGTCACTTAAATTATCATAGGCAACGCAAGGAATATTATCTGAAGATAAGGGGGCCCCAACAATTTGTTGATTTTACATAGCAATTTGGATTTTAAAAAATGTCCCTCTTCAAAATTTCACGGTTTTACTACTACCATGACGAAACGAATACAAACGCAGCATACTAATACATTTCGCCGAGTGACTTAGGTTTTCACATGATATGCCGTTTCCTTATTAGTTATTTATTCAATGGGCAAGCAACCAATTGACAGATAATTCGGCCATACTTATTAATTTTTGTATCATGGGCTATGGCTAAGTCACATCGGGAGCGGCGCGGCGCGACACGGCAAGAGAGTTGCCGCGCGGCGATTTTGGAGATTACTCAAAAACACAATTATACCGCTGCCGCTGGCGGCAAAATTCCTTTTTCATTCGAAATAAGTCCGCACAATTCGTTAAAGGAGGCTTTTTGCATTCTTAAGTATTTGAAATCGCACCTCATAAATTTTCTCTGTTTTTCTTCAAGCAGAGCTACTAATAATAGAATTTCTTCCTCGGAGCTAGAGTACATTTGAATAAAATCTGCCGGTGTAAACACTCTATTTTGCCGCGTGCATCCGGGCCGTGCCGCGCCGCTCCCGGTGTGACCAGGGCTTTAAACTGTTTAAAGCCTGATTCAGATTGCTCGACAGGGACAGCAATAGCGGCAGCGGCAGCAACGCAAACAACAGTTTTGGGGTCGAGCGTATCAGATTGCACTTCAGCAGCACAAGACAGCAACCAGTATTTTCTAACATTTCTGTATGCAATGACAGCATATCCACGCTGCCTATGAAGACAGCGGCAGCTAATATAGAATTTGAGATGACTCGGCAGCACGAGGTTTGTGGTGCCTTCTCTCAATCAGCTGATCGCTCTCAACCAATGAAAACGATTTGCTGTCGCTGTCGCTGCCGATGCCGAGCCAATCTAATTCAAGTACGTAAGTCGACTTACGTAAAACTAGTTCTAAATAGCCGCGATTCGAAGGCACTTTCACATCGAAACCGAAAACCGATAAGTTCTACACCGAAAATTCGCTTTTACTTTCACATCAAAAACTGAAAACTTTTTTTTCGGTTAAATTGAAGTAACATTTAATTATCATAAAAATTGTATGACGAGAGCTCATACGAAAAAGCGTATTGTTACGTGCAATAGAAAGAGACAACTGGTGGCATCTACTGGCAATGGAGAGTAAACGACTTCAGGTTCGGAGAATCGATTATGGAATCTACGGGAAGGTTCAGGAATAGAATGAATAGAATAGTCAGAAACTTCTGGAATAGAACACTCCAGATTAGTCCGGAGAGTTTCTAGGGTATAAATATAACAGTTGTTACCGCCAGAAAAAGAGTTTTGTCTTAGACGTCGCAGTGTGAACAAGCGAAGCAGATCTGCCTCTAAACGTAGCAGCTGATATAGAATGTAGAGACAATTTGAGGCAGCTTCAGAGGTAAATGGATGCAATGAGGAAGACAAACCTATAGCTCTGGTGTTAGCACTTTGAGGACCTGCGTCAGAGCTCTTACAAACTGTACCAATTGAAAAGCAACGTGATTACACTTTATTAGTACAGGCGATAGAATTACGTTACGGAGATGAAAACATGCAGCAAGTATATCGCCTACAGTTGCGCAACAGGATTCAAAAGCATGGCGAATCACTACAACAACTCCAGGCAGATGTGGAAAGATTAGCGCATCTTTCATACTCCAGCTTGAATGCGGATTTTTTCAATGAAGTGGCGACGGAGGCATTTGTGAACGCTATTGCAGATCAAAATTTACAACAAGCGTTAAGGCTAGCCGGAAAGAAATCAACAGCAGAAGCACTAACCTATGCATTAGCGTACGAATCCACCAGCCAAGCTTCACGGAGTGCAGTACGAATGAGAGACATTACGGTGGACGAATGTATTTGTAATAGAATGCAGTCATCACAGAGCTCACCTTTGCGTGGTCTCCTTCGATGCTGGAATTGTAATAGACCAGGAAACCTACAAAGACACTGCAGAAAATGCCGACGAGTGGAATCTCTAGATGAAGAGACGAAAGTGGACTTGCAAAGATATCGAGCAGAGGAGCAGACTTGCAATAGATTAATAGATTGCATTTATCACTGAGCACCCCTTCACGTAGTGTTCTTCGATGTTGGGATTGTTATAAATTGGGACACCTTCAAAGCGACTGCAGGAAACGCCGTCGAAAGAAATCAACAGAAAAGAAAGGGAGAGAAGAATGTCCAAGTTGGCGAGCTAGAGAGCAAGCTATTCTTAGGGAGACTAGAATCCAACCTTATTGCTTTGAGAGCCAACACAAGAAAGGACGTATCCGTGGAAATGCAGAAGCCTTGGTACAATGTCAATAGGAACCTAAATGTAAGCATTACGGCTGGGAGAAAGAAAATGAGAAAACAGCTACTATACAGTTGGTAACTGTGGAACCATCAACAGGTTGGGGTTGGGGCAACGAGAAGATCCGGACATATCGCCTATTCTTGCTTGGAAAGCAGCCATAGAAAAACCAGAATGGAAGGATATTTCGAGGATGAGTGAAAATCTGAAAAGCTACTGGGCTCAATGGAATTCTCTTCATGTTGAATGCGGTATATTAAAACGCAAGTGGGAAGCACCTAACGGTAAATCGTTCCGAATGCAAATAGTCGTGCCGGCATCAAAGGTCAACAATGTTCTAGGTAAAATTCATCGTGGAACATCTGGAGAACATTTGGGAGTGAATAAAACAATTTCTAAAATACGAGAAAAGTTTTATTGGCGACAAATGCGGGAGGATGTAGAGAACTGGTGTCACAGATGCACTGTGTGTGCTTCTTACAAAGGGCCGCCACGTAGCAGCAGAAAGGAAATGTATAACTGTAATATCAGAGCCCCATTGAAACGGAGATCTGATGTACAGGGGCCACGAAGGCAAAATTAGCAGTAAGTAAGTACCAATCGGATAAGGACCCGCTATGACTTACGTGCGAATTCAGCAGGATTCAATAAAGGTGATCTTGTTTGGCTGTACAACCCGAAACGACGTAAGGGACGTTCTCCAAAATTGCAACAACACTGAGAAGGGCTGTATTCAGAAGTAACTAGAATTAATGACGTGGTATATAGGACTCAGCGTGGCACAAGAGGCAAACGTAAAATTGTTCATTTGGACCGTTTGTGTCAATACTACGAGCATCAAGACCGTGGACCACCTGTTGTTAGGGACGAACAAATTTAAGAAGGAGGCAGTGTTACGTGCAATAGAAAGAGGCAACTGGTGACATCTACTGGCAATAGAGAGTAAACGACTTTAGGTTCTGAGAATCGGTTATGGAATCTACGGGAAGGTTCAGGAATAGAATGAATAGAATAGACAAGAAACTTCTGGAATAGAATGTAGCGTCCAAAATACGAACCAACATATTCATATTTACATATTTAAAAATAAATAAAATAATTAATAAAATTTTAAAAGGTAGAACGGAAAATTTGGAAAAGAATTGAATATTGCATTAGGAAGTAGCTTAAAGAATTGTACTATAAACAAAACATGTGCAAATTTAAATCAAGTATACATACACTTATGGCTGATTTACATTACTCGAACATGATTTTACTGGCAAAGTGAGTGAGAGGGTTTTATTACTCTGCACTATTAGAAAAAAAGGAAGAGGTGATCGACTGCCAAAACATTATTTCCCACTCTTTTATAGCGAAGTGTCACTTGTGACTTTTTATCAAATTGTCAATTGCAAAAAATAATCAGACGTCAAAAATAGTTCTGTTTAGGCGTTCAAAATCAGAGACTTGACACTGCTCAAATAGAAAAAAAACATATCGAAAATGCTATAAAGTATTTAGGAGTCAATATTCACTGGGATTTTGTTATGAAATATTGGCTTTTGTAGGAAACAGCTGTTTTTTAGCATTGGCTGATTTGGCTAATGGTTGCTCCAAATATTCTGCCAAGAGGACCACTTCCGAAATTCGTTACAGCAGGTTTATTATAAAAATGGCCAAGGATAAAATCAGCTACGAATCCATGTCGATTACAGTATTGCACACAGCAAATAGTAGTTTGCCGAGCTGATCTTATCACAAAGTTTTGTCGTAATATTATTCAATTTCCCGATATAGACCAATTGGATAATCACGTAATTATTTTCTTGAAAATAAAAGAAGCAAACTTATTCTTTTCCATTGTAGTTCGCGCGAACCTTAATTTATCAGGGAACGCTCTCTCCTGTGCATCCAATTGCGCTTCCTATATATTGGGACTATGATGCCGCCCTATCTCTTTACCCTCTTCCAGACCTAGTAGTTGTTGGAGATCCTAATCATCCGTTTAACACAACACAACATGGTTGCACCATTATAAATACAGTAAGTATAAAATTTGATTTTTTAATATATAAATATTTAAATTACAATTTCAGGGATCCTTCATTAAAACGAAATTCTAGTTCAAAGTTTATGTTCCTTCTACAAAAACTGTTGAGGATTCGGAAATACCTGACGAGGACAGTTAATATTGTTGTCAAGACTTTTTTTTTTTTAATTTAGGTACTTTATGGAATAAAGGCAAATAATTAGAAATCATTGCTTTTTTCACTAGATGTAATGTAATAATTCACCGTTTTTTAAATTATAATTAAGAGGAAAAAATTGCGTTTATTTATAGTACACCTCTAAATCTAAATATACATATCAAGCTTAATTGGGATGATAATATTTCTGTGCGATTAGAAAGTAGATCTTAAATATCTGGGTATAACCTGAAATATAAATAACATGCACAGGATATTATATGGGGAGGGAGACTCCCAAGTTTTTTTTTTCGAGGAATAAGTATTTTTTACAATACATAGGTTTTACCACACTTTTATATGCGAGATCTTAAGGAAAAGGAGCATTTCAGTAAATGTCTTATGAATTGATTGATGATTATACATATGTGTCACTTTCTATGATAGCCTTTCTCATCCATCGTGACCACAAGCAGTTTCATCAAAGGCAACCGGTGGACATTATTAGTACTGCATTTAATATTTAATAAAGCCACAGAATTTGATAATTGTATTTTTATTATTTCATTTAATATAAATAGAATCACGTGTCTGATACGAAGGTCTTACTTTTGGCCAGACCACGACATTTCGGGTCTGATACGTGACTCATTTTAGGCATAGAATGGGTTAAAGTGCAATATAATCGACATGTGGCTAACATTAGTGGAAATCATGTGCCTGTAGCTGGACCACAGCCGAACAGGTTAGATTCAACCTGTGCTGTCTGACTTTACAGGTTGTATTTGGATGCAGATAGAAGAAAGTTGTCATTAAACAAGGAAACTTTTGTACAAACCCAAGCAAATATATTTGATCTCGTTTGAATTTTAATCGAATTCGACATTAGACACATTTGACCTAATCTTAACAGGAAAAATGAATTGAATTGATTTTTATGTCCGAACAATATCTTAAAAGAACCAAAGTGAGTTTTTTTATTAGTTGTTTTCAGAATATCGTGTGTCCACCGTAATTTTGGACAGGATTACTATTGAGTTGAGATGTTTCCTATGGTGGGAGAAGGAGAATATCAAGAATCGCGGATTAACTACAAACGAAGTAATTTATTAGATCTCACAATATTCCTCAGATACATCGGTCTGTACTGATAGAAATTTGGTACAGAGAATATCCCAGTTAAAACTGTTAAAATTAAAAAAAACCTAAAATTTCAGTATTTCGTGAATCTTAAGATATGCTTACTAAAATATAAGTTAAAAAATTAATGGTAATTAATTTTTAAAAAAATTTATAATAATTTTATAAAAAAAATTAAAATTTTTTAACAATTTTTTAAAAAATTTATAAAAAAAATTTGTAATCATTTTTTAAAAAATGTTTAAGCATTTTTAATAAACTTTGACACATTCCAGCTGATGTGCTGTGACTTTCCTCAAATATTTTAATTTTGTGTGCGTGTAAACAATTATATTCGTACACGCTTGTAGTTATATGTATGAGTTTGCTGCCATAATAGCAAAATTTACTGCCATAAAATATACTTCGGGCTAAAACTTTTTATGGCTAATTATGGCAGTAAAAATTTCCCCTTCGTAGGGGAATTTGACAGTTAACTCAGTAAAATTTTGCTGGATTATCTTTTGTCCTTATCGTTCTAAAGTATTTTCAGATAAGGGGAAACTACTTACTCTGTTTTCTAGCAATGTTCGAGTAATGTAAATCAGCCAAGAGTATTAGAATTTCAGGAAAAGTAAAAATGTATGAAGCATCTGAGTATGCATAGAATAAGTATATATGAAAATGTCAGATATAAATGTTTAGTAGTATTAAAAAAACTCGTAGCATCAAGTCTACAATAACGTACAATATGATACAAAAGTATCTCAGTAAAATTATAAAAATATTCTAAAAATAAAAAAATAAAAAACAAGTGAAAAAGCTAGAATTGTTCTAAGACCAATTCTTATGATACCCTAGATGAATGCCCGTATGAAATTTCGTATGGGTACCCATTTGAGCAATTTTGATTTTTGCAGTGTTTGTTCGCATATATTTCTAGAACGGTTCGTCGGACAGAAAAAATGATTATAACCAATTTTAGAGGATTTCATATTCTGAAGAAGTTTTTAGTACAATAAAATTGTCTTGGACTGATTGTTTTCACAGTATACATAAAAAACCTAATTTTTTATATGGCAACACCAAGAATGGGTTACCCGATTTAGTCCATTTTTGAAATTTTATTTGTTAGTACAATGAAAACAGCTTGTACCAAATTTCAGCTCTCTACGGCGACTCGTTCTCAGGCAGTGTTCAAATATATAACGGAAAACGAAATTTTTGTATGGCAACCCCACGAAGGAGTTGCCCGATTTGTCTCATTTTCGAACTTAATTTTACTTTTTTTTTAAAGTCCGTGTACAAAATTTCAGCTCTCTGAGTGTACGCGTTCTCGAGTTATCGTGCGCACGGACGGACGGACGGACGGACATGCAAAAATCAAAATAACTTTTAATATTATGCGTGGGTGTGCAATCCATTTTGCGCTACCATCATTATTTCGAGGTGTTACAAACGGAATTACAAGCTTAGTATACCCCTTTAGATTTCATCTAGGGTATAAAAAGGATTAAACTAATCAAGATTTTTTTATTACTTTTAAATAAAAAGAATATTCTTTTTATTACTTTTTATATATTATAATAAAATCAAAAACTTGCTCAAGTCGATTTCTACGAATGAAATCCCAAAATATATTGATGTTGGTATTAAGGAATCAACAAAAAATAATAACATCCTACTACCAAACATCAATATTGTGACCCCGAATAAGAAATTCAATATTGGTGACCCCGACTAAGAAATTAAATATTGGTGACCCCGAATTAAAAAAAAAAAGAAAAATACTGGTACTCCAAACAACCAACTGCTTTCAACATAAATAAGGAAGAACACATAAATCATCAAAGTGGTAAGGAATCAATCAGATCGTTTTTGAAAGAACAGAATAAAGAAGAAAGAAAACAACCAACAATCAGCAATCAGACAAGAGCAGAAGAAAGAAAAAAAGAAAACAATCAAAACAACTGAACAAGAAAAGAAGAAACAAGGAATCTCAAATAAAAAAAAATAAGAATAAAGGAATAAGGTTTTTCAATTATATATTTTTTCTTCTTTTGTCAAAATTTTTTTTTTAATTTTCTTAATTCACATAAACATTAGACAGCACACAACAATACAATTTTCTATATGTATATGTGTATATGTGGGTTCCACGATAAAGAAATAACTTTCACCATTAAACATTTCCTCCTCTTGGTAATTTAAGAAAGCGATTTGCCGGGACTGAAGAGAAAAATCTAGAACTCCTGCTTTCAGACACCGAAATAGGTGATAGAAGACCTTCAGAATTTTTCAGAAAATAGAAAATCCTAGCAGGTCCAAGTTCAGAATTTTCTGAAAGCCTTATAAAAAAACTATGGATGCGAAAATTGCCGCAGGGAATAATGGCATAGACGATCTGCTTAAATTAGCTGACAGAATTCACGAAATAGCGAAAACCCAGAATATTTCAGCATTCACTTCAAATAATTACAACAGCAATTTTGACTTAATAAGTAGAATTGATAACTTAGAGAAGAAAATAGACACATTTGAACAATTAATTAAAAATGTAACTTTTCATAATCAAAAAAAATTTTCAAGTTTCAGGAATGGTTCCAGAAGTCATTCTTCAAGCGGCACTAGATTTACTACGATCTGTTGGTACCACAATAAATTTGGAGATAGAGCAACGAAATGTATACCACCTTGTTCTTTTAAAAAAACTCAGAATTCAAAAAACTAGTTAGCCCCTCGACGTATTCATGTTCTTTTAATAATAATTCTTAACGTTTATTCATTTTCGACAAAGAAAACAAATTTAAATTTTTAATAGATACTGGAGCAGACCTTTCAGTCATACCTACCACTTTTTGTAGCAGAAAAAAAAAGACGATTCTTTAACTCTGGTAGCAGCAAATGGTTCTACAATTCAAACCTTTGGTACAAGGTTATTTAAAACCAATGTTGGCCTGAGAAGGGACTTCACATTTCCATTTGTAATTGCCGAAGTAAACCGCCCAATTATAGGAGCCGACTTTTTAACCAAATTCAATCTCTTGGTAGATTTGAAAAACAAACGTCTGATAGATGGTAACACAAATTTATCGGTCAATGGCTTAACCATAAGGGTAAACACACCATCACCAAAACAATTCACTATTGAAAATGAATACGGAAACACTTTAAAGCAATTTCCGTCGCTAACAGAACCTCCTCGATATGGAGAACCAGTTAAACATAACGTTGTACATCACATTACAACGACAGGACAACTTCCTTTTACTAGACCACGCAGACTAGATGGAGAAAAATTCAAAATGGCAAAAATGGAGTTTGACCATATGTTACAATTAGGTCTTTGCCAACCACCATCATCTTCAACAGCTTCAGCACTACATTTAGTGGCAAAGAAGAATAGTTCAGATTGGCGTCCTTGTGGGGATTACAGACAGTTAAATACATCACTATCCCAGACAGATTCCCAATCCCACACATACAACATTTTTCTTTAAATCTTAGAAATTACAAAATATTCTCTAAAATAGACCTAGTCAGAGCGTACCATCATATCCCAGTAGCTCCAGAAGACATTTACAAAACGGCTATTACAACACCTTTTGGACTTAATGAATTCACACGAATGCCCTTTGGTTTACGAAACGCGGCGCAAACCTTTCAGAGATTTATGAACGAAGTAACAAAAGGTTTGCACTATGTGTTTACATACATTGATGACATATTGATAGCAAGCCAAAAAGAAGAAAATCATAAAAAACATTTAAAAGCAATATATTAGCAATATATAGCAATATATGGTGGCGAAATGTATTTTTGGTTCTACTTCCCTAAATTTCTTAAGTCATTTAATAAATAAGGATGGAATACTTCCTTCTCCTGATAGAGTAAAAATAATTCAAAATTTTCCTTCTCCTTCATCTGTCAAACACATACAGCAATTTATAGGAATGGTAAACTACTATCACCGTTTCATACCAAGTTTAGCAGAATTACTAAGCCCTATATACAGTAATTTAACACTTTTATTAAAGAAAACAAAAAATACTAAAAAAATTTTGTGGCCACAATCTTGTGAAGATTACTTATATAAAAGAAGCTCTTGCTACCTGTTAATGCATCCCATTGAAGATACTACTTTTAATCTAACGGTAGACGCTTCATCTCTGGCAATAGGTGCAGTTCTACAACAGTTCCACAACAATTGTTGGGAACCATTAGCTTTTCAATCAAAAAAACTAACAAATCCAGAAGCAAAAAAACTCCGCTTTCGATAGAGAACTTCTGGCAGTCTATTTATCAATCAAACATTTTCGACATATAGGTACTAGAAGGTCGTAAATTCGTAATTTTTACAGATCACAAACCACTGACAAATGCTATTTGGACCAAAACGGAGAGAAGTCCAAGAGAAACCAGACAACTGGACTATATAATATAGTGTGCTATATAACACAGTTCACATCAGACATACAACACATCAAAGGAAACATAACGTGGTAGCCAAAGATAACTAAATAAAAGAAAGGGCACAGAAGAGTGTTTCGATTGTTTTCCATTTAAATGTACACGGCGAGAAAAAGAACGAAGGAAGAGAAAAAAATAAAAAAAAAATCAAACACTCTTTGAACATTTTACGAATAAGTCAAAAAATGTTAATGCGAAGATTGCATGCAACGAAATGGAATGGCAAATGATATATTTTCGTAAATAAGAGAGAATGGGCGGAGTTTTCTGATTTTACGCTCATAAAATGCTCCCGCTCTTTTATGAAAACACGAATTTCAGGAATTCTCCCAATGTTCTTCGCAGAATTCCAATGTTTTTTAGTGTAATCCTATGATATGTGAACAGCCAAAACCCTCGATAATTCTTCCCAAGCCATGAAACAGAAACCTATATGTATGCGTTGTGAGTCCGTTTTCTAACATGTTCTATATTGATACTTATGGAAAAGTGCTAATCATTGGCTTTATATATGCCATAGAGCCTAAACTACTATCCATACGGGAAAATAGTCTTCTAGTAATTTAAAGCTTGATTCCTTATCTTCCCAAAGGCCACACTTACTGTATACCTTACTTAACAAAATAATAAAATAGTTTTGAGTACAAAGTAACCTTACCATTTTACGCTAAACACCTCTCACCTGAGTGATAATTGCAAGTGTGTATGTGCAGCCGTAGTCCGAATCTGTAGGCAGCTACATTCGATATCATCAGCCCACGCGTAACCCCCGCAAGATATGTACAAGCCATGAACAAAGTCGAAAAAAGAGAGCAGCGGGCCGGTCAGCAGGCGACATCCACAGTCTTCGTGCCTTGTCTTTCTGCAGGATTTTTTCATATAAAAGTTGCTTGTATTTTGTTCAAACGCTATAATTTCCATAAATTTGTTCTACATGCTATTTTTGTTTTAAACTATTAGAAAGAAAACATATTTGGCTACAATATGCTTTAACTTCATTTTGCTGTGGGAGCGACAGTTTTGGGCTTTAGGACCTGTTTAAATGAAATTTTAGTTGTTCCTCCATGACGAGTATACAAAAAGCAGTGAGAGTGAGCATTTACTGTATGCTGTACCCGGCACGTTAAGGCATTTTAATGTGTCGGTGCCTTCGGTGACTTCATGGCTTGAATTAAATTCCGGGGGTTACGGCCCACGGCATGCCATCACGGCACACCGACATTACAATGATTACTCAGCTGAGAAGTTTTGTTTCAGAAATCGTAGTCATTTGGTTAAGATAAATTTTTTTAAATAATTTTGTTAGGAAAGGTATAAAAATTTTATTACGGTTCGGAAGATAACAAAGCAAGCTTAAGATTATCAGAACACCATTTTTCTGTATGAATAGTAGTTTAAGGCGGAGGAGCTATTCAAATCAAACTTTTGTCAGTTTTACATAAGAACACTGCAAATATTTTAGAATGTAAGGACTACGCTGGGCCTCGCATGTGGTAGGGAGGGAGTCTGTTTCATGGCTTGCGAAGTATTCTCGAGGGTTTTGGAACAGCACTTTTTCTGTTTACATTTGTTTTGCTCAAGTGGGGGAATCTCTTGCTGGATTCTGGGAATTTTATTTGACAGAAATTTTACATCTCCTTTTAGTGCGTTGTTCATTGCGAAATTTATCTTTTTCTAGCAAAATGGGGGTAGGGTTACCCAATGTACATTATTATGAATAGTTCGAAATAATTTTGAAGGTATTCAAGAAGATTTTATCATTCGGGTAATCCTATGTTTTCTCAATTTTTGTTTTGAACTCGTTGTCTTAGTCGCACTACAATAATGCATACCCAAGTTCTTTTCCCCCATTCATGCAAAAGACAAAAGTATATGAGATTACCTCTTTCAGTCTAAAAAACACGGACAATTTCCAATTTTGTTCGCCTCTGTCTCTACTTATATTTATTTATACTTTGGTGGTAGCTGATGCTTTGTCACGCATACCATGCAGTCACGAGGATTGCAATGAAATTGAAAATAAGCATAAAATTGATCTACACATAATTAGCTTAGCACAAACAGACGAAAAAGAGTTAACACACCTTATCGAACAACAACACAAAAATACGAAATCAAAATACAAACTAATAAACTTGGATATTCCGGAAACCAACTATAAACTGTGGTGCGAAGTGTCAACAATTTTCAAAACATTACACGAACTATCGCACCCAGGTATACGTGCTACAAGAAAATTAATTAGTAACAAATATTTCTGGCCAAATATGAATAAGCAAATTAATGAATGGGCCAAGGCATTCTTACCGTGTCAACAATCTAAGATCTTAGAATATATAGCAAACAGGAATGGTTGAACCGTGTAAAATTCGTGTACATGAGCGTAATTTGTCAAGAGCAGGAGACTATACATAGGAGTAAGTGAGATGCTGGATAGAGAAATTGTCAAAGCTGTAGAATAATTATCAAATGTCTGTTGTTTTGTGAGCAGATTTGGTCAACTTAAATTTCTTTTGTGAAATTTAACAAAAATACCGAATCAATTCTTTTCAAAACTATTTATCTTTGAACTTTATTTAGTGCAAAGTTTTATAGTGCCACTAGTGCCTGTTAAAATCTTCATATCAATTAAAAAAACAGAAATGAAGTGTTCAGTCAGTGCTTGCAAATATAAATTGGATTATAAACTAGGGAATCCTGTTTGAGGCAACTGCACTACCTAAATTATCTTTTTTGTTAATAGAAACAAAGATTTATATAAATTAATTATGTGAATTGCTTCAGAATAAAGTAGAAAAAGAACACTTTTTTCCACAGATGCTCCGCACAAAACCTTTGTTTACTTTTTGCAAATTGACAAGTTGTTTAGAATAGGGATGGCGTGTAAATACATGTAAAAATGGACTACCAACACAACCAGGAATTCATTACGCAAAATCTGGCTTATCACCATTCCTGTTTGCTCTATATTCTAAGTCTAAGATACACAGACACACCAAATCACCATTTGGAAATTTTGAAATACCAAAAGGTAGATTCGAACATGTGCATTTAGACATTGTAGGACCACTACCTCAATCAAATACATTTACACACATACTGACAATCATCGACAGATACACACGATGGCCAGAAGCAAAACCCTCGAGAATACTTCACAAGCCATGAAACAGACTCCCTTCCTACCCCATGCGAGGCCCAACGTAGTCCTTACATTCTAAAATATTTGCAGTGTTCTTATGTAAAAGCGACAAAAGTTTGATTTGAATAGCTCTTCCGCCCTAAACTACTATTCATACAGAAAAATGGTGTTCCAATAATCTTAAGCTTGCTTTCTTATCTTCCGAACCGTAATAAAATTTTCATACCTTTCCTAACAAAATTATTTAAAAAAATTTATCTTAACCAAATGACTACGATTCCTCAAACAAAAATTCTCAGCTGAGTAGTCAATCTAATGTCGCTGTGCCGTCATGAGATGCCGTGGGCTGATAATTTCGAATGTAGCTACCTATAGATTCGGACTCCGGCTGCACATACACTCATGCAATTATTACTCAGCTGAGAGGTATTGAGCGTAAAATGGTAAGGTTACTTTGTAATCAAAACTATTTTATTATTTTGTTAAGTAAGGTATATAGGAAGTGTAGCCTTTGGGAAGGTAAGGAACCAAGCTTTAAATTAATACAAGACTATTTTCCTTTATGGGTAGTAGTTTAGGCTCTATGGCATATATAAAGCCAATGTTTAGCACTTTTCCATAAGTATCAATATAGAACATTTTAGAAAACGGACTAAGCACGCACACATAAAGATTTCTGTTTCATGGCTTGGGAAGTATTCTCGATGGTTTTGCCAGAAGCTTACCCTATCAACGACATCACCGCAGAAAACATAGCCAAAACTTTTTATCACCAATGCGTATGTCGTTTCGGAATTCCTTTGCAAATGACAACCGATCAAGGAGCTCAATTCGAAGCGAAATTATTCCACGAATTAGCTAATTTCCTAGGTTGTCACAAAATTCGCACAACTCCTTACCACCCACAATCTAACGGAATAATCGAAAGGTTACACCGGCAATTAAAGGCTGCCAGTAGAGCCACGAAAGACACAATTAATTGGTCTTCTCATTTACACACAATTCTTTTAGGTATACGTACCACGATTAAAGAGGATTTGCAATGCTTTCCAGCAAATTTAGTATACGGACAAGCAATAACAGTTCCAGGCGAATTTTTCGTAAAAGCAAATGACAAAATAACAGAATCCAGCGATATGTTAAAAAATTTACACATTTTTTTTAAAAATGTGTCACCAACGGATTCTAGAAAGTCTAGTACTACATTCTACGTTCCAAATACACTAAAAGATTGCGAATTCGTATTTATTCGCAACGATAAAGTAAAACCAAGTCTTCAATCACCATACGAAGGTCCTTTCAAGGTAATGGAAGGAGGTGACAAAAGTTCTGTGGTCAATGTCAACGGCAAATCACTCAGAGTCTCTATCGAGCGTTTGAAGCCAGCATTCTTAGAGAAAATACCCGAGGAAAAGATCATAACAAACAAAAAACAACAAAAAAAGGTCACATTCAGTTTATAATTATTTTAATATTTTTTTTTATCTTTAAAGTTTGTTATTTACGTTTTCGTTGAAAACTGAGAGGGGAGTGAATGTAGCGTCCAAAATACGAACCAACATAGTATAATACGATACAAAAGTATCTCAATAAAATTATAAAAATATTCTAAAAATAAAAAAATAAAAAAAAAGGATTTAACTAATCAATATTTTTTTTATTACTTCTAAATAAAAAGAACAATTCTTTTTATTACTTTTTATATATTATAATAAAAAAATCTTTCTCTAATAAAATATTTTCTAATTTTGTTTCATGTAAATGAACAAAATCAAAAACTTGCTCAAGTCGATTTCTACAAATGAAATCCCAAAATACATTGATGTTGGTATTAAGGAATCAACAATAAATAATAACATCCTACTACCAAACATCAATATAGAACACTCCAGATTAATCCGGAGAGTTTCTATGGTATAAATATAACAGTTGTCACCGCCAGAAAAAGAGTCTTGTCTTGGACGTCGCAGTGTGAACAAGCGAAAGTAATAAACGGGCGAAAGTGTTGAAATTGGATTGCGATAATTGAAAGTATAGTAATAGCGATAATTAAAGTTGAGTTGATTAAATGAATGATTGTGAATTTTATAAGAATAGAATAAATTAAAGAACTTGTATATTTTAATATTGTGTTTTAAATAACGAACCAAAGGCACGCTCGCAACAGTATTTTAATTTTACTTCGAAACCCCTTTCCATATTATAATAATATAATACATAATGAAATAATATAGTTTTAAATTTAGTAAATACAAAAGTGAGGTTTAGTACGACCGAAAAAAATTTTCGTCCCGAAACGTTCCACATGTGGAAACCGAAAAGAAATTGACAGATGCAACCGAAGTTTCGTTTTTCGGCCGAAAAAAGATAAAAGTTGTGTTTTTCTTAAAAATCTGAGATCTGAGATAAATATACTATTTTATTAGTAAAATATTAGTTTATCCTATTTCCCATGATTTTAATAATCATTGGAGCAAAAATCTTGTTTTAAAGTGGAATAAATTCAGTTTTTCGGATTTGATGTGAAAGTGCCTTAAACGTACTCAATGACAGAATGGTTCCGCACGTATGTTGTTATCACAGCGATTCTCTGTTCGGTTTCTGCACCGGTTTTGAACTTTCTTGTTCCATGAAAATTTGTGGTTACGGTTCGGAGCTAAACGCCAAATCGAAAGTATTTGCAATTAAAGTGGGGATGTGGAATCGACAGCCCCGAAGTCATCATCCAAGTAGGTCAGTTACAAAGAATAATAGCAGTCTTGTTATATATGGAAGTGTAGGGAAAAATGACTGCGCAGTCACATCGATACTGCAGCTTCAAGATCAATTATTAGAGCAGATCTTGTTAAGAACAAATGGCTTCACAACACCACCAAATATCTACTAAGAACAGCAACTGGAGCAGCAGCACGGGTATTTGGAGAAATAACTTTAGATGTTCAACTAGGCGAACTATCATTTCCTCACATTTTCCTGGTTTCAGACATAATGGATGAATGCATTCTTGGAATAGACTTCATGACCACATACAAAATAAATCTGGATGTCGGAGAGCGGATTCTCAAATATGGGAACATAGAAATTCCTATGAAACTAGGAGAAGGAGCAGATCATCCTGCGAAAGTAAGGACGATGGTCAGCGAAAATATTACTCTTTCGCCATGCTCCGAAACACTAGTATGGACAAAGCTTACTGATGACATCGGGACCTGCCGATTCTATCTGGTGGAGCCTAACCCCACAAAAGTTGTTGGCAAGACTTTAGTGAAGGCAGAAGGTGCAACATTAATACCAGTCAGAGTGCTTAACACATCCGAAAATGAGGTGCAGCTAAAAGAAGGTGCTATAATTGGAAATTGTGAACCCGTTTACCAAATCTTCAATTTGGATAATGGTAGTAATGTCAAGGAGACAAAAACTATACCAGCTACTACTCAACAGGTTCATAAACTTCTTTCGTCCAGTGCCTTAAGTGAACAACAACACAACGATGCCAAAGAGGTGATCGATGAATTTTCGGAATTATTTGCAATAAATGGTGATGACTATGGTAAAACGAATCTTGTCCAGCATCGGATCAATACAGGAGATTCCAGGCCTATTCGACAGACACCACGAAGATTGCCATTAGCCAAACAACCAGAAGTAGCAGACATGATGAACTCCATGAAGAAAACAAGGCATAATGGCGGGATCTAACAGTCCTTGGACATCGCCGGTTGTTCTGGTTAGGAAAAAGGATGGCAGTACCCGATTCTGTGTAGACTACCGCCAACTAAATAACGTGACGAGAAAAGATAGCTATCCATTACCAAGGATTGATGACACGTTGGATACCCTTTCCGGAGCGAAATGGTTTTCCACGCTGGATTTGAAGAGTGGTTACTGGCAAGTGGAAATGCATCCCTAGGACCGAGAGAAAACTGCTTTCTCAGTAGGCAGTGGCTTATGGCAATTCAAAGTAATGCTATTTGGGTTATGTAATGCTCCAGCCACATTCGAACGACTAATGGAATGTGTCCTACGTGGTTTAACCTGGAAAACATGTCTTGTCTATTTGGATGACATAATAGTAATCGGAAGGACATTCATGGAATATAAAAACAACTTACGGGACGTACTTCAAAGACTCAAAGATGCAAAATTGAAGCTCAGTGCGAGTAAATGTGCTCTATTCAAAAATGAAGTTAAATAATTAGGGCACATAGTTTCATCACAAGGAGTGAGAACCGATCCCGAGAAGATCGAAGCCGTCAAAAATTGGCCAGTTCCAAAGACCAAACATCAATTACGGAGTTTTCTTGGTTTAGCTACCTACTACAGGCGATTCGTGAAAGGTTCTGCAGATATAGCAAGAAGCCTACATCAACTTACCGAAAAGGAAAAGCCGTTCATATGGTCGGATAAATGCAACGAAAGTTTTGAAAATTTGAAGCAACAGCTCTGTGAAGCTCCAGTACTTCACTATCCAAAGCTGGGGAAAACATTTATATTAGACACGGATGCCAGCAATGAAGGTATTGGTGCAGTGCTTTCTCAGGAGGAGAATGGTCAAGAAGTTCCAGTAGCTTACTATAGCAAAGCACTTTCAAAGTCAGAGAAAAATTATTGTGCTACAAGAAAGGATCTACTTGCCATTGTAAGTTCAACAAAGCATTTTCATAAATATCTCTACGGGCAGAAATTCATCCTTCGCACCGACCATGCAGCGCTCAAATGGCTTCTGCAGTTTAAGAAACCTGAGGGACAAGTGGCGAGATGGATAGAGCGACTCCAGGCTTATGATTTTGAAATACAACACCGAAGAGGTCGTATCCATGGAAATGCAGACGGCCTTTCACGACGTCCATGTAAACTTGAATGCAAACATTGCGTCCAGATAGAAGAAAAAGAAACAACAGCAACTATACAGTTGGTAACAGTGGAACCATCTACAGGTTGGGACAACGAGGACCTGCGAACAGCACAACGAGAAGATCCGGACATTTCATCTATTCTTGCTTGGAAAGAAGACATGGAAAGACCAGACTGGAAGGATATTTTGGAACGGAGTGAGAAGCTGAAAAGTTACTGGGCTCAATGGAACTCTCTTCATGTTGAATGTGGTATATTAAAACGTAAGTGGGGAGTACCTAATGGCGTATCTTTCCGAATGCAGATAGTCGTGCCGGAAACAACCTTAAAAAACGTTATAAAAACGTTCTAGAAGAAATGCACGGTGGAACCTCCCGAGGACATCTGGGAGTGAACAAAACCATTTCCAAAATACGAGAAAAGTTTTATTGGCTACATATGCGAGAAGATGTGGAGGAGTGGTGCCACAGATGCACTCTCTGTGCTGCTTGCAAAGGGCCGCAACACAGAAGCAGAGGAGAAATGCATAAGTATAATGTCGGAGCCCCCTTTGAAAGGATAGCTATAGACATCGCTGGACCTTTTCCAGAAACGGATGGCGGTAACCGTTATACATTAGTTGCCATTGATTATTTCAGTAAATGGCCTGAAGCTTATGCAATCCCTAATCAAGTGCCAACCACAGTTGCGGAACAAATAATAACAAATTTGGTCAGTAGGCTTGGTGTGCCTCACGAACTTCATTCGGACCAAGAACGGAACTTTGAATCGCGGACTTTCCAGGAGATGTGTAAAATGTTGGGAATAAGAAAAACTAGAACAACTCCTCTACACCCACAATCTGATGGCATGGTAGAGCGCTTCAACAGAACATTGATCGAGCATCTAAAGAAAGTAGTTGACTATCATCAACGCGATTGGGATCGACATATTCCTGTATTCCTAATGGCTTATAGATCAGCCATTCATAGTACTACCGGACAAATCCCAGCTAAAGTCATATTCGGAAGAGAGATGCGTTTACCTAGCGACCTCAAATTCGGTACCCCCAGAGGTGAACAAAAGTTACCAGAAGACTACGTATCGGAGCTCAAACAACAATTAGCCGATGTACACGAGGCCACGAGGACGAAATTAGCAACAAATACTGATCGTATGAAGACCCGCTATGACTTACGTGCTAATTCCCCAGGATTTAACGAAGGTGATATTGTTTGGCTGTACAACCCGAAACGACGTAAGGGACGTTCTCCAAAATTGCAACAACACTGGGAAGTCCCGTATTCCATAGTAACTAGAATTAATGACGTGGTATACAGGATTCAGCATGGCACAAGAGGCAAGCAGAAAATTGTTCATTTGGACCGCTTGTGTCAATACTACGAGCATCAAGACCGTGGACCACGTGTTGTTCGGGACGAACAAATTTAAGAAGGGGGCAGTGTTACGTGCAATAGAAAGAGACAACTGGTGACATCTACTGGCAATGGAGAGTAAACGACTTCAAGTTCGGAGAATCGATTATGAAATCTATAGGAAAGTTCAGGAATAGAACAAATAGAATAGTCAAGAAGCTTTTGTGGAATAGGACACTCCAGAATGATCCGGAGAGTTTGTAGGGTATAAATATAACAGTTGTCCTCGCCAGAAAAAGAGTCTTGTCTTAGACGTTGCAGTGTTAACAAGCGAAAGTAATAAACAAGTGAAAGTGAGTAATTGGATTGCGATAATTGAAAGTACAGTGATAGCGATAATTAGAGTTGAGTTGATTAAATGAATGTTTGCGAATTTTATATGATTAGGGTGAAATAAAGGACTTGTATATTAATTATTTAATATTGTGTTTTAAATAACGAACCAAAGGCCACGCCCGTAACAATATGATTTATATATTTACATTCCATTATCAAATATTACTCATCATAATTTTGTTGTGAATACGTTTTTTTTTATGATTAAACTTGGAAAAGTTAGAAAACTTTTGGTTATTTTTAACATCAATATATCTTTAGACAAGAGCATTGTTCTGAAGGTTTCAACCTCTACCCTATTTTTGAACTTATATTGAAAAAAAAAGAAAAGAAAAAAGAACTTTACGTAGGCGAATACAGTAAAAGTATATTAGCAATTAGTTGGAAATTCATTTATCGGAAGAAACTTGCAAGTCTTTTATCATGTCTAAAATCTGCCAAATGGAGATAAATCTGCGAATCTGGTATCACTTCTTACAACGATAAATTCAGGTAGCACCACACTTGTAGAGAACTTCAGTTTTATTTAGTCATGATATAATGTGGTGCAGCGAGGAAAAATAGAAAAACAAACAATTTGAATTTCATATAATGAAACCCAACATTTAGTTCCCTCAGTTTCGGTCCAATACTGCGATATACACGCATAGGTGCATATCATGGTCAAAATTACACTTTTTTTTAGTGGTGTACAAGTGAGATAAAATTGAATTGTGTTCAGAAAGTGAACCTTCTGAATTAACAGACAACGGATAATTCGACAGCAAATTCAACGCCAAAATCACCTGCCAAACCTGCCTATCCATTTTACGTGTTGAGTAAAGCTTAAAAGAGATTTTGGAAAAAAATTAATTCTTTCTCCTTTGAGAACACAAGCCCAAATTTAAGTGCAGATAGCACTGACCCCAGTACAAGCATCAACCCCGCAGAGAGTGGGGAAGCGTCTATGCTAACGTCAGGAAAAGAATTCCGACGTCGATCAAAATCTTGTCCGTGATTATTACAAGAAGACAATATGGCAACCATACAAGTTGACATAGCAAAAGTTAACCAACTGATTTTCAATAGTATTCCCATTTTGACGGGTGACATAGGAATTAGCCTAGAGTCAGAAGTAAGCATATTTATAAACTGTTGTATACATGTAATAAATTGCTTATCTGTCGAAGAAATTCAGATTTTTTTAACCCTCCTCCCCACACGCTTTAGAGGAAGAGCAGCCACCTTGTTAGAGGGGACACAATTTAAAAATTTCAGCGAATTAGAGACCAAAATTCATAGCAAACTGGTTAATACAAAGAGCTACGTGACCTTAGTAAATGAACTCCGTGTGCTATACCAGATGCCTGGAGAGACGTTGACAGATTTCGCACACAGAGTGAAAGTGTTCTAGAAAAATTGTGTCTCAAAAATTTCTGAGCGTCATAAAGGAGATGCTGCTAAAGCAGTAGGCACCGAGCTTTTTGAAACGGCCATATATGTGCTTAAAACAGGGATAATCAATCCTAATCATAAAATCCATCTTATGCAAGATACAAGTCAGGAACTGTCTGTCGTAATCGAGAAGGCGGAAAAACTTGAGGAGATAGAAAGGCAAGCAATGTTGATGTACCATAACCCTTTGGGCGTTCAATTAATGCACCCATCAATGGGAAACGGATATCCAGTTGCGAATAATTTAATGGGGATCAACAGAATCCAAATTATTACCAAGTAGCTCCTCAGGAGAATAATTCTTACAGTGGAAGAAGATATTCGGCACATAACCGTCAAGAAAACGACAGGCGGAACCCGTCTCCCATAAAATGTAGTTTCTGTATTAAGGCAATTCACAATTTCGCCGAATGCTTCCAGCGGAAAAAGGCAGGTTTTGCATAAACTGTCAAAGCCGTGGACATATCGCCCAAAATTGCAGAAAGAGAGCTACTAACCAAAAACCTCAAATAAATTCGTTGCAAACTAATGTAAGGGCAGTTCCGCACGCAGCATTTTTTGCAAGGCCACTCCAACGATGTGAATTTTGTCAAAGAAAGGGACATACTATTACCAACTGTCGAGGTAAGCAAGAGTGGGAAAGCAAGAGACCACAAAGTGCTCAAAGAAGAAACCATTACTCGGAAAACTAGATGTAGGCTTACGGCGACACCGCGGAAGCCTGGAGAGTACCAATGAAAACCGGTGTCAACCTTCCCAAGCTCCTACGTGCTCAGTTAAATTACCGTTGGATATAGCAGCTAATTCCACGGTCGAACTCTTAGTCGAGACGGAAGCTGACGTTAGTTTAATAAAAAAGTCGGAATTACAAAATAATATTAAGATTAATCAAGGTAATAAAACAAACCTTAACGGCGCTTTTGGAAAAGGTCAAACAGTGGGAACATGCATGGGGAATTTTCTACTTAAAACCCCACAAGCATGTGAATTTCATGTAGTAAAGGACAACGAGAATGTACCTTGCGAAGGCATACTAGGCTACAATTTCTTGTCAAAAGCATGTAATATTTAGGGTCCACAGAAAACCAGTCTCAGATAATACAAACTTCGCTATACCACTAAACCCTCAAATTGAAAAGAAGGGGTAGAACATAGAAAATAGTCCCTTCGAAACGTTGAAAAACAGAAAGTCGGTCCATTTTCCAAAATGGGAACTTGGTAAGCTGGAATCTGTAAGTTGCTATAATCGAAGCAATAATAGGCAACGCCAACTGAATGGAGTAGAAAATGGGAAGGTTAAGAGAAAAACCCACATTCCTGCCCGCTCAGAAAAATTGTGAGAATTCCAGTGGAAAGTAATGGTGAATTTGTATGCATGTCAAAGGAGATAAGACCTGGTATATTTGTAGCAAACTGTTTAACAAAGGCAGTAAAAAGAGAAATCACAACTATAATACTTAATTCCAGTAGCAATGATGAAATGCTAGACCATGTTGAATTAGAATTACACCCGATTGAAGATTATCACTTTACAAATTGGAATGGAATCAATAATACATCTAAGGATAAATCAAATGTAGGAAGTGAGAACTGTATATACTACATAGCCGACAAGACTAGGCGGAACAAGATACTGGATAAGGAAATCGCGTTGGATGAAAGTCTGAATAAAGAGGAACAGAAGGCATTGCGGGAGTTATGTCATGAATATAATGACATTTTTTTATTACCAGAAGATAAGTTATCATACACAAATTCTGTAAAGCATGAAATACATATTAAACAAGATCATGCGCCAGTAAATCAGAAAATGTATAGGCTACCTGAGAGACAGAGATATATTATCCAGGAGCAAGTTACACCGAGTATCAGCCCGTCGAACTCACCTCTTCTAGTAGTACCTAAACAGGATGGTCCGAATGGAGAAAAACAGTGGCGAGTTGTTGTTGACTCCGAAAATTAAATAATATTACTATAGGTGATGCCTTTCCCTTACCAAAGATTGAGGACATATTCGATCAACTAGGCCACTCAAGATATTTCACAACATTAGATCTGGCCAGTGGTTACCATCAAGTGCTAGTTGACGAAAGAGATCAATCCAAGACAGCTTTTAGTACTCCACATGGACATTTGAGTTCAAAAGAATGCCTTTTGGGCTAAAAATGCTCCAGCAACATTCCAACGCTTAATGAATCACGTCTTAACCGGACTTCAAGGATTCAGATGTTTTGTGTATTTAGACAATATTGTCATATACGGAAAGAACTTATAGGATCATAACGGGAAGTTAAGAGATGTGTTTGAGAGATTGCGAAGGAATAATTTAAAGCTGAAAACTGAAAAATGTCATTTCTTACGAAAAGAGGTAGTATACTTAGAACACAAATGTTCTAGTAAAGGGGCTTTACCACACCCGTCAAAGGTAGTTTGCGTCCAAAACTTTCCACAGCCGAAAGCTGTGCGACAAGTTCAGTCTTTTCTTGGTTTAGCAAATTAGTATAGGAAATTCATCCCTAGTTTTTCTAAAATTTTTCTAAAATTTCCGAGCCCCTCAACTAACTTCTGCGGAAAAATACTAAATACAAGTAGTCAGATTAATGTGAAGAGGCGTTCAACAAACTCAAGAAGTTGCTTATCTCACCGCCTTTACTAATATATCCCGACTTCGACAAACCCTTCATATTAACGACAGATGCCAGCTGAGAGGCATTGGGTGCGGTGTTAGCTCAAGGGTAGATCGGTGAAGAGCAGCCCATTGCTTACGCAAGCAGAACCTTAAACACAGCAGAACGGAACTACTCTGCTGCCGAAAAAGAATAATTGGCAATAGTGTGGGCCACACGGAATTCCCGATGTTATTTATACGGCCGCAGGTTCACTATCTGCACAGACCATAAACCCTTAAAAGGCATTTTCAATAGTAAAGACCCCCCTCACGTTTACTTCGATTTCATCATAAGCTTTCGGAATACGACTACACTATAGAATACAAACCAGGAAAATTTAATAAAAACGCTGACACACTCAGCAGAATTCCCTCTAACGACAACAGTGACAATATGAATAAAGAGTGTGAAGGAATTCAGATAACCACAACAGCACAAGTTCACCACGAGATGGATTCTGAAGTTGAAACGAACTTCTGTCACCCATCCTGTCATGTTTTAACCAGGGCACAAACAAAAGTAAATGAGAGGAAGGCCTCAAAGAATTGGAAAATGGGAGCCCAAAACCCAAGAAGAACGGAAAGCCAGACGAGAAGGATCCCGATACTAGCTCAGTTAGCTCAGAGGAGTCCACCAACGATGAAAGAATAACAGTTCTGAGTAACCGGAATGACATTCATGTCATTCTACGCGATTACCATAAGTCACCCCTCGGAGGGCACTTAGGAATCTATAAGACATACAAACGGATAAGGAGAAACTACTAATGGAAAGGTATGCTAAAAGACATCGATAAGCATATTAGGAAGTGTGTTCCATGCAAACCTTTAAAAAATGTCGAGGCTATCACATTAGCTGACGGTTTTTACAAAATAATTATGAAATATGAGATACCTAAAGCAGTAGTCACAGACCAACGCACAAACTTTACTAGCGACCTTTTCAAACAACTATGCAAACTATTTAAAGTCAAGTAATTACAAACAACAGCTTACCACCCACAGGCAAATGGTGCTCTGGAAAGAACACATGGACCTTTAATTGACTACCTGAAGAACATTGTGGATGATAACATAACAAAATGGGACCAATGGCTCGAGGAAGCAGTACATGTGCGTAATCACTCACCTCATGTAGGAGGAAAACATACCCATATGGAAGCATTGTGGGGATTTTACGATCCACCTCCTAATAACTTAAGAAAAGAACCTGAACCTATCTATAATTTTGATGATTATGTCAGCATAAGAAGAAGAAAAATGCAATTACTTCATAAAATGGTAAGAGAAGAAGTGCTTAAAAGCAAACTAAAATCCAAAGAAAACTATGATAGGAATGCACGAAGTGTATAATTTCATGTAGGTGACCGAGTTCTTTTAAGAAATCCTACTAAAAAACATAAACTGGCACCCATTTGGAATGGACCGTATGAGATTAAAAAGATTAATAATGATGTCAATTGCACTTTACAAATTGCACATAAGTTGCGGAGAGTTCATAACAATAGATTAAAAACATTTTAGATTTACGATTACCTCAAAGCCCAATTTATCGCGACTATCACTAAATTCGATTTATTATCTACAGATTATGCTACTGTGGTTTTTTGCAATAATACCCTGGGTGCAGGGGCGGTTCCTCATTGGAAGCAAAGAAAGCACTGGTTCCCTTGACAAAATAAAAAAATCCAAACATATCATTTTGCTTTAAAATATTCTTAGAATATTTAAAAAAATGTATAAAGTTCAAAGAAGTTGACTCCTCTGGCATCACTAGATACAACCTGAAATATTTTATAAGTAAAGCCCAATTTTCTCCTTCAAACTAAGAACATCCCACCCAAACCAATGTCACTATATCGCTACTAACATTCTGTATGGTACGCTGTCCAAATTGTAGCGTATGACCCACCCACCATCATTCCACACAACACCAGATCCACCCCGATTTGTCTTGTCAAGCAAGCTACATAATATTCGTGTGGTATGGATGGAACGGCATTAGAATCAAACACCGTTGCCACTGGCATCGCAGTGACGCTGAAATCCCTTCAGCGTATTTAAAACAACAAAGCTAATGTAAAAAGTTAAATACATTTAACTTTTTAGACTCATATTCACTCACGAGTTTGCATGCGTACATTGCTATGGTACGCTGGTCGCAGCGTAGCGTTTGGCAATTGATTTACACCCCCTGATAGTAACTTTCATTGATAAATTCAGAAGTATGTGCTGGTGCGGGTGGGTGTCGGTCTTGCCGCGATTTTTTTAAATGCTGCCAGATGTTAACAAATTCGTAGCTTTTTTTAAATAACTTTTATCCGACCTTCGTGACGAATATTGTGAAATTTTAGGAATTGTTTTAGAATAGTAAACGTGGATGGATTTACATTATTATTATTATTCATTATTCAGTAATGGAAAACTCTTACTTTGTTCGTGCTGTTCGAGTTTGGAATAACTTACCATCTAGTATTCAGCGTACGAGCTCTACTTCTGGGTTTATGGAGCAGATAGCGCGCTGTAGCACCATTTTGGAATAGGCATTTGGTTTTGTTTTAGATGGTCTTGACTTTGTGTTTTATAGTTTTAAGCTGTTATATATTGGTATTTTTTATTTCGTTTATCTTATTTATTTATTTATTTTAATTATTATTTTATGTTTTAAGTATTATTTGCTCATTTTATTTATTTTACAATTTTTCAAATTTAAATTTTAATTTTAATTTGATTATTTTTTAAATTTATATTATTAGTCGCTTACCGATTTAATTTTAATTTCCGCCTTCTTTTCGTACTAAATAAAAGATATTTATATTCTTGTAGTACATAGCCCTAAATAAATAATTCTATTCTACATGGGATTTTTTGTTTTAGAATTAGTCAGTGGGCTAAATATTTTACGTTTTTGGGGGTTTTGGGGGGAGGGTGGTAACTACACTCATGGCGTTGTCCAATTTTGGCCGTGTGTAATACCAAATTGAAGTTTTTGCTGAGATTTTTTAAATGGCATATTTTCTTTTATTCTGTAAGAAACTTTATAACCGACTTTCTTCACCCGAATATCTTTAAAATGCGTGATTTTCGAATTTGTGTACAAACGGAGGTGTAAGTTCTTTTAAACGCTTCTACGTAATGTTTTACATATTTCATGTGAACATTTAAATTTTATATGTTTAACCGATGGGTTTTGATGTGAAATAAATTTTCCAGTATTTTCGCGTAAAACGTTTTTACATGGAAGTACTTACATTAAAGTGCGATAATCTTCTAAACTATACTTACCGAATAGGTAAAAAATTACATCACAACATTCGCAAAAGAACGTAGATGCGAGTTAATATGCATATTGTTGTGAGCGTGGCCTTTGGTTCGTTATTTAAAACACAATATTAAATAATTAATATATAAGTTCTTTATTACACTCTATTACATATAAAGTTTACAAAACATTCATTTAATCAACTCAACTTTAATTATCGCTAACACTGTACTTTCAATTATCGCAATCTAATTACACTCTTTCGCTTCTTTACTACTTTCACTTGTTAACACTGCAACGTCTAAGACAAGACTCTTTTTCTGGCGATGACAACTGTTATATTTATACCCTACTCACTCTACGGATTATTCTGGATTGTTCTATTCCAAAAGCTTCTTGACTGTTCTATTCATTTTTATCCATAATCGATTCTCCGAACCTGAAGTCGTTTACTCTCCATTGTCAGTAGATGTCACCAGTTGTCTCTTTCTATTGCACGTAACACTGCCCCTTCTTAAATTTGTTCGTCCCGAACAACAGGTGGTCCACGGTCTTGATGCTCGTAGTATTGACACAAGCGATCCAGATGGACGATTTTTCGTTTGCCTCCTGTACCACGTTGAATCCTGTATACTACGTCATTTATTCTAGTTACTACTGAATACGGCCCCTCCCACTGTTGTTGTGATTTTGGAGAGCATCCCTTACGTCGGTTCGGGTTGTATAGCCAAACAAGATCACCTTCATTGAATTCTGCTGAATTCGTTGCACGTAAGTCATAGCGTGTCCTCATCCGATGGGTACTTACTGCTAATTTCGCCCCCATGGCCCCTTGTACATAAGCTTTGCGTTTCACTGGGGCTCTGACATTACACTTATACATTTCCATTCTGCTGCTACGTGGCGGCCCTTTGTAAGAAGAACACACAGTGCATCCGCTACACCACTTCTCTACATCCTCCCGCATATGTAGCCAATAAAACTTTTCTCGTATTTTAGAAATTGTTTTATTCACTCCCAAATGTTCTCCAGATGCTCCGCGATGCATTTTACCTAGACCATCGTTGACCTTTGATGCCGGGACGATTATTTGCATTCGGAACGATTTACCGTTAGGTGCTTCCCACTTGCGTTTTAATATACCGCATTCGACATGAAGAGAATTCCATTGAGCCCAGTAGCTTTTCAGCTTTTCATTCATCCTCGAAATATCCTTCCATTCTGGTTTTTCTATGTCTGCTTTCCAAGCAAGAATATGCGATATGTCCAGATCTTCTCGTTGTGCTGTTCGCAAATTCTCGATGTCCCAACCTGTTGATGGCTCCACAGTTCCCAACTGTATAGTAGCCGTTTTCTCATTTCCTTTCTCCCAGCCGTAATGCTTACATTCAGGTTCCCATTGACGTTGTACCAAGGCTTCTGCATTTTCATGGATACGTCCTTTCCTGTGTAGGCTCTCAAAGCTATAAGGTTGGATTCTAGTCTCGCTAAGAATAGTTTGCTCTCTAGCCCGCCAACTTGGACATTCTTCTCTCGCTTTCTTTTCTGTTGATTCCCTTCGACGGCGTTTCCTGCAGTAGCTTTGAAGGTCTCTTAATTTATTACAATCCCAACAACACTACGTGAAGGGGCGCTCAGTGATAACTGCAATCTGTAGCAAGTCTGCTGCTCAGCTCGATATCCTTGCAATTCCACATTCCTCTCTTCATCTAGAGATTCCACTCGTCGGCGTTTCTTCAGTCTTGTTGAGTTTATTAAGTACTTCTAGTACTCTCATCTGAGCACCTTTTGATCTGGAACACGGCACGGTTACTGAGATTACGTGCCTTCAAGATGATTGGGCGTTTACTTAATTGTCCCGAGATAGGTAGAGCAGCGATGCGTATGGAGCAGCTTACTAGCTTTACTCCCAGTGCGGTTCAATGGAGCAGCTTATTAGCTTTACTCCTAGTATAGATGAACGGAGCAGCTTACTAGCTTTACTCCTAGTATAGATGAACGGAGCAACTTACTAGCTTTACTCCAAGTATAGATGAACGGAGCAGCTTACTAGCTTTACTCCTAGTATAGATGAATGGAGCAGCTTACTAGCTTTACTCCAGGTAAATGAAACAACTCGTGTTCTGTTGCTACTCACTAACTAACTAACTTCTTTATTCAAAAATCACAGTTCATTTATACAATTTTCCACTTAATACTATTGTTATTTTCGTATTACGCTAAGCTAATTTCATCACATCATTTATTCGTATATAATTATTATTTCCGTAAAGTGTTTCTTTGTGGCATTCATAAATTAATTTCCGCAAAGCTTTTGCCGGTTTGTTGTTGTTACATCACGGCAGTGTTCCCAGAGCTGAGGGATTAATCCCTTTTTTAAGGGATTTTTCCTTGAAAGTTCGTTGATAAAATTCTAATTTGCGGTACATCTGAACTAGACAGATATTCACCAGAAAAATGCATCAAGAAAATTTTCAAATTATGAGTGTCCCAAAGAGTGAAGGCTTTTACATAAATGCAAAAAATATTTATTTACTTATTCTTGATACTTTTTTATTTACCATAGATTTGTTCGATGTGATAATTTCGTTCTAAAATAGATGATTTTGTTCAAAATTGATTATGTCACTTTACAAACCCATTCTTAAGGAATTTTAAAAGATTTCTTTGAAATATGGTATTAGGGGATTTTAAGGGATTTTTATGTCCAAAATGAGGGATTTCCGTTGGCAAGAATCTGGGAACACTGCATCACGGCATTCATCGCTTTCATATGTACATACATCAATACTTCCGTAGACTGTTTGCCGCTTTGCTGCTATTATGACATCATCGTGAACCATTGTTTCGTTCACCTGAGTTCTACCGCTGGCGCAAGGTTATCAAATTACATCGTGTGAATTCTTGCGCGCAGGGGATTGTGTCACTGCCTTCACTTGTTTCTTTATGTGATTAAAAAATTGGTGTAGGTCAGTAGCGAGTGACTTTATTGAACTTGCAAATATGTTTGTAGATATATTTTTATACTTGCAGCTGGGAATTATAATTCTGCATGCAATGCGAATGCTGTAGGTATGTATGTACATATCTACATGTTTGCATTTCTTTATTGATGCATGAATTTTAGAATTCTGCGTAAAGCGAAATCGATTCAGAGATGCATGTATGTATGTATATATGTACATGTTTAATTGATGCCAATGGATGCTCTGTATGTAACAAATCTCCCCTTTTTATACCCTAGATGAAATCTATAGGGGTATACTAAGTTTCTCATTCCGTTTGTAACACCTCGAAATAATGATGGTAGAGCAAAATGAATTGGACACCCACGCATAATATTAAAAGTTATTTTGATTTTTGCATGTCCGTCCATCCGTCCGTCTGTCTGTCTGTCTGTCTGTCTGTGCGCATGATAACTCGAGAACGCGTTCACCTAGAAAGCTGAAAATTTGTACACGGACATTAAAAAAAAAGTAAAATTAAGTTCGAAAATGAGACAAATCGGGCAACTCCTTCGTGGGGTTGCCATACAAAAATTTCGTTTTCCACGATATATTTGGACACTACCTGAGAACACGTCGACATAGAAAGCTGAAATTTGGTACACTGTGTTTTCATACTAATAGCAAATAAAACTTCAAAAATGGGCTAAATCGGGCAACCCCTTCTTGGTGTTTCCATATAATAATTTTAGTTTTTTACATATTGTTACGCGCCACAAAGTGATACAAGCGACATCTATTGGAAATGGAAACAACTTTAGGTTAGTGACATCCTAGTAAACTGGGTTTGGAGAATGGAATATTCAGGAAGGTTCTAGGATAATTCGTAGAGTATAAATACGGCGCTGCTCACATCCAGGAGGCGAGTATTATTTCATACAGCGAAGTGAGAAGTGAACGAAGTAAACTATTTGGATTGCGATAATTAGAAGTACAGTACTAGCGATAAATAAAGAATTGATTTGATAATTATTTGTGAATTTGTGAGAGTAAAGTTAAATAAAGAAAGAACTTTAATTATATCTGAAATATTGTGTTTTAAATAACGAACTAAGGCCACGCTCGTAACAACTGGTGTCAGAAGTGGGATAAAATCGCAAAATAAAGTGGTGGCATTTGACTTTGAAATTCAAAGAGTGATTAATTTTGTGAAATCGCGCAAGAATGGGACGCAAACTAGAGGAGCTTCGCATACAGGAATTGAAAGTGGAGTTGGGGAAGCGGTCATTGCAAACGACAGGTCTAAAGAATGTTCTAGTCGAGCGACTTAGACAAGCGTTGATAGAGGAAGAAAAGAATCCTGATACATACGTTTTCGAGGAAGAACCAGAAACTGAAGAAGAGCCTGCGATGAACATAGAACAGCTTTTGGGTACTTTAATGACCAAAATGGAGCTTTCAACCCTGCAAGTGAAAAATGCCCTTGAGGAACAAAAGAATGCTTTTGAGGAACAAAAGAATTCTCTAGAAGCGCGTTTGGATGAACAAAAGAATTCTCTAGAAGCCCGTTTGGACGATCAAAAGAATGCCCTTGAGGAACAAAAGAATGCTTTTGAGGAACAAAAGAATGCATTTGAGGAACAAAAGAATTCTCTAGAAGCCCGCTGGGATGAACAAAGGTGTTCCTTGCAGAATTGTCTAGAAACCTGTTTGGAGGAACAGAAGACTTTTCTTAAAAATTCATTAGACGAGCAAAATGTAAAAATTGAAGGAATCCAGCAGGAAGTGCTGGAAGTTCAACAGCAAGTGTCGGAAGTGCAACAAAATGTTACGGAGAAGCTTGACAACTTTAAAGCAGATTTGGACAGAATGAAGTACCGACAATCTCGGCACGAAGGAACTGAAATATCCGGTGCAGGCAGAATGAAACCTCCAATATTTGATGGACAAAATTCGTGGCATATTTTCAAGAGACAGTTTGAGGCAGCTTCCGAAGTAAATGGATGGAATGACGCAGACAAAGCTACAGCTCTGGTATTAGCCCTTCGAGGTCTTGCGTCAGAGTTATTACAAACTATTCAGATTGAAAAGCAACGTGATTACATTTCACTAGTACAGGCGATAGAATTACGTTATGGAGATGAACACATGCAGCAAGTATATCGCCTGCAGTTACGCAACAGGACTCAAAAGCATGGCGAGTCACTACAACAACTGCAGGCTGATGTGGAAAGATTAGCTTATCTTTCGTACTCTAGCGTAAATGCGGATTTCCTTAATGAAGTGGCAACAGAAGCATTTGTGAACGCCATTGCAGATCAAAATTTACAACAAGCGTTAAGGCTAGCAGGAAAGAAATCAACAGCAGAAGCACTAGCGTATGCATTAGCGTATGAATCTGCCAGGCAAGCTTCTCGAAGTGCAGTACGAGTGAGAGAAATTGCGGTGGAGGAATGTACTTGTAATAGAATGCAGCCATCACAGAGCAATTCTTCACGCGGTATTCTGCGATGCTGGAATTGTAATAGACCAGGACACCTCCAAAGGGACTGCAGAAAACGCCGTCGAACAGAATCACCAGAAGAGGAGGACAGAACAGAATGCCAAAAATGTCGAGCCAGGGAGCAAGCTATTCGGGGAGAGCCTAGAAATCAAACAGCGACTAGTCGCATCAGCTCCCCTGTTCAGCAGTCGGAAAACATGTAAAAACCAACTTCGGGGGGCAGAAGTTGGTTGATAGAGTCGACAGCCCCGAAATCATCATTCAGATAGCCCAGTTGCACAGGAATAATAGCAGTCTTGTTATATATGGAAGTGTAGGACAAAATGACTGCGTTGTCACTATCGACACTGGAGCTTCGAGATCAATTATTAGAGCGGATCTTGTCAAGAACAAATGGCTTCACAATACCACCAATTATTTACTAAGAACAGCAACTGGAGCCGCAGCACAAGTTTTTGGAGAAATATCTTTGGATATTCAACTAGGTGAACTACTATTTCCTCACAATTTCCTAGTTTCAGACATAATGGATGAATGCATCCTTGGAGTAGACTTTATGACCACATATAAAATAAATTTAGATGTCGGAGAACGAATACTCAAATATGGCAACATAGAAATTCCTATGAGACTAGGAGGAGGAACAGATTATCCTGCAAAAATAAGGACGATGGTCTGTGAGAATATGACCCTCTCCGCATTCTCGGAGACGCTAGTATGGACAAAGCTTACTGATGACATCGGGACCTGCCGATTCTATCTGGTGGAGCCTAACCCTACAAAAGTAACATCGAACATCATCGTTGGTAAGACTTTAGTGAAGGCAGAAGGCGCAACATTAATTCCAGTCAGAGTACTCAACACATCCGGAAATGAGGTACAACTAAAGCCACTTTCACATCAAAAACAAGAACAGAAAAATGTAAACCGAAAAGCTCAGTTTATTCCACTTTAAAACAAGATTTTGGTTGCAATGATTAATAAAATCCAGAGAAATAGGATAAACTAAGAATTTTACTGAGAAAATAGTTATATTTATTTCAGATTTTGAAGAAAAACACAAATTTTATGTTTTATCGGCCGAAAACATTTTTCGGTGGAAAAATTCGTCCGATAAATCATAAAAGTTGTGTTTTCTTAAAAATTCTAAGATACATATACTATTTTATTAGTAAAATTATTAGTTTATCCTATTTCCCATGATTTTATTAATCATTGGAGCAAAAATCGTGTTTTAAAGTGGAATAAATTGAGTTTTTCGATTTACATTTTTTTGATTCTTGTGTTTGATGTGAAAGTGCCTTAAAAGAAGGTGCTATAATTGGAAATTGTGAGCCTGTTTATCAGATTGTTAATTTGGAAAATGGTAGTAATATTAAGGAGGCGATACGTATACCAGCTACTACTCAACAGGTTCAGAAACTTCTTTCATCTAGTGCCTTAAGTGAACAGCAATACAACGATGCCAAAGAGATGATCGATGAATTTTCGGAATTATTTGCAATGAATGATGATGATTTCGGCAAAACAAATCTTGTCCAACATCGGATCAATACAGGAGATTCTAGGCCCATTCGGCAACCACCACGAAGACTACCATTAGCCAAACAACCAGAAGTTGCAGGTATGATAAATTCCATGAAAGAACAAGGCATAATTGAGGAATCTAACAGCCCTTGGACATCGCCAGTTGTTTTGGTCAGGAAAAAGGATGGCAGCACACGATTCTGTGTGGACTACCGCCAACTAAATAATGTAACAAGAAAGGATAGCTATCCGTTACCAAGGATTGATGACACATTGGACACCCTTTCCGGAGCGCAATGGTTTTCCACATTGGATTTGAAGAGCGGTTACTGGCAAGTGGAAATACATCCCGAGGACCGAGACAAAACTGCTTTCTCAGTTGGAAGTGGCTTATGGCAATTCAAAGTTATGCCATTTGGATTATGTAATGCTCCAGCCACATTCGAACGACTCATGGAATGTGTTTTACGAGGATTAACCTGGAAAACATGTCTTGTCTACTTAGATGACATAATTGTGATCGGAAGGACATTCGAGGAACATAAAAACAACTTACGGGACGTACTTCAAAGACTGAGAGATGCGAAACTGAAGCTCAGCACGAATAAATGTGCTCTATTCAAGAATGAAGTAAAATATTTGGGGCATGTAGTTTCATCACAAGGAGTAAGAACTGATCCAGAGAAGATAAGAGCTGTGAAAAATTGGCCTGTTCCAAAGGACAAACATCAATTAAGGAGATTTCTTGGATTGGCTACCTACTACAGGCGATTCGTAAAAGGTTTTGCAGATATAGCAAGGAGCCTACATCAACTTACAGAAAAAGGAAAGCCATTCATATGGTCAGATAAATGTAACGAGAGTTTTGCAAATTTGAAGCAACAGCTCTGTGGAACTCCAGTGCTTCACTATCCAAAGCTGGGAAAAACTTTTATATTGGACACGGATGCCAGCAATGTAGGTATTGGTGCAGTGCTTTCACAGGAGGAGGATGGTCAAGAGGTGCCAGTAGCTTATTTTAGCAAAGCACTCTCAAAATCAGAGAGAAATTATTGTGCTACAAGGAAAGAGCTACTTGCCATTGTAAACTCAACCAAGCATTTCCATAAATATCTCTACGGGCAGAAATTTATCCTCCGCACTGACCATGCAGCGCTTAAATGGCTTTTGCAGTTTAAGAACCCTGAGGGGCAAGTGGCGAGATGGATAGAGCGACTCCAAGCTTATGACTTTGAAATCCAACACCGAAGAGGACGTATCCATGGAAATGCAGACGCCCTTTCACGACGTCCATGCAAAGTTGAATGCAAACATTGCGTTCGGCTGGAAGAAAAAGAAACAAAAGCAACAATACAGCTGATGACGGTGGAACCATCGACAGGTTGGAACAACGAGAGCTTGCGAACAGCACAACGGGAAGACCCAGACATATCACCTATTCTTGCTTGGAAAGAAGACATGGAAAGACCACAATGGCAAGATATCTCGGAGAGGAGTGAGAAACTGAAGAGCTACTGGGCTCAATGGAACTCTCTTCACGTTGAATGTGGTATATTAAAGCGCAAGTGGGAATCAACTAACGGCGAGTCATTCCGAATGCAGATAGTCGTGCCAGCATCCCAGATCAAAGATGTTCTAGAAGAAATGCACAGTGGATCATCTGGAGGACATTTGGGGGTGAATAAAACAATTTCCAAAATACGTGAAAGGTTTTATTGGTTACATATGCGAGAGGATGTTGAGGAATGGTGCCGCAGATGCACTACCTGTGCTTCTTGCAAAGGACCACCACACAGAAGTAGGGGAGAAATGCATAAATATAATGTAGGAGCCCCATTTGAAAGGATAGCCGTAGACATCGCTGGACCTTTTCCAGAAACAGATAACGGTAACCGTTATATATTAGTTGCTATTGACTATTTCAGTAAATGGCCTGAAGCTTATGCAATCCCTAATCAAGAGTCTACCACAGTAGCGGATCAAGTAGTAATGAATTGGGTCAGTAGATTTGGTGTTCCTCATGAACTTCATTCGGACCAAGGACGGAACTTCGAATCACGGACTTTCCAAGAGATGTGTAAAATTCTGGGAATAAGAAAAACCAGAACAACTCCTCTGCATCCACAATCTGATGGCATGGTAGAGCGCTTCAACAGAACATTGGTCGAGCATCTAAAGAAAGTAGTCGACTATCACCAACGCGATTGGGATCGACATATTCCCATGTTCTTAATGGCCTATCGATCAGCTGTACACAACACGACCGGACAAACGCCAGCAAAAGTAATATTCGGAAAGGAGATGCGTTTACCTAGCGATCTCAAGTTTGGTACACCCAGAGGTGAACAAAAGTTACCAGACGATTATGTATCGGAACTTAGACAACGATTGGCTGATGTACACGAAGTCACGAGAGCAAAATTAGCAATAAATACCGATCGGATGAAGACCCGCTACGACTTACGTGCTAACTCAGCAGGATTTAATGAAGGTGACCTTGTTTGGCTGTACAACCCGAAACGACGTAAGGGACGTTCTCCCAAATTACAACAACACTGGGAAGGACCGTATTCAGTAGTGACTAGAATAAATGACGTAGTATATAGGATTCAGCGGGGTACAAGAGGCAAACGGAAAATCGTTCATCTAGATCGATTATGTCAATACTGCGAGCATCAAGACCATGGATCACCTGTTGTTCGGGACGAACAATTTTAAGAAGGGGACAGTGTTACGCGCCACAAAGTGATACAAGCGACATCTATTGGAAATGGAAACAACTTTAGGTTAGTGACATCCTAGTAAACTGGGTTTGGAGAATGGAATATTCAGGAAGGTTCTAGGATAATTCGTAGAGTATAAATACGGCGCTGCTCACATCCAGGAGGCGAGTATTATTTCATACAGCGAAGTGAGAAGTGAACGAAGTAAACTATTTGGATTGCGATAATTAGAAGTACAGTACTAGCGATAAATAAAGAATTGATTTGATAATTATGTGTGAATTTGTGAGAGTAAAGTTAAATAAAGAAAGAACTTTAATTATATCTGAAATATTGTGTTTTAAATAACGAACTAAGGCCACGCTCGTAACAATATACTTTGAAAACGATCAATCCTAGACATTTTTATTGTACTAAAAACTTCTTCAGAATAAGAAATCCTATAAAATTGGTTACAATAATTTTTTCTGTCCGACGAGCCGTTCTAGAAATATATGTGAGAAACCAATGCAAAAAATTAAAATTGCTCAAATGGGTGACCATACGAAATTTCAAACGTGCATTCATCTAGAGGGTATCATAAGAATTGGTCTTAGACCAATTCTAGCTTTTTCACTTGTTAGAAAAAATGTGTTATTCTTGGGAGAGGAATAACGCATTAAAAAAAATTAAGTTATTTGTTTGATAGCTTGGTAAAAAGAAAAATATTTAGCTGTATTAAAAAGAACAAAGCTTATCTAAGCGAGGGATAATTTGGATTAGCTTAACTGTATTTTTTTTTTTTTTATTGTTTTGTTATAACTATTTTTATGTCTACTATTTTTGAGTACGACAATTTGTATACATTTTTGGTACAATTATTTTTTTTTTATTATACTTATTCGTACTATATGTGTGAATACATATTTTATGGTACTATTACTCTTATGTTCTATATGTGTAATTACATATTTATTTTTAATAGCACTATATGTGTGGATACATATTTTTTGGTACTATTATTTTTATGTTCTATATGTGTAATTACATATTTATTTTTATTAGCACTATATGTGTGAATACATATTTTTTGTTACTTATAAAATATAACTTAAACCTATTTATACATTTATAAATTATTTATATTGATTTATTCATGATATATGTACATGTAAAAAGTGTGTAGCAATTGAATTCACCATTGAGATGTTTGTTTTATCTTTGGCTATGCAGAATTTATTTAGAGATGGAATTAAACTACCTGTAAATGGCGGGTGCGTGGAATTGATTCAGATTCGACACGGCTTAGTGTTTGTGGAAGTGGTGGTGGTGTAGGAATAGGTAAATTTTGTCTGTTACCTGCTTGTTGCTGGTGGGTGGCATGTTATTTAATGGCATCCTTTAATTCTGAATGAGAGGTTTGTGAGACAGCTTGTTCTTTGTTTGGTGCTGTCGTTGCCTCTACAGAGGTTAGTGCTTTAAATTGGGATTTGTTTGATAATTTTGTGTATACCCGGAAGTCAGATTGTTTGAATACTTCGAACTCTTGTATGGATAGATAGCTTGGCAATTAGTCGAGAATAGGCATGTTGGGTTGCCTTTTGTTGTTTCTTAAGCTTGTCGCCTTGTTTTACTGCCCCCATTTTTTTATTATTTTTTTTATTTTTGACAGCCATTATTCGTGAAATGGCTTTAATCTGTTGTTTTGTACTGTTACTCTTCGTTTACCGATTTGAATAACAGTATTAACAGTGTTAAAGACTTGTACCACTAGATATGGTCCTAGCCATATCTGGGAAAGTTTGTGTTTTTTAGCGGGGTTTTTCAGTAAAACTTTATCTCCTGTTTTGAAGGTTACTGGACGTGAACGCTTATCGTAGTAAACTTTTGACTTTCCCTTAGCTTTTAGCAAATTTTTCCGAGCGGTAGCGTACGCTTTTTGTATTTTGTACCTCAGAAGGTGGTAGTAACTTTCGTGGTTGTAAGTGGGCTCCGGCTCTCTTTTCAGATTAGAGGGAACATCCGCTGTGAACCCAAACAGACAGTCCATTAGTGTGAGCTTGGTGCCATCATGTGGACTATTATTGTATACAAAAGCCGCGGTTCTCAGGAATCGATCCCAAGCCTTTGGATTTTCAGACACAATAGCTGTCAAATACTCCACTAGGGGTCTGTGGGTTCGCTCTAGTGCGCCGTTGGATTGCGGATGGTTAGCGGAAGTCTGCATTTTTTTTATTTTCAGAAGTTTACATACTTGTTTGAAAAGATCGCTTAAGAAGTTAGAGCCCTGGTCAGTTACTAACTTCTTAGGAATGCGATAACGAGTGATTATCTCATCGAAAAATATTCCTGCTACCGTTTCTGCTTCGCCATTTGGCATGGTATAACAATCTACGAATTTCGTTAGATTGTCTTGGAAAGTCAGAATATATTTGTTTCCTGAGTGCGTTTCCTCAAGAGGACCTACTATGTCTAAATAAACTTTGTCGAAGGGCATATGGGCAGTATCTGTTATGACCATTGGCATACGATACTCCGGGCTAGCCTTCATTTTTTTGCATTTGGAGCATTTCCGAATATATTTCCTGAGCATGTTTTTCCACTTATATTTCTTCTTTATTCTTCTATAAGTTTTGATTACTCCTTGGTGACCACAAAATGCGGAGTCATGATAGTCCTTCAGAATTATTTCGATTTCCTCAAGGTCTGAGATATTTTTCTGGTAATGTATGTTGGGAATTTATTAGATTTTGGTTCCAGGGTGATTCGCCGTGTTCAGATGCACTGCTTTCGGATTTGCTGCTATCAGTTGAGTCAATTTCGACTAATTCATTTTGTTCCGTGGATATTTTTGAACTTTATTGGGAGTTTCTGTGTTTTGATTTTCCTCTTCAATATTATTTTGTGCCTCCCTTATTTGGGCTCTTGTAACAACATGGCATTGTGCTTGCTGTTTTGATGTCTGTGGAGAACTATAATCATCATCGTCTATGTCGGACTCAAGCCGGTGATGTACCTGAGCTTCGACAATGATCGAATTGGGGTTTGTTTGGTTTATTTGGGCAGGTATTCTACTAAGCGCGTCTGCATTAGTGTTAAATTTCCCACGAATTGATTTTTCTTCTTCGTGATTTAAATTTTCTTCCAAGAGTAATTGTTTACGTAAAGCCACAAGTTTGCCTGAGTTATAGCTTTTAATATGGATTGGAATTAAATTTCAATTTGTCGTTTTTGACATTGTTTGTGCTTTTGTTTTGTGCACGAAGAAAATATGTATTGGAATTAAATTTTAATTTGTCGTTTTTGACGTTGTGTGTGCTTTTGTTTTGTGCACGAAGAAAATATGGGTTGGAATTAATTTTTAATTTGTCTCTTTTGACATTGTTTGTGCTTTTGTTTTGTGCACGTAGGAAATATGGGGTGGAATTAAATTTTAAAGTGTCGTTTTTGACGTTGTGTGTGCTTTTGTTTTGTGCACGTAGGAAATATGGGTTGGAATTAAATTTTAATTTGTCGTTTTTGACGTTGTGTGTGCTTTTGTTTTGTGCACGTAGGAAAGGTGGATCACCCTTTTTATGAGTACTTTGGGTATTTACGTCGTCCAAAGGTACATGGAGATACTGTATGTTATAGCAATTACTTGGAACTAGAGTAAGCGTTAAGTTCCTTAGGAATACTGGTTCCGTGTTTACATTTAGAACGGATAACGGTATGAAGCTTTTATGAGGACTAACTAGGCAATTTGCGACAAATACTCCTTCTTGGATCTCCTGAGACGAACAGATCATTTCTTGGTCTATTTGTAACGGTATGCTCAGTACCATTTGAGATCGAGGAGGTATTCTAATGGATCGCTGAAGTACTACTTCATATTGCCTACTTTCATTTCCTTTTGAGGTGTTCAGAGTTTCTTCCATTGGAGGTAAGGCATTTTTGTTATCTGGTGCCCGTGATTTAAATTGCTCCTCCAATTGATCACTTGGTATTTCCTCTCCATCTTCTAGGGATGTTTCGAGTGGTACCGTGAATTCAATAGGGTTGGTTTCCATGCGAGGGAACCGGAGTAATTTATTAGGCCCTTCGATATTACAATTTTTTGCAAGAAAGTCATTGCCTAACAGCCCATCGTGGGAGATTCGGGCAATGTATTCTACTACCTGGAGTTTGCATGGGACACTGCGGCTTAATAAAAAGTTGCCTTGGCAGTTTCCCAATGTTCGCCGTACGTGTGCCCTTTATAATTGCAGTAGTTGCAGGTGATCTTGTTTAACAGCACTTTCTGTTTATCGTACTTTTTTTCTGCCTGCTCGTAAAAAGATTTCCTGTTTGGAGGTGGACTTCCTAACGATTTCCTTGTTATGTATGTTTGTTTGAGGAGAGCGCCAATAATTTTCTGAGTTTCTGTCGGTATTAAAGGATACTGAAGTTTCCTTTGGTGGTTCCGTTATTGGGGGTATACCAATTTCAGTTTTTATGTTATGTCTTCCGAATTCCTTTGTGTAAGGGTAGGAAGACAAATTTACACTCCCAGGTATGGGATAACCATAGGTATTGGAGAAATTTGGGATATTAGGTCTTAGGAAATGGTCCACTTGGAAAGAGTTTGTTGGGTTAGGGATATAATTTGTTGGTTGTGGAATGAAAAAGAGTCCTTGCTGCAACCTTTCCATATCTAATGCCTTTTGAATGAGAGTTTCCATAGAATTTTCATTCAATGTGAGTAAATAGGCGCTTAGATGGGGATTAGTTGCACCACTCTCTATGGAAGCCATAGCAAAATCTTCTATTTGCTGCTTTACTACTTTAAAATTTTCAGATCCGTATTTACTTTGTGCTGCCTCGTTGCATTGAATTAAAAGACTTTTTAATCTATTTGTAAATGAACTAAATGATTCTGGCGGATATTGCCGGCAAGTAATTAACTTGTTTATTAGTTCATGGTATGTTTCACGAGGTAAATACGTTCAGTAAAGCAGTTATTCGACGTCTTCAAATTTTGTTAGAGAGCTGAACTTTATTAATTGATACGCGTTTCCTCTCAATCTGGTGGGGAAAATCTGCATGAAGGCTTTCCTTTCCTCTTCCCCTAGACACTGTTGCACTTGCTTACAGCAGCCTATAAAAGTCTGTAATTCTGTAAGAATTTGCGCGCTAATTTCCCCAGAGAACAAAGGCACCATTTATGCCGTCAGTTTTACTACTTTTTCATAGTTTACCGACATTTTGTCCGTTTTATTGTGTTGCTCTGTGCTGGAAGTAATTTGAGTGTTTATACTTGAAGTTGGTGTGTCTAACGCCTGTTGGGATACTAGGGCGCCTAAACTATGATTTCTTGCTAGGAAATTAATTAGATTGTGCCCTCTGAAGCGTTTACCTGAGCGATGCTCGCGATACCAGTTAATGGATGGTCTGCTTTGGGGTGAATTTCGCTCTACTGTTGGGCTGTCTGGAGGACTTGTGTTGTCAAACGACAATGAGCTTTTTGCTGCCTCAAAATCTGAGCCAGGAGAACTTTGGTCAGGTCTTGGCATGAAAGCCAAAACTTCGAGTTTTACGTGATTATTGAGAGAGAAGGAAAGAGAGATTAGGTAGTTTATTTAATCTTGTATAATAACCGAGGAAATTAGAATGATTAATTAAAGAAAAATGTTTCTACTGTTTTTTGTTGCTTATGTACATGCACATATATCGCTGCGACTACGGTATTTATTTCTTTATTTATTTATTAAAAAAAATATTTTTTATTAATTTATTAATCTAAAATAATTTTGCTACTAAAGTAATTTTGCTACAAAATTGATGCGTCTTTTTAAAATTTTTTGTTAACTTACTTTTACTTCACTTTAGTTGAAGAGAAGAGAAAAGATGTTAACGTTTTTTCCGCTATGCAGATATGATGCTGTATTATATTGGGGCTTCTTTCGTTTTATTGTTATTTGATGTTGGTATCTTTCAAGACAAAAAATGGATACCTTTTATTGTTGTTACTGATGTCAATGGATGTTGTTAGAAATGCCCACCGTCTCGGTTTTGTGTGCCAGATTCAAAAATAATGCGCTCTTATGCACTCGTTTATGTAAATTCGAGGATCAAGGTTTTTCAAGTTTGAATTTATATAACTTCCTCGATCCTACCGGCTGCGCCAAAATTGTTGAGTTTATTAAGTACTTCTAGTACTCTCATCTGAGCAGCTTTTGATCTGGAACAGGGCACGGTTACTGAGATTACGTGCCTTCAAGATGATTGGGCGTTTACTTAATTGTCCCGAGATAGGTAGAGCAGCGATGCGTATGGAGCAGCTTACTAGCTTTACTCCCAGTGCGGTTCAATGGAGCAGCTTATTAGCTTTACTCCTAGTATAGATGAACGGAGCAGCTTACTAGCTTTACTCCTAGTATAGATAAACGGAGCAGCTTACTAGCTTTACTCCTAGTATAGATGAACGGAGCAGCTTACTAGCTTTACTCCTAATATAGATGAATGGAGCAGCTTACTAGCTTTACTCCAGGTAAATGAAACAACTCTTGTTCTGTTGCTACTCACTAACTAACTTCTTTATTCAAAAATCACAGTTCATTTATACAATTTTCCACTTAATACTATCGTTATTTTCTTATTACGCTAAGCCAATTTCATCACAGCATTTATTCGTATATAATTATTATTTCCGTAAAGTGTTTCTTTGTGGCATTCATAAATTAATTTCCGCAAAGCTTTTGCCGGTTTGTTGTTGTTACATCACGGCATTCATCGCTTTCATATGTACATACATAAATACTTCCGCCAAATTGCATCGTGTGAATTCTTGCGCGCAGGGGATTGTGTCACTGCCTTCACTTGTTTCTTTATGTGATTAAGAAATTGGTGTAGGTCAGTAGCGAGTGACTTTACTGAACTTGCAAATATGTTTGTAGAATTATGTTTATACTTGCAGCTGGGAATTATAATTCTGCATGCAATGCGAATACTGTAGGTATGTACATATCTACATGTTTGCATTTCTTTATTGATGCATGAATTTTAGAATTCTGCGTAAAGCGAAATCGATTCAGAGATGCATGTATGTATGTATATACATGTTTAATTGATGCCAATGGATGCTCTGTATGTAACAGTCTCTTTGTAGGTGTCCTGGTTTATTACAATTTTAGCATCAAAGGAGATCACGCGATCTTGAGCTCTGTGATGACTACATTCTATTACAAGTACATCGTCCACCGAACTGTCTCTCATTCGTACTGCACTCCGCGAAGATTGTCTGGCAGATTCATACACTAATCCATAGGCTAGTGCTTCTGCTGCTGATGTCTTTCCTGCTAGTCTTAACGCTTGTTGTAAATTTTGATCTGCAATAGCATTCACAAATGCCGCCGTTGCCACTTCAATAAGGAAATCCGCATTTACGCTAGAGTATGAAAGAGGCGCTAATCTTTCCACATCAGACTGGAGATGTTGTAGTGATTCGCCATGCTTTTGCATCCTGTTGCGTAACTGCAGGCGATATACATGCTGCATGTGCTCATCCCCATAACGTAATTCTATCGCCTGTACTAATGAAGCGTAATCACGTTGATTTTCAATCGGTACAGCTTGTAAGAGTTCTGATGCAGGACCTCGAAGTGCTAACACCAGAGCTATAGCTTTGTCTTCATTATTCCGTCCATTTACCTCTGAAGCTGCCTCGAATTGTCTCTTGAAGATATGCCAAGAATTTTGTCCATCAAATATTGGAGGTTTCATTCTACCTGTACAGGATATTTAAATTCCTTCGTGCCGAGGTTGTCGATGCTTCATCCTTTCCATATCTGCTTTAACATTTTCAAGTTGCTCAGTAAATTTTTGCTGTTCCTGCTCGAATTGATCAATTCTCAAATTTTGTTCATCTAACGAGTTTTTCAGAAAATTTTTCTGTTCCTCCAAACGAGTTTGTAGACAATTCTCCAGAGAGATGTTTTGTTCGTCCAAACGGGTTTCCAGAGATTTCTTTTGTTCCTCAAAAGCATCCTTTTGCTCGTCGAAACGGGTTTCAATGGATTTCTTCTGCTCATCTAAACGGCATTACAGAGAATTCTTTTGTCCCTCATTGGAATTCTTTTGTTCATCAAAATGGGCTTCCATAGATTTCTTTTGTTCCTCGAGAGATTACCTTTGTTCGTCGAGAGAATTCTTTGCTTCGTCCATAGATTTCTTTTGTTCCTCGACAGAATTCTTTTGTTCATCAAAACGGGCTTCCATTTTGCTCATTAAAATACTCAAAAGCTGTTCCATTTTCATCGCAGGCTCTTCATCAGCTTCGGTTTCTTCCAAGTTCACTTCGAAAACAAATGTTTCAGGATTCTTTCCTTCCTCTATCAACGCTTGCCTAAGTCGCTCGACTAGATCTTTCTTTGCACCTGTCATTTGTAATGACCGGTTCCCTAACTCCACTTTCAAGTCCTGTATTCGAAGCTCCTCGACTTTGCGCCCCATTACTTTAGTAATTCACTTACAGTTGAATATAAATTAGTTTCCAGAACTTTCAAGATTTTAACACAATTTCACAAAATTGATCACACTTTGAATTTTTAAATCAATTGCCACCACTTTATTTCGCGAATTTATTTCACTTCTGATACCAGTTGTTGCGAGCGTGGCCTTTGGTTCGTTATTTAAAACACAATATTAAGTAGGTATTTAATATACAAGCTCTTTATCTAACTTCTAATCTTACTCAGTTCATTAACCTTCAATTAATCAACTCCACTTTAATTATCGCTAATACTGTACTTTCAATTATCGCTAATACTGTACTTTCAATTATCGCAATCCAATTACAACACTTTCGCCTGTTTATTACTTTCGCTTGTGAACACTACAACGTCTAAAACAGACAATAACCATCAGTTTTGGCGTGGTTTTACTGTAAAACCACGGCAAAACGGATGGTGTATGGCGAACACCACGTTTTGAGGTTCGGATATTTACTAAAACCAGAATTCTGGTCATGCCAGAAATATATTTCTCAAAACGTGGGTAATAACGTGGGCAAAGCCATACACCATCCGTTTTGCCGTGGTTTTACTGTTTTGCTCGTTCATAATCAAAGTTAACTTAATAATAAGCTAAGAAGTAGGCGAGATTTCTGATTGTTTTACATTTAAATGCACACGGCAAGAAAAGGAAGAAAGAAAGAAAAAAAAAACCAAACTCTCTTTAAAATTTGTATGAATAAAGATAAAAAAATGTGAAAGCGCAAATTACATGCAACGAAACATAATGGAAAATATTTCGTTTTCGTAAATAAATGAGAAGTGGCGGAGTTTTCACGTTTTACTCTCATAAAATATTCCCGCGCATCTGTGAAAACCGGTTTTCATGAAATAATCACAATGTTTGGTCACATGTTGTTTGCTAAATGGACGCTACAAGATGACGGCCAGACGGTTGGTATATGGGGCTTTTTCTTGACCCCGATTAGGGTTCTTATCTAGACTAAAACGTGGTTTTTAAAACCACGGCAAAATGGATAGTGTATGGCGCCCTTAAGACAAGACTCTTTTTCTGGCGGTGACAACTGTTATATTTATATCCTAGAAACTCTCCAGATTATTCTGGAGTGTTCTATTCCAGAAGATTCCATCATCGATTCTCCGAACCTGAAGTTGCTTACTCTCCATTGCCAGTAGATGTCACCAGTTGTCTCTATATTGCACGTAACAATATTGAAAATAAGGCCAGGAAAAGAAATACAATCCGTACTTATAGCAAAGACGTACAAAACTACGTTAACTGCAAAAACCCGGTCAATAAATATTTTTAGCACGCTAAAGAACGGCACGGACGGATAAATTCAAGCTAAATTTTTTGTAGACTTACTGGTGGTGCAATCTCTAATCAAGACCGAAAGGTAAATTTAGCGCGTTGACCTGAGTACCGCTGTCGCTATAATTCAGGATAAATTATCGCCAATAAATTATTTTGTGCCTTCGCATTCAATATGGTTGGATTACAAAATATCATCTAGAACTTATTTTCAGCTTTTCTCCAATTTCTTTCCATTTTTTTCTTTTAAATATATATTTCGATATTGAGGATTTCTTTTGGCATAAAAATAATTCATTTCTCTCACTAAATTAATTAATTGCTCCTCGAAAGAAATTTGCTCATTACTCTCAGCTGCCAAAATCAAATTACGACGACAACGACGACAAAAGTTGAATTATTCCCAACTCTGGTTACGGTGACAAATTCGGGCGGCGCCATTGGTTACAGCAACATGGTATTGCCATTAGGTCAACAGTTAATTTGTCGTCGTAATGTCGTATCGGTATCATTGTATTTCGGCCTTAAGCTACATGGAACGCTACACGCTAGAAGCTGCAAGCTATGTATACAACGAAGCACTGTAGGCTGAACTACAATAGACGTAAACAACTTTACGAAATTGAACGAGACTGAGATTTACTTACGAAAAAATCATATTTTTAGCCTAAATATATATTGTAATATAAGTTTAGCTATTAGTTTACAGATCTTTATTTATTAAAGTTATACAAGCTATGATATGTGTTCATAGCACAAGTGACAATACAAAGTCTGTACATAGATATGTCAGCTGATGGTTGTGTTAGCATACATGAATATGTAGTACTAAACTAAGTATGAGGGAGGTAAATACAAGACTGGTACTACGGTTCATCCCCCAATGATGAGAGCTATAGATTTAGGCGCTCCGGTGGTCTAACTATTCTTTCAGACCTTGTACTGGTTGTTTCAGATGAGTTACGTTTAGTATCTATAATCTTAGGAACAGAATGAACGTAGCTACACGCAGGCAAATGTCACGCAGGAGTAAGTTATAAGCACTGCCAAGAAGTGAGCGCAATGAACGTAGGAATCGCAGCCACCACGCAAAAGTCGGTCAACTTTCAACTTTAGCGCAATTATCCTGCGTTGACATTTCACAGCTGATTAATATTTTGTTTGTTTTAAAATTCTGTATGCTGAATATCATAAGTTTCAAAGAAAATTTAATTATGGTGGTGAAAAGTTTTAAAAATAATAATATTGTGGTCCCATTTTATTATTAATATGGTTAACAAAATTCATTTACATTTCATCTTGACGCAGTCATCAATGGCCATTGTGTTCACCACGTTTGGTGGTTACGATTTTGACACTTCATCACTGCATTGTGTGTGGTGGCTGCGATGCATTCTGTTCCAAGCATAAATGTTTCACGGTGATTGCTAATTGACGGTGTCTGATCAGGTTTAGTCATAATATTTGACAAGTGTTCTTCTGATGACTCGTCTTCCAAAGGTAACGTTGACTCTAGTTGTGTATGTGAGTCGTCTTCGTTGTTCTCCGGAACCGTTCTTGTGTGATACTCCTTTTGCGCTTTAGTTCGCTTGAGGCATGAATAGGTTCTTCTGTAGGTTTTCCCTTTCTGTCCCTAATCGGTTTCCATTCAGCTTTATTGTTTGTCCATGTTGTAGCGACCATGTGCACCACTCTTAAATGCGTCGCACGTGTCCGCCACAATAACCCTCTTGCGCAGACAGCGCCAAAGAAAACAAAAAGATTTAACTCGAGCACTCGTCCCAGTTTTCTCCTTCTTATTTCTCTGAGCTTGCTGAAGGTAACGTGTCGCGGCGATTGATCTCAATATTTTATAATCGAGTAATTTCAGATAATTTAGGATTAGAAAAAGTATTGTTTTAAAGAATCGATAAGTGTAGCGGTTAGTTGAATTAATAAAATTATAAGTTACTGAACCCGGTGCGTCTAATTTATTGATCAATAGTAACCTCTACAAATGGTGACCCCGACGTGAGAATATAATCTTACACCAAAAGCCACGTAAGGCAGTAAAGGAGTAACAAAAAAACATCAGAAAACCCATTGCGAGATTTCAAATAAAAATATAAATTATTATTTGCGGTTTCTAAGAAAATGCAATGAAAAAGGCAACAAAATGGCGGCATTTAATTAAGATCGGCACAATAAGCAAGCACAACGAGATAGCTACAGCAACATTCGTTCCAATTCACAGCGAAAATCGTCCCGTTGGAACATTGGAACATTACGTTCTGAGCAACACAAGCAAAAACTAGCGAGAACAGTACTTCATAGTGACAAACGTAATTGACAAGTTAAGCAGCAGATAATATTCACAATTTAGTACAGTCATAAGGGATTGTCAGTGTCACAACATTTAAGAACTGCGATAATAATCGTCGGAACCTCGACACGCACATTTTCATGTGCATCAGCAAACCAAACATTATTTGCTGTCTCTACAGTGTTCCAGCTGCAGTATAAATTATATTACGATAACACCTGATGTCTCCACGTTATGTAAGCTGTTTTCTTCAATCAACATATAAGTGAGTTAGTCATTCAGACAGGTGAAAATTTACTTATTATGTTGATATACACAACCATTATAACAGTTCATTTAAATTTGTTCATCTATCAACAAATAAATTAAACGTTATTAAAATTTGGACTATACACAAGGACGCCATATTAATTATAGGTTAAGTTTGAATTTTCTTATTTTAAGAGTGAATTTTATTAGTGAATTAAATTATTGAACTTAATATTAGAGTAAGACTTCTAAATTTATTTACATAAATATTAACTTTTAGGCTTTTTAGTGGCGACACGTCACCTATTACAAAAATTTTTCAAAAGTATATTTACGTAAACATTCAAAATATTTAATAGGACTTTCCCTTCCAAAATATTTATTTTTTAAACAGATTTGCGTGAATTAAATCGCAGTACGGGTGCTCAGTTAAAAGAAAAATTAATTCGTTTTCTTAGAAATTTTTTTTTTCGTATACAAAGAATAAAAAAAAATGTCGGAAACGGAAAAGGATGACACGACAGATAAATTAGATACAAAAATCTTAAAGTAACATGACGAAAGTCGTGAGGTTGCGCACATCTCTTTACCACCATTCTGGGAAAAGGCACCACAAGCTTGGTTTTACGCAATTGAAGCATAATTTACGGTGAAAAAGATAACTAAGGACGAATCGAAATACGCGTATGTAGTTTCCGCTCTCCCGGTAGACACTATAAACAGCATATTAGACATATTAAATAAACCACCAGACAAAAATAAGTATGCAACCCTTCGCGAAATATTAATTAAGCGTCATTCATTATCCGAACAGCGGAGGTTAGAAAAACTATTGGCAGCTGAGGACTTAGGAGACCGTAAGCCCTCAGACCCCTTTAGACATATGCAAACATTGGCAGGTTCTATGTCAGTAGTTTGAGATGACCTTATTCACTCTCTCTGGCTCAGAAAGCTTCCACCATCTATTACAGTACCATTAGCTGTTGCAATGGATCACGACATATATAAAAAACTTGAACTCGCAGATAACTTCTGGGAAGTTCAAGTTCCAAACATAAGCGCGATACAATCGGGCAGTACATACTTTTCGGGTTCGTCCTCTGACACACAGACACTGAAAAGGGAACTTCAAAAAATGCGCCAGGAAATCAGCGAATTAAAGAGAGCGATTCATAACCTTACCATACGCGGTCGTAGTAAATCACCAAATATACTGAGAACACAGTATAGGCGAAACAATAGTTCCAATCGGCAAAATAACAAAGGTAGTAAATTTGGTTCCAAGGCCCGAAAATGCACAAAGCCTTGCTCTTTTCAAGAGAAACACAATAATTGTACATTCTCGGAAAACTAGATAAGCCGATAGCATCGACGGCTAGCCATCGACCCAATCTAACAGGCCGTCTCTTTATCAACTGCCCAGTCAGCAAACTACATTTTTTAATTGATACAGGGGCTGATGTATCGGTCATCCCTTATAAATTTTTTCCGAAAACAACTTTATCCAATGGACAGATAAGCCTCATAGCAGCAAATGGCACACCAATTAAAACTTTTAGTATGAAATTACTAAAAATTAGCCTAGGTTTACGGCGATCATTCAGTTTCCCATTTACTTTAGCGGCAGTTAACAGACCCATTATTGGGGCAGACTTTTTGAGAAAATTCGGACTACTGGTAGATCTCAAGCGGAAAAGATTGCTTGACTCTGCAACGCAGCTATCAGCTCCTGGTGAAATTACTCACTCAAATGTTCCTTCGCCTCGATTATTTACCATAAACGGAGATTTCGGAGCACTTCTCAGAAGTTTCCCTTCACTAACAAGTCCACCGGACTATACGCTCCCGGTAAATCACACGGTCAGACATTATATTACAACAACGGGGCGTCTACCTTTCTCACAACCGAGAAGACTAGATGCCACTAAACATAAACTTGCATACACTGAGTTTCAGCACATGTTACAGCTAGGATTTTGCCGACCTTCGGCATCTCCCACTTGTTCTCCACTACATATGGTGCCTAAAAAGGACCCCAATGATTGGCGTCCTTGTAGCGATTACCGTAGACTGAATTCAATTACTCTTCCCGATCGTTACCCGATCTCTCATGTTCAGAGTTTTTCGCTCAGTTTACGGGGGTGCACATGTTTCTCTAAAATAGACTTAGTACGCGCTTATCACCATATCCCAGTGGCAGAGGAAGACATTTTTAAGACGGATATCACGACACCATTCGGAATGTTTGAGTTCAATCGAATGCCTTTTGGTTTACGGAATGCAACTCAAATATTCCAAAGATTCATGAATGAAGTGACAAGAGGTCTTGAATATGTCTTCATCTATATCGACGACATACTCGTTGCTAGTCGCACACTAAAGGAACATAAAGAGCATTTGGGAACCCTTTTCAAGCGTTTAACTGAATACGATTTAAAAATTCAAGTGTCCAAATGTATATTCGGCGTCAGCGAACTTGATTTCCTCAGCCACAAAATAAGCCAAAAGGGCATTTCCCCCTCTGAAGACAGAGTAAGAGACATTACCAGTTATCCATCTCCTAAGTCAATTCGACAAATCCAAAAATTCATCGGAGTGGTCAACTACTACCATCGGTTTGTTAAGAATATAGCCGAGCTTTTGGTACCTGTCCAAACTCATTTGAACACCATGTTAAGGACTAAATCAAAATCTAAAAAATTTTCATGGCCGGAAGATTGTAAACGAGCTTTCGCTAAAGTAAAACAAACTTTGGCCTCCGCCACTCTCCTCGTGTACCCGCCAAACAACGCAAAGTTGCGTCTTACGGTTGACGCATCGAACATCGCAACTGGGGCAGTGTTAGAACAATTCGACGGCAACCAGTCCTGGGAACCACTCGCGTTTTACTCAAAAAAACTGAAACCACCGGAGATAAAATATTCCGCTTTTGATAGGGAACTATTGGCTATTTACATGTCAATAAAACATTTTAGACACTTTTTAGAAGGTCAACTTGTTACGGTTTATACGGATCATAAGCCGCTAATGACAGCTTTATCTTCCAAGACTGATCGAAGTCCACGGCAGTCCGTACATCTGGATTTATAACCCAGCTTACGTCGGATTTACGCCATATAAAAGGAAAAGATAATAAAGTCGCTGACACCCTTTCGCGAACATATACCAACGAATCCTTAAATCTCTCACCCATTCAATTTGATATTTCTAATTTGGCCAAACTCCAGGAAACTGATATAGACCTTCAAAGTTTTCTGCATTCCGGCACACGAAACTCTTTAAAATTCAAACTGGAACAGAAGTACATGCCTACATTTCCTAACGCTCTTTGGTGCGAAGTTTCAACGAACCAGATTCGACCCCTAAGGAAGATGGCTTTCGAGACACTACACAAACTTTCACACCCAGGAATTCGAGCATCCCGAAAATTAATCACAGATCGATACTTCTGGCCATGTATGATTAAAGATATCAAAAAATGGGTACAGGAGTGTGTGCCTTGCCAAAGTTCAAAGATCCAAAGACATACTAAGAGTCCGCACGACCACTTTTCAATTCCTAAGGTTCGCTTTGAACATGTCCATATGGACATCGTTGGACCCCTAGAAGTCTCTAATGGATTTACCCACATTCTTAAAGTAGTAGATAGATTCACCAGATGGCCAGAGGCTTATCCATTAAAAGATACAATGACCTCAACTATTGCTCTTATCTTTTTCAAAGAATTTGTATGCAGGTTCGGAGTACCCCTCCAAATTACGACTGATCAAGGCAGTCAATTCGAATCACGCCTTTTCGGAGAGCTGACAAAACTATTAGGTAGTCATCGAATTCGGACAACAGCCTACCATCCGCAGTCCAATGGGATGGTAGAACGATTTCATCGTCAATTAAAGAATGCTCTAAAATGTCGTCAAAGCAGGACGGAATGAAGTAATGATCTGCCAATCATATTACTAGGAATTAGATGCGCATACAAAGCAGACCTAGAGTATAGTCCTGCAGAGTTAGTATATGGTCAACCTCTAAGATTGCCAGCACAATTTTTCGCGACAGATTCAAAATCAAACGAAATCGAACCAGAAACGGTCATTTCCAAACTAAGAGCAAAAATAAATCGTTTCAAACCAACTTCAACACGTACTGCAAATATTTCCACCACCACCTGGAAAAGTGTGAAAAAGTATTTGTGCGAGTCGGCCAAACAAAGAGTGGCTTGCGCTCCCCCTATGAAGGCCCATACCTAGTCATCCGTAAACTTAGAAAATATTTCATCGTCAACATTAGAGGTAAAAACACAAACGTCTCCATTGATAGATTAAAACCAGCGTTCATATCAGAGTCCAATAATGTCGTGGAAAAACCGCGCAAAGTGCGTTTCAAAAGAAATAAGTAGGACATAATTACTGACTTTGAAAACAAATTCTTTTCCGTCTTCGACTAGAGAGGGGGGTAATGTAGCGACCATGTGCACCACCCTTAAATTCGTCCCACGTGTCCGCCACAATAACCCTCTTGCGCAGACAGCGCCAAAGAAAACAAAAAGATTTAACTCGAGCACTCGTCCCAGTTTTCTCCTTCTTGTTTCTCTGAGCTTGCTGAAGGTAACGTGTCGCGGGGATTGATCTCAATATTTTATAATCGAGTAATTTTAGATAATTTAGGATTAGAAAAAGTATTGTTCTAAAGAATCGATAAGTGTAGCGGTTAGTTGAATTAATAAAATTATAAGTTACTGAACACCGTGCGTCTAATTTATTGATCAATAGTAACATCTACAATGTTACTATCACATCTCCCTTGTTTAATTGCTCCCTTTCTCAGGAACTCTTATCGGCGTACTTCTTTTGTTGCTCACGTAGTTCTCGCAATGCTTCAGGTCAAAACCCTCGAGAATACTTCCCAACCCATGAAACAGAAATCTATATGTGTGCGTTCGGAGTCCGTTCTCTAAAATGTTCTATATTGACGCTTATGGAAAAGGGCCAAACATTGTATTTATATATGCTATAGAGCCTAAACGACTATCCATCAAGGAAAATAGTCTTCTAGTAATTTAAAGCTTGGTTCCCTACCTTTCCAAAGGCTACACTTCCTATATACCTTACTTAACAAAATAATAAAATAGTTTTGATTACAAAGTAACCTTACCATTTTACGCTCAATACCTCTCTGCTGAGTGATAAATGCATGTGTGTATGTGTAGCCGTAGTCCGAATCTGTAGGCAGCTACATTCGATATCATCAGCCCACGGCATGCCATGACGGCACAGCGACATTACAATGATTACTCAGCTGAGAATTTTGTTTGAGGAATCGTAGTCATTTAGTTAAGATAAATTTTTTTAAATAATTTTGTTAGGAAAGGTATGAAAATTTTATTACGGTTCGGAAGATAAGAAAGCAAGCTTAAGATTATTGGAACACCATTTTTCTGTATGAATAGTAGTTTAGGGCGGAGGAGCTATTCAAATCAAATTTTTGTCACTTTTACATAAGAGCACTGCAAATATTTTAGAATGTAAGGACTACGTTGGGCCTCGCATGTGGTAGGGAGGGAGTCTGTTTCATGGCTTGTGAAGTATTCTCGAGGGTTTTGTTCTGGTACGTCTTCTACTATAGGCTGATTTGGTAGAAATGATAATGAAGTAGTAGGTATAGGTGAACGTAGGTTACGTACATAAAGTCTTTGTGCTCGTGTTCTTAAGTTCCCTCTAGGTGTATTCATGAAGTTCAATATTGCTAATTGTACATTATAGTAGGCACACTTCTTAATTTTTTTTTTAATTTGTACTGCTTTTTCTGCTAGTCCATGTACTCTTGGATGGTATGGCGAGCTAGTTTGATGGTTAAATTTCCACATTTTCGCAAAGTTTTTAAACTCAAGTGATGAGTATTGCGGACCGTTGTCTGATTCCAACACTTTTGGTATACCATGTAGTGAGAATATGTTTTTAATAAATTTTATAACATTTCCTGTAGTTATTTCATCAAGACTTTCAAACTTAAGGAATCCTGAGTAGCTGTCCGTTATAACATTATAATCCATTCCTTTAAAATGGAATAGATCGGTTGCTACAATTGTGAATGGATATGTCGGTATTTTTTTTCCGCCCAAGAGGTTCTTTAATGTTGCTTTTCTGATTTGCTTGACATAATGCACATCTTTGAATATAGTCATACATGTTCCTGTTCATTTTTGTCCAAAGTACACAGTCCTTGGCTCGTCGAACACATTTTTCGTAGTTGAAATGTGCGCTATGAATACATTTCAGCATGTCTGCTCTCAGTTTGGCTGGAATTAATGCTTTATGCGATTTATAGGTGATGCTATCATATACAGACAGTTCATCCCTGAAGTTGGACTTGATATTGTCCGGCAATCCTTTTAGAATCAATGATGTAAGGATTTGGCATGTTTCATCATTTTTTGTCAAGTTAGTCAGTCTATTTAGTTCCTCATCAGAAATTGAAAGCAGCATTTGCACTTCCAATTCCTCATCCATGTGTATGTCATCCAGGCTTGGATTGTCACAGTCTCTGCTTAAAGGATCTTGTTATGGAAGTATGTTGAGTGATTAGTTTGGACGTGAAGTCCAGACTGTCAGCATGAGCTGACAGATCACTCGGCGGAAAGCGTTGACTGCAGCGCGGCACGCTAGCTCGCCTCGGCTATTGGCGGAGAGTGTGGGGAGGTTCCACAAAAAGGCTGCCGCCTGCCATATGAAGGGACCCTTACGTCACTTACCTACATCCACATCGAAGGCGCAGATGGTATGCCTTCATTGCACGCCCCAACTACCCATCTGACTCTGAGGGCAGTTATTTTCAGAGTCCCTGGTTGACCTGTAAAGAGAGAGACTAGCGGACCTAGACGACCTTCATGGGAGAGGGCTCCAGGAAAGTGAAAGGAGAAATGAATAGTATTCAGTGATCCATAATTACGTTATAATCGTTCCTTTAATTTCTACCTTTTTGAAAAGTTTGATAATTTTTGTAATTTTTCTGCTAAATACACTTCGGGTGATAAAATAAAATCTAGATTTCTGAAACTAAAACTACCTTAATGGCTACCAGTACTGATTGCAACTGCTTTGTTCGCAATAGGATATATAAATTTTTTCTTTGATTTCCTTCTATTTTCATTGTACTGATTTTCATGTGGTGACGACGATTTTCTTAAATTATGTAAAGAGGGGGAAATGTCTACATTGACTATAGCTTAAAACGAGTTTATAGGAAACTGAAATGTTGCTTTCCTTTTCATGTAACTTTTCTAAATAAATTAAAGTTGTTTATTTTTATGTTAACCTAATTGTGTTTGAAAAATGTTAGTATTCAAGCTTACAACTGCCCTCTTCTTTACACGCAGTCCTAGTTTTTCTGCACAAATCTTATGTCACCACACTATGCAGACATTATCAATCAAGTTCGAAAACTTTATGGTGTAAAATCAGTTGTGTACTTTTGTACCTTTTTGGTACCAATGCAAAAATGAATAGTAAATTTATGCAAATTAATATATCCTGCCTACATGTCACAGTTACAATTGTAAAAATTAACCTTTTTCACCTGAATACCAAAAATTATTTGTAACCTAAGGCTAATTTTCAAATAACTATCTTAAAAATTAATTAATAAAATTTTATTTTTGAAAAAATTTAAAGCAACTATGCCTACAATCTTTTCTCACTGTTTAATTTATTCAATGCGTTCTTCATCTATTTACTTATTTCATTGATAGTGAACCTAATTTCAGCTCTTATCCCTTTTTTATAATTATATATTTATCTACATTATTTATGTACGTACCAAACACAATCTGCAAAACAGTTGACTGGAAGAGTTTAATTTGTGTACTGCACCATGTTGCGTATCTTTTAGATTTTTCTATACTCAAGAGTCAATGTATTGACATGTTTTTCTGTTCATTCTCGGTAATCGCAACAAATTTGCATTTCAGAACTTAGCCGACAATGCTACTTGCCCCACGTAATGCTAAGTAACCGGCAGTTAAATCCGTTCAATATGCTGTAGAATCTCTTGTGATAAATAGGGCACTCAAATTTCGGTTCAACACCGCATTCCAAACGTTTATGCCAATTTGGACTATGGGGACGGGCATATGAGCTACCACAAACTGGGCGAGTAAATGCACCCCATTCACTGGTCCCGCTGCCACTTGGGCTGCTAGCAGATATATTACCCTTACTATCACACCGCTTCCACTTTTAAGTGGTAAATTGATTAAGGCACTACCGTTTGTGAAGCTGCGTGGTGTTAAAGGGAGAGCTCTTTTGCTCTACCTGTGTGCATCAGGGTGCGTATACCTTGATCACTTTCGTCGAAAATAAAAAAATTGGCTAAAGGTGCTTGGTACCAAAGCCGTGTTAATGATGCAATTGGTGCGTGTACCAATTGCAAGATGAATAGTTGTTTAGAGCTTCTCACAAGATGTGAATTAACTAGCCGAAGGTTCTTTGTACCAGGCCTTTGTTGATGAGTGTAATTGGTGCTTGTACACATTACAAATTATACACTGGAAATTGTAACAACAGAAATTTAAGTGAAAACGACCGCTCTCTTAATCAAAAACTGAATGATAATTTCATTTGACAAGTATCCTACTTATAAAGCGAACTTATGCTTACCTAAACAATTTTATTGTAGCAGAGACGACTCCCATGAAATACCGTGGCACTTGTACATGAGAAGTACACCGCCTCAAATTCATTGACGGTAAGGAAAGTGCTGACCGTGCTGATTTTATGGGAGCCGTCTGCTGTAAGTACACCAGAAGTGAAATTGGCATGATGGCTGTGGGCGAAATGGGTGGACTGCTTCTGCTCTTGTGGCGTCGGCTGGAAATGCATCCCCCCAGAAGGTAACCAAAAATGGAAATAATTATCAGGAGCCTCATATATCCCAAAGTGAAGTGGTGAGCATCATGATGGTGTATTTTCAGGGCTGACTCCTCGCTCTGCTGTGGCTGTATGCGTCTTTGAAGGGTTGGAATGTCATTTGCTAGACTTTCGACAGACCTTATGCGGTGAACTAGTGGAGTGCCCTTTATCGGCTGGAGGATAGCTGTGAGGTTTTTGGATGGCACGAATGATGTAGTAAGCGTGCTCGGGTAAATGTTGTAAGATCGTATGGTCACGAATTCCTCCTTGATAGCGCATCCATTTTTGACTTCTAGGATACCGGACTCTTCCAAAATTTGTTGGAAAGCAGAAGTCCCACAGACTATGTTGTTGAGAAAATCCAGTGATTTGGATTTAAGAGCTGTATCCAGGGGGATGCATTTATGGTATTTATTAGTTTGCAATCTGGTGATGATGAAGAATGGCTAAGCAGACTTATCTCGCATGAGCTTATGTTTGAACCTTTCCGATATAGAGGGTGATGTTGTCTGCACATGTATATTGAACTTCCAATATTCTTGCAGGCTGACAATTCATGCTCTGATAGCGGATAGTACTGATCGCGGTGCAAATTCACGATCAGAAACTCTGAATCAGGTTTTATTGCCAAGAATGTATCGTTCATCAGAAATGGTACAGGAACTATTCTCATCATCTCGAAAGTTTCGTAGGAGAATAATGGCAGCTTAAGTCGGAATATGACTTGATTCTGCCCAATGTGTCCTTCCGTGGTCATAAGACCATACAGTTCCAACAAGTTTTCTCGTCTCGATGGTAGTCGAAGTGTCGAAGGCAGGTGCTCCTTAATTAGAGTTAGCTCAGCCTGGAGCTGTTTGGGAGTCAGCAATTGTGGGTTCACCTTCCCATGATGGGTGTCGATGATTACATCTAGAAGTGCGGACTGCACTCTCTGATAGTTGATAGCCATTACAAGCAACCGCACTGAAAGTGAAATGATAATTTCAGCTGATCGCTGTTCATGGAGCTCTTGGCTTATATTATTAACTGCGATGATCGTTTGGTTGATATAACTATCGAATTCCTGTAGTTGTTTTTTCATGTTGGCTTGAGATTTCTTCATTATGTTTGTCGTAGAATCTATCAGAGATGTCTGGTTTTTTATCAATGCTAAGACATGTTCGTCATTGCCTTCCAGATTGTTTATAATCTGAGACATTTTCTCGGCATATTTACAGTCTAGAACACCAAAGAGGGAGCTAGCTAGATTTCCTACTATAACTACAGGTGCTCTTCGTTGTCTAAGTTGGGTACGAGGCATGAGCAGTTCGTTATTATTTCTTAGTTCCAGCATTAGATTGGCGAATTGTTCGACCATGGTCGTGCATGCTTGTTTGCTTTTCATTCTATTACACGTGCTAACCAACCGGGTTGCTGCACCTTGTATAATGTCAAATTCCTTCCAGAATGTCTTGAAATCATAGAATACTACTAAATTCCATTCGTTTGACACTAGCTGGGTGGCCCCCATTCCCTCGAAATAGAGTCCTGGCTGTGATTTGAAGGGAGTTATTTTTACTTCCGTGTCACCCAATATTGGCAATATTAGTGCACTTAGTAAGAGTAAGCTTATCGCAGAGTTACCCGAATGACGTCTTTTTGTACTAGATGAACTTGACGTCGGTTCGTCCTTTCTTGATCCACCAGGGTTGATCTTGGAACGATTACTGGTTGTGTGAGCAACATCTTGGAAACTAGGGCGTTTTCTGAGTTTGGATTCTTTAGCTTCAGATTGTGAGGCTGGATTATCTTGAATGACCGTACTCGATTCTCTTTCCTTGTCGATTGGTAGTGGGACCAGTTTGTGTATCGGTTGTCTCAATACTCCTGTGGCTGTTTTAACATCTGCCACTCGCACTAGATCGTCCTGTCCCTTAATAACCTTGATGATACGTCCCAATGGCCATTTCATACTGGGCAGGTTGTCATCTTTTATTAGCACCATCATGCCGTTTCTAGAATTATCGCATTTTTGCTTCCACTTGTATCGATGCTGGAGCTCATTTAAGTATTAATTGGTCCAACGTCTCCAGAGCTCATTTTTTATGTGAGTTACTAATTTCCATGTCTGAAGTAAGCTGCCTTTTGCTGTCTGTGCATGAGGGCAATCGTATTTGTTAATGGTTCCCCGATTAGGAAGTGCCCTGGTGTCAGTGCTGAGTGGTCATTTGGATCAGCAGACTGCGAGCTTAATGGTCTGGAGTTGAGTATGGCCTCGATTTCAACCATCAATGTTTCCAGTTCTTCGTACGTAAGCGAGGCAGATGCTGCACTCCGTTGAAATAGGTTCTTGGCAGATTTGACAGCTGCCTCCCACAGGCCGCCAAAATGTGGGGCTCGTGGAGGTATAAATTGAAAGTCCACTCCTCTGGTGGTGCAAAATGCAGTAATATTGTGCCGTGATTCTTGAGAATATACTTCTTCTTTGAGTTCTGCTAGTTGATTCTTATCTCCGACAAAGTTTGTGGCATTGTCACAATATAGATTTCTACAATTTCCTCTTCTACTCATGAATCGCTTGAGTGAGCCGATGAAGGCATCTCTTGTCAAATCGCTTACCAACTCCAAATGAACAGCTTTGGTCGCGAAGCAGCAAAAAACTGCCACATAGGACTTTTATGGGCGTTTTCCTCTGCTTTTAAAATGTGTCCAAAAGGGACCACAGAAGTCTACAACTGAATTGACAAAAGGTCTGGCAAGTTGCCCATTAACTGGGATAAAAGTCTTGGCTTCGATTTGGTGCAGCGCACACAATTTTGGACGATAGATCGAGCAGTGGTCTTAGCCTTGATGGGCCATAATCTTTGACGTGTTATTGATAATAGTGTTTGCGGCCCAGCATGAAGATTGTTGATATGAAGTTGGAAGCCTCTAGTCTACCGCCAACTCGGATTATTCCGTCGTCATCAAGAAATGGGCTGAGGCTACATAGATTGCTGTTGGCCTTTACCATCTTAGTATGTTTCAATTGATTTAGTTCATCCTTGAAGCCTTCGACTTGTGTATTTCTCACAATTACCCCAAGAGCTTCCTCCATTTCCTTTACGGTCAGCTGAGACCTTTCTCTGCGAGGACTGTTGTGCTGTTGAAATTGTAACAACAGAAATTTAAGTGAAAACGACCGCTCTCTTAATCAAAAACTGAATGATAATTTTATTTGACAAGTATCCTACTTATAAAGCGAACTTATGCTTACCTAAACAATTTTATTGTAGCAGAGACGACTCCCATGAAATACCGTGGCACATGTACATGAGAAGTACACCGCCTCAAATTCATTGACGGTAAGGAAAGTGCTGACCGTGCTGATTTTCATGAGAGCCGTCTGCTGTAAGTACACCAGAAGTGAAATTGGCATGATGGCTGTGGGCGAAGGCGCGAAAACAATTGAATGCAAACGTAATGCGATTCTTAAGAATTTTGTTTGTTTTAGCATTTTTATTAATTATCGCGGGCATACTCGTTCATGCAATTTCACTTCTGGAGGAACTTGTACACATGTATGTTATGTAGGTGTAAAAAAGAATATGTTACAGCGACGTTATTCTGCTGGTCATAGACATGTGTGTGCAGGCAATGATATTTGTTGTGGTGGTGATTGTGGTGTACCTGTTCCACCTTGACTTGCTGCTGGTAAATTAGAATCAGGGGCTGCGACAGTTGCAATCGCTGCTGCAATTCCAGCTGCATGTGCAATTGAGGATTCTCTAACAGATTTGAACTGTTCTAGCTGATAGTGATGGTGGCGGTGATGGATTTATTTGCTCGTAAGGGTTAGATTTCCCGCCGATGCCGTTGAAAATTGTTGATTATGTTGTCTTCACATTGTTCGCGACCTTTCGATTTCACGGTTTGACAAGACAGATCGTTTGTCTTCTTCTTCTCCGCTAACAGGTACGAGCTTTTACGAGCTAGGGTGCGTGCGGACTGTCGGTATGGCAGCCGACCGGCATACGTGCTGCAGTAATTCTCCGTGTAGCATATTGGTATATGCAGTATGCTACGACCATAACAATCTGCGAGAGACATCTTAATCGCTTGTTTATAGATGACTTCTGCATTGTAGGTCAGTACACTTAATCTGATTCTTTGGAGTTTTTCTGGCGAAGAATGTATAGGATTTCGAAAAATTGTTTCCAAAGGTTTGTGGTCTGATTCGAGTATAACCTTTTTACCCCATACAATAGAATTTTCACATCTAAGTTTCACTGCTAAGGCTTCTTTTTCTAACTGTGAATATCGTTGTTGACATTCAGTTAGGGCTTTTGATTCATATGTGACGGGCTGTTCTTTTTGGAGAAGTACTGCACCTAGTGCATTGGAACTTGCATCACTTGGAGTTTAACGTCTTCATTTATGTTATATAATTTAAGAACAGATGGTTTGACTATTATAGACTTTAATTTATCAAACGCAATTTGTTGATACGTGTCCCATACCCACGGCGTTGACTTTAATAGTAATTTTGTTCAAGAAAGAATTTTTTGGGATTCTCCGGTATATAGCAAAAGCTAAAAAATGTTCCAATTTGTTATTTCATCACACAACTCATTAATTTTTGGTGACAAGTTTCAAGTCTTGGTTTGACTCATCAACAGGTCTCAAATAGCGAAATTGGGTGAAAAAATGAAAAAAAAGAAGAAAGAAATGAAAAGTTTGAGAAAAATAGAAAAAACATTTTTTTTATTTATTAGAAAAAATGTAAAAAAATTTTTTAAAGAAGCAAATTCATTCGAAGCGAATCGAACCTGTATACGCCACGCAGTGGGCTGAAAAATAAAGAAGAAAAAGGAAGAAGAAGAAGCGTTTCGTGTCAGCAGAAAACCTTCCACTCATCGGTGCAGCTTGGTTTTCTGCCTGCTGCAGACGCTTGAAAATAGATCAAACTGATCTCTTTTCATATAAACTCAGAATAAATTCTGGGTGTGAATTATATGAGGAAAAAACACTCCTATACGAGCCCAGGAGGAAAAATAAATAAAAAGATTACTCTTTTGGACTTTTTACCGGGTTAAACTTAATTTTGTTCAAGAAAGAATTTTTTGGGATTCTCCGGTATATAGCAAAAGTTAAAAAATGTTGTAATTTGTTATTTCATCACACAACTCATTAATTTTTGGTGACAAGTTTCAAGTCTTGGTTTGACTCATCAACAGGTCCCAAATAGCGAAATTGGGTGATTTGAAAAAAAAAAGAAAAAATGAAAAAAAAAAAAAATGAAAAGTTTGAGAAAAATAGAAAAAACAATTTTTTCTTTATTAAAAAAATGTAAAATTTTTTTTAAAGAAGCAGATTCATTCGAAGCGAATCGAACCTGTATACCCCACGCAGTGGGCTGAAAAATAAAGAAGAAAAAGGAAGAACAAGTATAGGAGTGTTTTTCCTCATATAATTCACATCCAGAGTTTATTCTGAGTTTATATGAGAAGAGATCAGCTTGATCTATTTTCAAGCGTCTGCAGCAGGCAGAAAACCAAGCTGCACCGATGAGTGGAAGGTTTTCTGCTGACACGAAACGCTTCTTCTTCCTCCTTTTTCTTTTTTATTTTTCAGCCCACTGCGTGGCGTATACAGGATCGATTCGCTTCGAATGAATCTGCTTCTTTAAATATTTTTTTTACATTTTTTTAATAAATAAAAAAATGGTTTTTTCTATTTTTCTCAAACTTTTCATTTCTTTCTTCTTTTTTTTCATTTTTTCATTTGTTTTTCAAATCACCCAATTTCGCTATTTGGGACCTGTTGATGAGTCAAACCAAGACTTGAAACTTGTCACCAAAAATTAATGAGTTGTGTGATGAAATAACAAATTAGAACATTTTTTAGCTTTTGCTATATACCGGAGAATCCCAAAAAATTCTTTCTTGAACAAAATTAAGTTTAACCCGGTAAAAAGTCCAAAAGAGTAATCTTTTTATTTATTTAATAGTAATGTCCTTAAAGGCGTTGTTAATTCTGAAAAGTTTTGTATATATTTACTGAGGTTAGTGAACTTACCCAGAATTCTCTGCAATTCTTTTCGATATATTGGGGCTTTTGAATGAGAAATGGAGGGTTTTTTTTTGGATCTGCAGTCATTCCATTTCTATTTATGATGTGTTCTAAGAATTTTATTTTAACTTGTTCAAACACACATTTTTATACCCTAGATGAAATCTATAGGGTAGGTATACTAAGTTTGTCATTCCGTTTGTAACACCTCGAAATAATGAAGGTAGAACAAAATTTATTAATTTATTAAAAGTAATTTTGATTTTTGCATGTCCGTCCGTCTGTCCGTCTGTCCGTCCGTCCGTCCGTCTGTGCGCACGATAACTCGAGAACGCGTATACTTAGAGAGCTGAAATTTTGTACACGCACTTTAAAAAAAAAAGTAAAATTAAGTTCGAAATGAGACAAATCGGGCAACTCCTTCGTGGGGTTGCCATACAAAACTTTCGTTTTCCACTATATATTTGGACACTGCCTGAGAAGGCATCGATATGGAGAGCTGAAATTTGGTACATGGTGTTTTCATTGTACTACCAAAAAAAAAATTTTAAAACTGGACTAAATCGGGCAACTCCTTCTTGGTGTTGCCATATAAATATTTAGGTTTTTTACGTATACTGTGATAACGATCACTCCAAGACATTTTTATTGTACCAAAATCTTCTTCAGAATACGAAATCCTATAAAATTGCTTCTAATCATAAAAATATATGCGAAAACCCACTTCAAAAAATCAAACTTGCACAGAAGGGTGACAATACGAAATTGCATACGGGCATTCATCTAGGGTATCATAAGAATTGGTCTTAGACCAATTCTAGCTTTTTTACTTGTTTTTATTTAGTTTCAGTCCATTGATTCGCAAGATTTTAATTACTTCCTCTGTTGTTCATCTGAGCTCGTCTATGGATCGTGCGTGGATTAATATATCATCTATTGATACTTCTACGTTTTTAATTTTTGAAAATAATGATTGCATTGTTTCCTCGAAGACTTCTGGAGCTGATGAAATCCCAAAGGGCAATGGCTTACAACAAAACCTTACCCATGGTGTTGAAAATGTTAAATTTTTTTTAGTTTTTTCTGATACACGTACTTCCCAAGATCCTCTTTTACAATCGAGGAGCGTGTAAAACTTTGAACCTTGTAACCTACTGCGATTTCCACAATAGTTCGCATTGGATGGTGGCGTCGTAGTATGTTGACATTAGCATCCGTTGGGTCTATGCAGATTCGAATTTTGTCCTGTTTTTCACAACTACCATTGGTGAAACAGGAGGAATAGGCTCCTTTATTGGTTCAATTACGTCAATTTCTATAATTTTTTCCAACTCCTTTTTGACATCATCCCTGATTTTATATGGAATTCGTCTTAGTGGATGGATGTCATATACAAATCCTTTTAAACATCCAAGAAATTCAAAAATATCATCGTCTATTTTCACTGTGTGAATTCTTTGGACGAGACCTAATTGTTCACATGCATTGGCACCTAGCACTGGTCTTATGTTTTCAGCTATAACTTTAAACATATCTTTACATATTTGATTTGCAATGAAGCATTTGATTTCTGATTGTCCCAGAGCTTTCAGATGATTGTTGCTGAAGGACATAAGCGTTTTGACTTTACACTTCTCGATTTTAGCATACACAACATCAATTACACTTTTCGGTAGTACATTGCATTGGGCACCTGTATCTAATTTTATGTCGATTTTATGATTCTAATTTTATCTGTCCAAATGTCAGATTTCGCTGTATTATTCGACAATAAACGATGTTGTCGTCATCTAATATGTTTTACATTTTTTGTCAATCGTTTGGCTTTTTGTTTGTTTGTTTGACTGTTTCTACACATTGATCCAAAATGATATTTATCACTGCACTTTTTGCATTTTAACACGTTGGACATTTACGTACTTCATGTCGGGTACCGCACTTACGACAGTCAAATGTTCGATTATTATGTTTTGATTTGTAAATCAATTCGATGGAACGTTCATTTTCTCTTGAGATTTCTTCTACTTGTTGCTGAAAAATTTCGGTAGCTTGACATAATTGTATTGCCTTTGTTAATGTAATGCAATTTTGTTCGGAGTTTTTCGCTTTTTACTCCAAGAATTAATTGATCTTTCATGATGTTTTCGGTTAAATACTTAAACGCACAATTTTGTGATTGTAAGCGTATTCTTGCCATTAACTCATTTACAGATTCACCGTCTTTTGAGAAATTTAGTGAAATTTATAACGCTCAAATGTTACGTTTATTTTTGGTTGAAAAAAATGTTCAAAAGTTCTTTTTACCTGTTCTAATGTTACCTCTTCACCTGTTGGTGGAAGTGGCTATTGCAGCGTGTTGTATAATTGTATAGGTGTGCTGCCAATTGATGTCATGAATGTAACTATTTGGATATTTTGTGGCTTCGTTGTAATCTGTGTTGCGATTTCGAAATAACCATACTGTTGTTTCCATAGTTTCCATTTCTTTGACATGTCCTTATTATGCTCAATTATGAGTGGTTTTGGAGGACGAAGAAGATTGGCTCCAACGTTTTCCGCTATTTTTATGAAGATATCCTCTGATATCACTAAACTATTTGTTTCGTTGGATTGGCCAACGTTTATTTATAAGTTTAGTCGGGTTTCGGCACCATGTAAATATAAGATTAGCTTTTAGTTTACAGATCTTTATATATTAAAGATGACAATACAAAGTGTATTCATGATATGTCAGCTGATGGCTGTATTAGATTACATGAATATTTAAGCTCTATCTGACCAATCAACTTTTTTTTACTGTTTTAATTTTTATTGCACATATCGATTGTTGGTGATTGTTGGCTTAATTTAAACGTTTGTTGGATACTGGTTTTTCGAAAATCTAAAAAGAAAATTCAGCATCAAGTTAGCTGGAAATTTCTTATTTTTAATTTAATTCAATTTATAGCCAGCTGAATCAATGCATAATCGTTTGTTGGACTCGTTTTTATTAATAAAATCGTTGTTGGCTCCTTAATTCTTCGCTAATTGCAAAAACAATTTATCTATGCTTTCATATACATGTTTGTTCTAGCTACACATGAAGCTGCAGCTAATATTCTTCATACTTCATTCTCATAGAGAATAGAAGATTTTTTTAAGAACTTTTATTTTTAACGATTCTAAATTAAATCATAAATACAAGAAGAAAAAACAACCGCCTTGTCCGTGGTTTGAAACCGGGACCTTCTGCTTGCCGGGTGACTGCTCTTACCATTGAGCTAACGAGACAGATGATTTTGCCTCTTGCATTTATCAATTTGTAAATAGCCTAGTATCCCACGTTTTGCTTTCAGCTGGCATTAACCAGTAACGATGAAAGCGCACAAATAAATTTTGTAAATTCAATTTTATTTTTCCCTGACGGGAATCGAACCTACACTTGTTAGAATCGGTCAAGATAGAGAATAGAAGAATTTTTATGATTTAATTTAGAATCGTTAAAAAGAAAAGCTCTTAAAAAAATCTTCTATTCTCTATCTTGACCGATTCTAACAAGTGTAGGTTCGATTCGCGTCAGGGAAAAATAAAAATAAAATTGAATTTACAAAGCACTACGACCTTTTATGTGTTAAATTTTAAAAAGTGGTAAAAGCGAAAAAATTATCAAATTGAAGTTGATTTTATTGAAGTTTTGTGCTTTCTATTAATTCGCAGAATCATTTTTATTCCATTTTAATTTTTACATTGCACTTTTAGTAAAAATTTAATTGTTTGACACATCGTGTCCTTACGGAATGAGTGATTCTTACTGCAACTTTACTGATTGTAATTTGACTTTTAAACTTAAAAGTTCATTTGTGTACGCCTGTTAAATTAAAGGGCTATTGTAGTTCAGCTTTATTTCAGCGTAACATATGTACGTAGTCAGTCCATGTAACTTGAAGCTCTCTATGTTGCAGTTTCTACGGTATGCCATATATGCCATAGCCCACACGTAGAAGTTTTTAGACAGTTTATACAAATGAGAAGTACTCGGGGGTAGGAAAAATTCCGTGCTACCAAGTTTCGATCGGGAGTACGGGCAGCATACCAATACTACTGCAAGCAAATTAGCTCCGGCCAATTTGAAATTGTGCAATTTCTGATTGGACGGCTGTACAGATGTTTCATACGATTTGAGGTGATAATATAATAATTTAATAATCTTTACGTGTTGTGAATTTGTGACACAGCTATTGTTTATATCAAAAACTTAATTGAAAACACACACAATTGATTTCGGTAATCATATAAGAAACTATGCGAAGCAATATTATTGTGCTGGCACGTCTAAGTACAAGGGGAGGAAATTCCATCGTTCCAGGAGAAAATTGTGCCTTTGACTGCAGTAGTCGTCGACCGTCGCAACTGTGCGTAAGGGTTTAAATGGAGTAAAATTTGCTCCACTTGAAATTGAAGTGAAAGGTTAAATTAACTCATTATGGAGATAGTCTGTCCAGAGTATAAAAGTAACTAAAATACATACTTGCTTTCATAGAAGCCTTCGTAAACGTTAAGTATATTTAAAAGCGTACTTTTTACGTTACGTTTTTGAACCAACTTGGCATATCACATACGTATCCTTTTAAGGTATCTACATGTAAAGTATACTGAAAACCGTGAAGGGATCGAAAATGTGTAAATAGAACTAAATTTCAGTCTTGCATTCAGTTAGATCTTACATACGACTAGCCATTCTTTACATATATATATATACCATGATACAAAGATAACAAGGTATGGCCGACTCGAGAGGAATTTTTTGTGTTGCTACGTCATGAGGTGACTAAAGTCATTTCCAAGGAACTTCTTGTGAGTTTTTCGTATTTTATTGACTGAAATACGTTTTGAATATATTAAAATATTTAAAAAAAACATTAGTTTCTTCGTTTAAATCATTTCAAGAAAAGTAATTATGTGCTAGTGGGAAAGAAAAGAAATTTCCAAACATAAATTTTTTTTCATTTTGATAAGGACGATTGAAATTGAGACGAACAAATTTGTGACAATTGTCACCAAAGCAGGCAAGCAACCAAGTGAAAGATTTTTTGGCCCTATATATACTATGTATATATATTTGAAAAACTTTGGACCTCGTGCTTTGTCCCATGCATAAAGTTTTTGATAACATCAATTCTAAGGACTGGTATATCTTTTTATTGTTATATGATCGTTGCTCTAACTTTGATAATGTGTTAATTAATGAGAATGAAAATTTCCTTCGTTAATTATTTAGTTTTGTTTGAATTTTTAATCTGTTCCGATTTTAAGTCGACAACTTCACACTAATATATGTTTCTTTTACAATCTTTAAAATTAAAGAAATAGGAAGAAATTGGGAAAAGTTAACTTACCTCCAATCTTACTGGGATTAAAAATAGTCTCAGTGCTGAATCCATTTCCTGTAAAAAAAAAAATTATTTATAGCTTTAAGTACATATGCAATTTAAGTTTTAAAGTTTTTCATCAAAGGTATCATCCAGGTTTTAGACGTAAAATTTTGTTGGGTCTAACAAATTTTCTCTTAGCTTTCTAAAGCTGTTGCGAGACTACGCTTCCTAAAACTAGAGTCGCTTGACGACCCTAGTTTTGCTTGAACTTTAGCAATCATTGCAATTAGCATATCATTCCAATTTACTTTCAAAGCTAGGTAAAATTGTTAATTTCTTTTTGATTGCGTAATAGAGAGCCATTTGTCTGGAGGCTACCAATATGATAAAGATTTCTCACGGTTCGATCATTGGTCCGCTAATAGCTTGTCTATTTATTTAAATCCGATCTGACGCATGTGGTGTGGTGGTCAATTGTTCCATTCTTCAAAATCTTAGCAGACTTATTCATCTATTTCACGTAAATAAAGATTTGAGGTATCCTACATTTATAAATGGTATTTATTTAACAAAATATTCCTCAATTCAAACAAATCAAAGTAACATACAGCGGTGAAATGTAAGACTATGCCTCATTTTCATCGATAAGTTAATGATTTGACTGATTGAAAAATATCTCCATCTTTTTTTAATTCTTGCAACAGTTCCTATAACCTTTTCTCCCTCGTACATCTCAAATTTTGTTCACTTAAACCACAAGAATACCGCACTTACAAAGCCAAATATTTATGGCACAACAAAACAATTAACAAATTAACACATAGCGACACGTGCGGCGAAAATATTTATTCATCTTCTTAAAATGACTAGGATAAAGCAATGTTACAATAATTTTGCTAAAAGTCAACATTCAAAAATATTTACTTTATGACACACCTTTTCTTTCATAGAAATCCAAATAAGTATTTAGAACGACAAAATTAACAGAAAAATTAGTCAAATGAATGTACCTACATAATTTTAAACAATATGGGACATAATAATGTGTTGCACTAAAATAGTATTCGACAGAAATTTTTTTCGTATAGAATTTCGTAAAATCTTGATCTGAAAGACTTTCATAGTATTAGAGAAAATTATTTTGAAGAATATTACTTCAGATCTAAAGGCTGAACCACAATAGAAGTAAACGTAAGTACATTTACTTACGTAAAGCGAACGCGCCCTTTAATTTAACAGGCGTACACAAATTAACTTTAACTCGTGTGAGGGGAACTTTCGTTAGATTTAAAAGTCAAATTGCAGTCAGTAAAGGTGCGGTAAGAATCGCTCATTCCGCTCATTCCGTAAGAACGCGATGTGTCAATCATTTAATTTATTACTAAATGATAAAAAGTGCAATGTAAAACTTAAAATGGAATAAAAATGGTACTGTGAATTGATAGAAAGCACAAATCTTCAATTAAATCAACTTCCAATTGTTAATTTTTTATACTTTTACCACCTTTTAAAATTTAACACATAAAATGTCATTCGGGCACTGCGAATTAATAGAAGGCACAAATCTTCAATTACATCAACTTCCATTTGTTAGTTTTTTCACTTTTACCACTTTTCCAAATTGAAAACATTAAATATCAAGATAATAACTCATTCCGTACGAGATATATATTTAGGCTAAAAGTATCAATTTTTCGTAAGTTAACCTCAGTGTCGTTCAATTTCGTACAGTTATTTACGTCTATTGTGGTTCAGCCTTAAATCATTTTCGTAAAAATGATGACTGTGTCTTTTCGAAAGCTTTAATGAGCTTTTTGGATAAACATCGTAGTGCTTTTTCTTAATCTCATAAGAGGCCTTCAAGACAGAGAACAGTAGTAAGGCGCTTATGTTTGCTCATGATTATTTGTGGTATTAAATCTTATGAAGTTGATTAAATGACCCAATATTCTCCTTTTTATTCTCACTTATATTAACCAAAACTTCAGATTATATACTTCTAACCACTGTGAACATCACATTCAAAATGCGTAACTTTGTCAATAGTGGAAAAATCCACAATTTAGTTTCGTAGAAAATTAGATGAGATCACCCCTAGTTGCAGTTCAATCTGCTGGAGCTCATCAAATATTCTTCTGTAGAGCTTCCACGCAATGGCTGCAGAAGCGAGTTACTTACTTCCGCCTTTGCTTATTTTTTATGATAGATCAGAGAATATGCTTCTAAAGAGCAGCCAAATGATGGCTAGAGAACCGCTTAAATTGTGATCCTTTCAGAAGCGCTTGTTTTTCGTCCCAATGGGTGCAAACATTCAAGCGAAATGCCTGAAATACAATTAGAGCTTTTCAGACAGCTTTCTTCTAAGGCTGACTGAAAAAGTTATTGATACTCGTATTTACAACTTTAACTTGTTTATGGTGAGAACTTTTATTAAGGAATGATAATAATGCATGATTTTTCAAAATTACGATAAATTCATGCATTTTTGGATAGTTTTCGAGATGTACCAATTATATGCAAAAATAATAATAATAGTTTTCTTTAAGTCCCACAGAAACTGATTATCTTTCACAAACTCTATAAGTTTTCTTCCATTTTAATATTTTTGGTAGCTGTTTACTTCATGTTTAAGTCATGTGTGTTAGTAAGGTATAGACGTGTTTATTTGTGCTCCCGTCTTTTTCCATTTTTAATTAGTTTTAATCCGGTTTTTCAAATTATTTTTTCACTGTTCTGGTACCTGAGTGTTTTAGTTGTATCGTTCTGTGTTTTAAGGCTCGTCAACATAAGGAATAAATCGTTAAAAATTCATTTGTCATTCGATAATCCACACTTATTTTCTCATTTGTTTTAACGAATTATATTTTCATCACTATGGGAGCAAGATCGGCTGACCAAACAAAAGAACTCTCTGGAGATTCAAGAGAAAACAAAAGGGGTATTAATCTAAGTGCGCCTGCGCCTGCGACATCATCTCGCTCAACTAGAGCTACAATAAAGCTGGCACCGTCTGCTGCAATTTCCCCTACTGGCTGTAATGGTGATTCAGCATAAGCACTGCTTAATTTTGAGGATAGCCTGCTGGTTAAAATTAATCAGCTTTTGCTCGAATTGGAGAAGCGTATGACTGCTAAAATTGAGACAGCGATCAGCAATTTCAATATTCGGTTTCTTCAAATGGAGAGATCTATCAGCAACTTCGCCTCTAGAATACAAACAGTTGAGGATTCTCTTATTAGCCTAAACTCTGGGTACTCTGCTCTTAATGATAATGGTGAGCAGCTTTGTCGTCTGCAACGATCATCTGATGTGGTTATTCGAGGTGTCCCCTATAAGGCAAGCGAAATACCTGATGATATTTTTCACAAAGTTTGTCTTCGCATCAATCACACACCTTATCCAGATATATCTGCTTTTCGTGTCAGACCAAGGCAGAGTGCTAATAACCCGGATGCCGGAAGATCTTCTGCCTCGCCAATTGTTGCAAGATTTTCGTGTACATCCGAGAGGCGTGCTTTTTTAGCAGCCCTAAAAGCTTTCGGCAAATTTAGGCTAGCTGACATCGATGGTTTTGCTGCTCCGAGCCCAGTGCACATTCATGAGAGCATTACTCCTGCTACAAGCAAGTTATTACGGGAGACTCTAATACGACGTCAGGAGGGGAAGCTTAGCTCTGCTTACACTCGTGACGGCCTCCTCTTATATATTAGACTGGAAAAGGAAGGAAAACCCTACAAAATTACAAAGTCGGGTATGCTACTCTCTCTTTGCGATGCCAACCAGGGAGCCAAGTGATGTATTGTGCATGATTTTATTCTTTGGTTGTTTTTATTTAACTTTAATCTATGTTGTTGATAGTTTAGGTTTGATCAAACATATGCTTTTATATTTTTTTGAGTTTTTTTTTTAAGTTTGATTTGTTTTGTTGATAGTTTAGTTTTCACCGTAATGATGCTGTTATTTTCCGTCTCGTATTTATATTGTCTATTTATTCAAACCTTGTATTATATCTTGTCACTCTGTTAACACAGAGTTTTAGACCACTTAGCTTATATATTATAGTCCACTCAGTTTTTATGGTGATAATGTCGTTTTTCTTTGGTGCTGATCGTGTTTTTGTTCCCTTCAGCTTGGTGAGTCGCAGCTCTTGTGTTTATTTTTATTTTTATGAATGAAAACATCTTTAGGCCGAACAGAGTGAGAACTTTAATTAATATTTTCTGTCGGCAGTCGGAAGGTCTTAATGTAATCAGCTTGAATGCCAGAAGCATAAGCATTAGACCAAAGTTCGACAAATTATGTGATATTTTTGTAGGTTCTGATGTTCATGTTATTTTAGTGTGCGAGAATTGGCTACAACCCCATATACCTTCTACCCTAGTTAGATTTCCTGGTTATAACATTTTCAGAAATGACAGGATGGGTCGTATTGGTGGTGGCGTGGCTATTTATGTCAGAGATTGCTATGACTCCCGTATAGTTTACTCTTCTGAAAGTACCCCCTTGGAGTTTTTGCGTGTGGAAGTAACCTTAGGCACTAATAAATGTTTGCTATCCCCCGTGTATTGTCCGCCAAATTGTTTTTCCATTGAAAACGAGCAGAATTCCGTGCTGTTTTCTCTGAACTAACACAAAAATATGCAAATATTGTCTTGGGAGGAGATTTTAATGTCAATTTGTTGAGACATAATAGTGCGACGGATTCTTTCTTATTCTTTCTACAGTCACTCCACCTTTGTGTCATTAACGATCCCCAACTTATCTCAATACGGATAATCCATCCTTGCTTGACCTGCTTGTTACTGGTGATTATGATTCAGTTATCTTTCAAAACCAGATTGGTTCTCCTTCCATCTTCGATCATGATTTCCTTTTTATGACATATGGCATTGATATTGGTAACTTCAGAAAGTACAAGGAAATATATATGATATTGATCTATATCAGTTGGGTGATGAGTGTGCCTCGCTGCCCTGGAATGACATCACTCTGTATACCTCAGTGGATGAGAAAATTAATGGGTTTTATGAACTTCTACATTATCTTCACGATAAATATACTCCAACTCACTCACGCAGAATCAGAGAAGATGGTTGCCCATGGTTCTCTGCAGCAATCCAGTCACTTATTGCTGAGCGGGATATTTTATATCACAGATACCTTAGATTAAAGACCAATGAAAGCCGTACGCATTACAAATTGGTTAGAAATCTGGTCAACTCTAGGGTTCGCGCAGCCAAGCGACGATACTTTAAGCAAAAGTTTGACCCCCAACTATCATCTGAAATCTTGTGGAAAGACTTGCGTAAGGCTTCTGTGTATGGCAGAGATAAATCCCAGTGTAACTTGGATCCTGACATACTTAATTCCCATTTCACTTCTCTCCCAATCCTTTCTGCACGTAGTTCTGGACAGCTGGATTTAAATCGCCTCATGTTTCCCTCAAGTAATGATCAGCCTTGTTTTAGTTTTAGATGTGTTGATGCCAGGGAGATTGCTGTGGCAATTGGTGCTGTCAAAACTGATGCTGTGAGGCCTGATGATATTCCACCTAGGTTTATCAGGATTCTTCTGCCTTGGATAATACAGCCGGTTCTACATATTTTTAACACCTGCCGTACCATGTCGATATTTCCTTCAGCTTGAAAAATTGCTACAGTTGTGCCGGTGGCTAAGATCAATGCAGCTGAGGTTCCCGGTGATTTTCTACCGATTAGCCTGTTGGGATTTCTTGCTAAGGTTCTGGAAAAATTGATGGTACAGCAAATAATTGATCATTTGCAATACTTTAACTTATTAAGTCCTTTCCAGTCTGGTTTTCGTACGTCTCGTAGTTGCGAGACAGCCCTTATTAATGTTACGAATGATATACGTCGCTCGCCTGACATGGACCATCTGTATGTTCTTGCCCTGCTTGATTTCTCCAAAGCATTTGACATGGTCAATCATTCCAATCTGCTTGAAAAGTTGACCTCAAACTTCCTTTTTCATCCCTCTGCTGTGTCCTTAATCAGCAACTTTCTCTCCAAAAGATTGCAGCGCGTTAAGGTAAAGGATTGTGTGTCCGGTGTTTTGCGTCTAAATTGTGGTGTCCCTCAAGGCTCTATTCTCGGCCCTTTGCTCTTCAGCCTATATATAAATGACCTCCCAATGTTGTTGTGGACTGTAAAATTCACTTGTATGCCGATGATGTGCAAGTGTATCTCAGTCGACCAACAGTTTTACCATTTACGGGTCGTGTAAAAAATCTTGGAATCTTCCTCAATTCCAGAATGCAATGCTGTGATCATGTCAATAATATGACTGGCAGCATTTATGGTGGACTTCGTCGGCTGTGGTTGTCTTCGGGAACCTTGTCTACGAACACACGTTCCCGTACTTTTCCTACGGCAGTCTCCTTTTCCCACACTTGTGTTCATCCTGTTCCACTAAGCCAAATGTGGCGTTCAACGACTGCACAAGATTCGTCTTCTGCTTAAGGAGATTCGATCATATCTCGCAACATCGTAATCATCTACCTGGTTGCTCCTTAAATCTATATCTTTTACGGAGGCTTCTGGCATCTCTTCATAAGCTCATCTACTCTAAAGAGCCAAGCTATTTGTTTAATAATTTGGCATTTTTAAACTCCTCAAGGCGATTCGACTTGCTGATACCAAATTTTCAATACTCAGTAATGGAGAATTCTTACTTTGTTCGTGCTGTTCGATCTTGGAATAATTTACCATCCGAAATTCAGCGTACATTCTCGACTCGAGGGTTTATGGAGCGAATAACGCGCTGCAGCACCGTCGTGGGATAGACTTTTGGGTGTGTTTTTTAGGTGGCCTTGGCTCTGTGTTTTCTAGTTATTAATTGTTACATATTTGAATTTGTAATCTAATGTTTTACAGTAATTTTTTAGTATTTTATTTTACGTTGATAGTAGCATATATATATTTTTCGAATTTATATTTAATTTTTTGAATTTCTAATTTATTTAACTTTGTTTTTTTTTATTTTAATTTCATTTCTCGTAGTTTTATATTAACATTTACTTGTTTTAATTTATTCTTTTTGCCACTTTGTTTTTGTACTAAAAAAAGAAATTTGTATTCTTATAGTACTTTCCCACGAATAAACTTATTCTATTCTTATTATTATTCTTATTCTCAAATGTGTGAACAGAAGCCATTCACATCTGATATTTGACATTCGCACAGTTGGCAACATTCAAAATTCCCTCAAGTTGACAGCCATTGGACTTGAAATTTGCAATTTAATCAAATCTCAAGCCAGCTTGAAGCTGGAAAAAAGCTAAGGCTCAAATTGTGTTCCTCTACATTCAGTACGTTTACATGCATACTTGAAGTAGAGATCAAGTAATCAAAATAGCATGTAAACGCGCATTGACTTCAAGTGTACCTGAGTCAAGTAAATCACAAAATCTTGTTCGATTTTGAAAAAATTCATTTAAACGCAACTTCAGTAGTTACTTGAACATTTTTCATTTCTGCTAGTATGAAAACGGCAAAGAGGATCGAGACAAAGATCTTTGTTGATGATTCAGATTGTGATTTGAGTTTCAAGTGGATTTCAAGTCAAGCACTCAAGAATTCATGTAAACCTACTGATTGATTACATGGTCATCAAATATCAAGCTGGGTGAAAAGCTCCAATTGTGTTTCAGGCCTAATGCATACAGTCACTCTCTTCACTCAACCCAATAATGCTCAATCCCTACCCCGTCTTCCTTTCCTACCAAGGCTGTGCTTGCTACGGCATCATCATAGGGTATCCCCTGAGATTTGGCATCATAAAAGAAAAGATGAGTGTGGAAAGTGTTATTTGCTTATACCCTAGACCCATAACATCATTAGTACTAATTATTTATTAAAATGTCATGTGTCACATAGTATACGTCACTATGGCTCGAAAATAAGATGATAATGAAGTACACTAAGGTCTAAGGACCAACCTAGCCGAGAAGTTTTTAGGGAAGGAAGGAATTTCCTTCCCTTGGCTTAGACGTACCATAACAATAATGTTGCTTCGCGTAGTTCCTTATATGATTATCGAAATTAATTGTGTGCATGTTCAATTAAGTCACAGTTTTTTATATAAACAATAACTGTATCACAAATTCACAACACGTAATGATTAATAAATTATTATATTATCACCTAAAATCGCAAATAAATAACTGTACAGCCGTCCAATGAAAAATTTCAGAAATTTCGCAATTTCAAAATGGCTGGCTTGCTGTAGTTTAGTATGCTGCCCGTACTGCCGATTGAAATTTGGTAGCATGGACTTTTTCCTACCCCCTAATACTTCTTACGCGTAAAAGGTTCCAATAATCTCCCTTGTGTGGGCTATGGCTAATTTTTAAATCTTAAGTCTCCTCGTTCAGGGCAGAAAAAATGCTTAATTCACATTTTCCGACCCTGAGAAAATTATTTTTACTGGACGTGTTTGAACACGTTCAGAATTATCCCGACGGACGATGGCTTGAATGTAATTTTATATTTTCGTAAATATCAAGCCATCGTCTTACTTTTGGTGCATTAATTGTTGCATCCAGTCTCCTTGTTCAGGGCAGAAAAAATGCTTAATTCACATTTTCCTACCCTGAGAAAATTATTTTCACTGGACGTGTTTGAACACTTCCAGAATTATCGCGACGGACGATGGTTTGAAGTGTAATTTAATATTTTTGTAAATATCAAGCCATTGTCTTACTTTTGGTGCATACATTGTTGCACCCACATTGTATGCAGCTCACGACAAATTGCTGATAAGAACTTTTACGGTGAAGACTTGATCGTTTCAGCCTTCACCGATGTAAGATTTATGTTCCCGATATGTATGTGTATACCAGGATACAAAGATAATAAGGTATGGCCGATTCAAGAAGAACTTTTTGCGTTACTACGTCATGTGGACACAAATGTCATTGCCAATGACAAAAGTAATTCCCAAATTGTCAAATTTCCAAATAAAGAAGACAAACTTTTGTAATATTGTAATCGAAAATGGGTGTTTCTTCAATAGAAATAATGTGGACATCGATGAAACTGAAGGAGTACGAAAGGGAATAAAAACTACCAAAAATGTCTTTTCCATTTATGAATTTAGGACTTACTTCCTAGAACAATGCTTGGTTGAGAAAATATAGCCGCTTAAAGTTGAAACTTTGAACTCCCGCCCCTCCCAGGGGTTTCCCCTCCCGCAAAAATGAAGACGCGGAATAACGAAATCTACGTAAATATCAAGTGTGGTAAAAAAGTGTTTTTTGCGAAATTACCCCCTCTATTTTCGAAATTCGAAATCGAAAAGTACCCTATCTAATAGCCAGTTCAGATTCCCGTACAATGACATATAAATGGTTGTCGTAGGTTAAAAACTGTAGGAGGAGATAGAATCCTACGAAAAAACTGAAGATTACCTCGATGGGCACATCTTCCAAATGTTTGCTTATAACTTTTGATTGTTATTGTTGATAGCACTTAGGGAGGTCATTTTGGAAAGGGGACATAAAGCGCAAATTTTTCCATAGTTTTTCCAAGTTCGTGCAATGGTGATATTTCGAATAAATGTACACTGAAGCGCGACAAAAATTTTGGTGAAATAAAAAATTCTAGAGAAAACTGTTTTTTGTTTAAATAATTGAAGGCACAATTATAACTAATTACGCATTCTTAGAAAGGCTAATATGTGTTCTTTTAAATAAAGGTTTGGACGTCACAATCCATTAATTACAATAGAACTTATAACGAAATTTCTCTGAAAAGGTATGCAAAATCTCGAAAATCGATATTATCAATTTACTCGAAAACCAAGCGGAGTTCGATATAAAAGTATCTAGACTTTTTTGACCCAAATGACCTCTACTTTCATCCCCTTAAAGGATTAAAGACATTTACGGAACACCCTGTATAGTGGCGAAATGGTATGCCAGATGGGGAAGCAATAGCAGATAATTGAACGGATAAGCTGTTTATATGTATATAAGCAGCTTTGTATCTTTCGGGAGACCGTTTCTCGTTCTGATAATAGGGTTCAGTAGGGAGTAAGCGTATTGAAAGAGACACCAAGTTATTTGGTGTTCTTTGAAGGCTAAAGCTTTCCGTTATTTACTTCGATTTCGATGTTGTTGGCTCGTGTGGCGAGATTGGGTCTTCCCCTTGTGGAAGAGTTACGGATGCAAATCATTTAAGATTTATTCAGATTTATTTTGATACCCCACTTTCTGTAGAACCCGTAGAGTTTGAGGATATGCTGCTCCACTTTGGGAGCAGCGAAATCGGCTGACATGGAGTGGGCGTAGGTAAGGGAGTCATAAGCATAGAGCAGTGTGGTGGAATTTGAGTCGTTGGCAGGCTAATCATAAGTGAAAAGATTGAAGAGAGTTGGTCCGAGGACCGAACCTTGGGGGACACCAGCATTGACTGCTGTTCCTTGAGCTTTGTCATTCTCAATTTCTATGTAGAAATTCCGGGATGAGAGAAAGCAATGAATAACCCTGGTGAGAGGTGTATAATTTAGAAAATTAGCCCGTTTGTCCAAACTGAGTCAAAGGCTTTCTCTACATCAAGGAAGCAGCCTACTGTCTGCTCTCTTTTGTTGAGGGCGTTTGTAGAATTAGAGAGGAATTTGAGCAAAGCGTGAAAAGTGGATTGCTGGGGCTTGAAGCCGTATTGGGTGTCCTGCCTGATATTAAGGTCGAGGCAGGTATTTTCAATGTGTTTGCAGGTTTTTATTTTTGAAAAGTTTGCCCAGGTTGGACAGAAGAGCGATTGAGCGGAATTCATTAAGATTTTTCGAGTTTCCTTTTTTGGGAACTGGAACTATGCGCGCGATTTTCCAGACATCAGAAAAGTATGAATTATTGAGGCAGTTATTGAAAGTAATTGTCCAAAATTCTATGTCGACATTTTCGTTTGTTTCTCAATAATGAGGCGGGAGATTTTTGTATTTGTAGTGTTCGCTCGGCACTACACTGGTAAAGAACGCGACGTTTCCTTCAATGGCATGGTTGAGGATGTCAATTTCCAACTTCGTGAGATTCCGTTGCGAGTCAGGGAGATTTCCTGCAAGGAATTTAGAAAGCCTGTCTTGAAATTGTTGCCAGTCAACGTCTTTGAGTGAAGTTGAGGCTTGAGAGTCAAAAGTCAAGATATATAAGGGCGCGCTGTGGGTGATTGAGAGTTCAACTGCCAAGTGATCAGATTCAGCATATGCGCTGTGCACGTAATTTGAGAATTGGGGTAAGAGATTAATTAGATTAGAGGTTGCGATATAGAAGTCAAGAATTGACCCAGATCGCGGGAAGTCGGAGTATCTTGCGAGACAACGACAAAATCATGGCTGGTGTTAAAGAGTAGCCAGTCATGTATTGCGTTGTCTGACTGACTTACGACAGAGTCATTCCACAACGGCTGCCTGGCGTTTAAATTGCCACCGAGCACCGTGTATGTGGAATTGTCTGAGATCCGAGCAATGTTGTTTAAGTTATTCTGGATATCATCTCCCGTGGCGTGACATCTATTGTATAGGGCGATTAAGAGAAGAGCCTCGTTGTCTCGAAGTTTTAACTTGACAGCACTGCATTCCATATTGGAAAGGTTACTTATTTTCACCTCTTCGAATTTAAGGTTTTCCTTAATGAGAAGGGTGGTGCCTAGGGTGGTCAGATTTGTCCTGGCGGACGAAGTTGTAGTTCTCAAAAACTAACTAATGTCTCTCAGTGAGGAGAGTTTCAGAGAGGAACATAAACGTGGGTTCAGTGAAGAAGAGATTTAGTGCTGCTCTTTTGCTGTGCTTTACCAGCGAATTTCAGTTAAATGACATGATTTTCATCTTTCTTAATTGCCTAGACATAGTCCAAATGCAAATTGAAGGTAAGCTGCTTGTTTTTCCGAGAAGTAAGGGAGGAAAGGCCATGAAGCTCTGCATACAATGAGGCCTTAATTGTGACCATACTCTATGTACTTGTTAAGATACAGGGTGTTATGTGAAAATCTAGATTGTTTTCTTAATCACCTTTGTAACTCCCAAACGGATGTGGGACCCCCCCCCCCCCCCCCCCATGCAATACATTTTTTTTGTTTTTTAGGTGTCTAGTATCTGCACATTTCGATTGATTAAGTTTTGAAAATACACATTGTATATATGTAGTAGGAATATTTTACCCTTTATCTTCAGGAAAATCATGAAAAATTGAATCTTAAGCTAAATATTGCATACGTAGTAGAAACATTTTGTGCATTTTGTCTCTGAAAATCAAACCGTAAATATTGTATATGTGTATATTATATAGATAAAAGATATATATTTTATGCCTTTTTTTCTAAAAAACTCAAATCTTAACTATATCATAATTACCAGTGGTATATAATTGATATACTTCTTAGTTGCTTCACGAATTAATTTTGGTATAATTAAATAGGGCTCTTTATGTGGTAATAAATGTCTAGCACTGAGCGTACGTGATGAAAGTGTGGCTTTGGTGAATATGGTGTATTGCGGCGGACACGGCGCTTGGCTCCAAGGATACACTCTGCCTACGATTTGGACGCGCAGCAGAAATACTTATTACGACGCTTATATGGGTATTCCTTAGCTGGTTTGTCTCCCGTGATCTAGAATGTACGACAAGATTCTGGTGCCTACTTGTGTATAGCCTTTGATGCCGCCTGCCTTCATTTAGTTAAAAACTGTGACTCGCCACTGTATAGTGCTCACGCTGTATGTGTAAAAGGCTTCTCGCTTGCGATTTGCGAAGCCTTTTCTTCCGGGCAACTAAAACTTAGGTGTTCTGATAGATACGGTATCTGATGATGGTGGATTCCTTAGGTGACCTATTTCGCCATACATAGTTTTTTCTTCCGAATTTATTCCGGGAATCCTGGCGTGTACTTTTTTTCCTCGGGTCCCCTTCAGTCACAATAGTATAGAGACATATCCTTCGCGTTATTTTCTTACATTTTTCACTGCTTTTTCCAATTTTAATAGCTTTTCTTGTCTTTGACAACCGTATTCCCTCCAGCCAAAAAAAACTCTTCTTCCTTTTTTTGCGCCCGACAAAATTCGTGTTTCGTGCCAGTTAGGGCTTAATCGTCGTTCTCTCACTCATGGTAGCATTTTCCCTGTGAGGCACTGTGAACACTGCTATCTGTTGCCATCATACATGTAGCATGCTGCTGTATGCAGCATGCTACGACCATAACATCGGTTGCTTACTGACATTTTATATAAGTTTTCTGGATTAGTTGTGTGATAAATAAGTTATTTATTGAGTGCTAAATTAAGTACTCACCCCGAACGTTTCGTTGCATGTTACATTGAGCGTGGGCACCGGATAACTGCCTGAGTTGTTACATATAACTTGAGCTACGTAGATTGTACCGGTACGTCTGCTGTTGCTGTGGTTGTTGCTCTTGTGCAGAGTTTTGCAAGCAAACATAGCTCACTACGTGATTTCTTAAAGAAAGTTTATTTCGAATCAACCATGAAGAGGTGTTAAGGATGGGATCCCATGTTCGTGAAAGCTGGAAACTGCACTTCTTAAACGAAGTTTATTTCGGATCAACCGTGAAGGGGTGTTAAGGATGGGATCCCATGTTAGTGAAAGTAGATGGGAGTCGGTAATTTTAAAGCGACGCTTTTGGGTCACTTAAATTCAATATGAAAAATTGGGGTTGATGACGAGTTTTTTGATAATAATAGTAGTTAAATAAAAAAAACTGAATTAAAACTCCAAAATTTTAAATTTCTTGAGCCATAATTTCAAAACGGAAAGGAGAAGATGGAAAATTTATAGACTTATTTCATCATAGAGTGTAACGTTCAGAAGTTACAGGGTAGTCGAAAAAACCATACCCAAATATTGTTAAGTTATCTCGGAAACCGTTAGGATTACCTCCACCCCCTCCCCATATAATTTGTCTTCAGGTGTAACATCACAAATGGGAAATGGGACACCCTGTATATTTTTAAGATACTTATAAAGCTGTGTAAATAGATTTTTATGTGTGCACAAATAATTTTGTAAAGACAATTAGAGACATGACATGACATGTGTGCACAAATAATTTTGTAAAGACAATTAGAGACAACAAATAATTTTGTGAGAAATACTTTTGTTCATTTATTGGTTGAAGAATACTTTTTGCTTATTGTTTGTACTGAAGCATGTAAATAAAAGCTTTACAAACGTGGATGTTTTTTTTAATTTTTTTGGAAAACATATATCCGTCAAAAATTACAGATACCTGTATAGCAACAGTCTCGAAACTACTGTGCACAAATAATTTTGTCAATGATTGTATGTACTTACTCATTAAGTTCAATTCAATTCAATTTATTCAAAAATACTTTGGTATAGTACACAAGACTTACCAGTCTTTTGAAGTACAATGTAAGATACAGAATATTGTCAAAATAGATATACTATTAGAATATTAAAGTTAACACTAGTGTGCAAGTTACTTAACTACTGTTGGTGCCACTTTTTTTGTAACTCAAGAATAGCAGAGGATTTCTTCTTGAAGAATTTGCAGTCTATCGTCAATTTTGTCAGCGATCATCCTAAATAAAAATTATACTTGTATGTACTAGAAGAATTGTAAACTTGAATTTTTTGCATTCTGATAATTATTCTGTTTTGCTGAATTTCTGAATTTTATGTATCTACCGATCTCGATGTTATTCACACCGCTTTTTATATATATTGCATTTATTCATGTCTAAAGTAGTTACCTATAAAATGTATATATGTACACCAAGCAAACCCGACAATTTGTGATAGAATTCTTTTGTTGCTCGATGCACAGTTAACGATTAACCGGCTCGAGTTTGCTTGGGATATCGATAATAGTTTCAGTCTGTACAAGAGTTTCATTGAATAAAGAGCAGCAGTTCATAGAGGCAAAGTGGTCAAGTAATCTATTTTTTTCATTTACCTTGGTATAACCCAAAAGTTGATACAGTCAACAAAGGAGGCTCTAGTGAAGCAAGAAAATATACAAATATTCACCTGAATTAATCAACACAGGTACTTGTGAGACTCAAGAGCATAAGGAAGGAAATTCATTGCACTCATCGTCTTCAACAACTACATATAAATCCTTTAAGTAGTACATATATCGTATAATTAGGGGTAGCAATTTAGTTGGATTGTACAATTTAATAATTTACAATTTTATAATAAATAATATTGAAATTAGCTGGATTATACAGTTAAAGAGGATTATAGATATGCAAGAGAGAAACGATCTAATAGTTGAGAAAAAGCAGCAGGCGAAAGCAATTAAGTTCTAAAAGGAGTAGATCTAATTGTATAAAATAAAGTTACTGATGTTACAAATATTAATAGTTTACAAACACTTCGAATTAAACAAAACCTAAAAGAAATAGCCGAAAAAGTAACAGTCCCATTATAGCAACAAATTAAATTGTTAATAATTTTTTTTTTTTAATGCACCCACATCTTTCACACTCTGGATAGAGCACGGTAAAGAATTCCAGGTTCTTGCCGCTTGAACCATTCTACGATATCCCGGGGAATTAGAATATTACGATGGCGTGACGAATTCAGGAGTTGGATGTTATTCGTAAGGTAATCAGGTTGTCCCGTATTACTGAACTTATGGAGGAAGCGAAGTGACCTGCGCTTTAAGTATATATCTAGAGTACATCCAAGTAACCTAGTCTGAAAGCCAGAAACGTGGTCGAATCTACGAAGACCGAAGGCGAACCTCACACAATCATTGAAAGCAACGTTGATTCTGCGCAGGCAGGTAGAGTCTAATTTTGGGAAGATCAGACTCCTAAAGGTAAAATGTGGCAAAATCCGAGCTTTGATGAGCTTCAGTTTGGTGTTCGAACTTAGAATTTGTGCGGACAACTAGAGCCTGCGTAGCCCACAATAGACCTGTCCCAGAACTGATCTGACATAACCACAACATTTCATATCTGCATTGAGCTTTATTCCAAGACTTGTGATTTCATCAACATATGTTAAAGCTTTTTCCCCGAGAAATATAGAGGGGAGGAACGCCAAGAGTCACAGGTAAGAATATTGAATTTCACTCGTTATAACGAACTTATTGGCATCTTCCCGTGAGGAAGCTTTTGATCAAGTTAAAAGCCGACTGGGAGAAACCAAAATTATTGAATAACTTCAAGAGTAGCCTTGAGTGGTTGACTCTATTAAAAGCCTTGGAGAAGTCAAGTAGCACGAGAGTGCCGACCTCACCCTTATCCAGGCTTTTCCGTAGGTCCGCAGTAACCTTTAATATGGCTGTTCGCAATCGCGATTTGCGTGGAAACCTGACTGCCAGCGTGTCAGCATGTTATTTCTTTCCACATATGCTAGGATTGGCCCATACATTATCTTTTCTAGTACTTTGGCTAAGAAGCACAAATGTTAATAAGGCGAAGATCAGATGCTGTGTAGCGACTGAAGACTTTTTAAGAATAGGCAAAATCGTGGCCAATTTCCAATTAGTGGGGAAACTAGTTTACGTAAGGCAATGATTTACTAAGTGCAGGATATATTGACATATATAGGGGACCAATATTTATATGAATTTAGGTGAGATTTTATCAGGGCCTACAGATTCAGATTTGTCAGAGAATAGTGCTATTACGAGCTCTTGGTACTTGTGAAAGGAGAAGCAATCGTCATGGTGTTGAAAGTGGTTCACAGAATGAGCCAATGGAGTGCTATTATTTAAATTAGACGAAGCCACAGGAGAGAATACAAAGAACTCGTTTAAATAGTTAGAATCAAAGTTGCTATTGTTCAAATTGCCTTGTCTACCACATACACTAGCTTTTTTCAGATTCCTTATCAACGTTTTTGGGGAAAGATTTGCATGGAATTTATTGCCATAATAGCGACGTTTGCCCCACGGATAGCAGTGGTTACTTGAACTTGAACGCTCCGAACACTGGGTAGTAAAGTCGAGGAAACTAGGGGAGTCGATTTGGTTATCAGAAAGGACTCAATATTTATCGGTTGTAAAAAATAAATCAAGGAGTGATGGCCTAGAAGTATTAAAATATGTTAGTAGAGAGTTTATTTATTTATTTATTTTATAAGTTCAGACGATAGCATACAGATTAAATCGATTTATATAACTACCGTTAAATGATAAATGATAAATTAAATAATACAAAATTAAGAAGAATAAAATAAAAAGTAAGTTCTAATTAATCAACATAGGAATAAATTAAAGGAACGTTAAATGATTGAAAAATAGAAATTATAAAAACTAATGAAAAATAAAAGAAGAACAAAAGAGAAAAAGCAAAAATTCTAAAAGTACTAAAGCAAAACGTAAAAAAAAGTAAAATGAAAATATAACTAATTCTTACAAAAAATAAAAGATTAAAAGGTTCAGATTATTAGAATGGAGGCAAATTATGGATTAATTATTGTCTAACTGCACTATAGCTAAAATATAAATGTAAATTCAATAGAGCACTACATACATATTGAAAAGTGCTACTCCCACACTTTATCTCACTCAATATTAAATGTTTAAATTGATAGAGGCTGTACTGACCGAAAATGTCTATGTGATTAAAGAATACATTGTGATTCTTTTGAGCACTATATAGTGGTGATTTAGTTTTTAAATTTGTTTTAGCAGTAGCCAAACCAAATGTTGAAGGCGGTCGTGATGATCTTGAGGGTATATGGAAATTTATTTCGGCAAGCAGACGCGGACTATCCAGATAATCATGTAAGATTTTGTACAAAAATATTTCATCCATGTACATCCTACGCTTTTCAAGAGATGTAATAAAAAGCATACTTAACCTTATAGGATATTCCACAGCACTTAAACAAAACAGCTTAAAAATAAGAAATTTTGTAAATATCCTTAATGGTCGTTCCAACTGCTCAATATATGTTTTATAAAAAGGGTTCCAAACAGGGGTCGCGTATTCTAATAAACTGCGTATTAGGGAATTGAACAATGCAATATGGGAGAAAGTTGTTTTAAAAGATTTACAGGTTCTGAAAATGAATCTAAGCAATTTAAAGGATTTACTTACAATGTAATTAATATGGCAAGAAAACAAAAGTTTGTCATCAAAAACCACTCCCAGATCTTTAATTTCAGAGACCCTTTCTAATGTGGTACTACATAGCTTATATGCAAATTTGATATTGTCCCTTTTGCAGCTAAAAAAACTTGTTTACATTTGGTTATATTTAATGGTAAATAGTTTTCGACACACCATTTCTCAACCTTACTGATATCTTCTTGCAACCGAGTACAATCTTCAAAATTACTAATGACACGAAAAATTTTAGCGTCGGCTGCGTAGAGCAGGCAATTGGAATCTAGATTTATTGGAAGGTCGTTTATATAAATAATAAAGATAAATGAGCCGAGGACGGTACCCTGAGGGACACCTGAAGTTTGCTCAAAGGCCAGTGATTCGAACCCATTAACGACTACAACGCTGTGTCGTCCATCTAAATGTGAGGAAAACCATTGAATGGTATTCTTACCGAAGCCTATGGAGGCCATTCTAATGAGTACTTTTCTGTAATGAATCTTATCAAAGGCCTTAGAGAATTCAGTATAAATAGAGTCCACTTGCTTGCCCTCGTCCAATGTAACCGCTACGATGTCTGTGAACGTAGTCAGGTTTGAGGTTGTAGATCGTCCCGGAAAGAAACCGTGTTTATTTTGGTTAATCAAATTTTTAGATTCAAGGAATAGTTGATTATATGTAATTTTTTTCAAATATTAACGCTAAACTATTTGAAATTGATATTGATCTATAGTTGGATATTACTTAGGGTCTCCTGATTTGAATATTGGTGTAACGAAACACTCTTTCAGAATCGTTGGATATATCCTTTGATTAATAGATATATTAAACAATTCACTAATAGGTTCTGCAATTGTCGAAGCACATCTTCTATAAAATATTGTTGCGAGCGTGGCCTTTGGTTCGTTATTTAAAACACAATATTAAATAATTAATATATAAGTTCTTTATTTCCCTCTAATCATATAAAATTCACAATTCCTCAATTAATCAGCTCAACTCTAATTATCGCTAACACTGTACTTTCAATTATCGCAATCTAATTACACACTTTCACTTCTTTATTACTTTCGCTTGTTAACACTGCAACGTCTAAGACAAGACTCTTTTTCTAACGATGACAACTGTTATATTTATACCCTAGAAACTCTCCGGATTATTCTGGAGTGTTCTATTTCCAAAAGCTTCTTGACTGTTCTATTCATTCTATTAATTCTATTCCTGAACCTTCCCGAGCATTTAATCATCGATTCTCCGAACCTGAAGTTGTTTACTCTCCATTGCCAGTAGATGTCTTTCTATTGCACGTAACAATATATTGGGTATACCATCAGGACCAGGGTTTTTATTAATATCAAGTTGATTGATTACACTTGCTACACTCTGAGGCGTAACATGATATAATTGAATGGAGTTAACGTTACTGTAAGGTAAAGAATTGTGTAAATCATTAGTAACGCTAGCTTTGAGAGAATAAACCGATTTAAAATGCGTTAAGAACATTTCACAAGTCTGCATTGGTGTGGCAGATATACTGTCACCAAGTTTCAGTTCTTTAGGATAAGAGTTGGATGTTTTCAGACTTTTACTAAAAGCCCAAAAACTCTTTGGATTGCTCTGCACAGAAGATTCAGTAGAACTAATAAAATTGTCGTAACACATTTGTTTTTTCCAATATTTTTTGGTAGTAAGAACAACGTGTGTTTTCAATTAATCCAATTTATTTTTTGTAACTTTCAATAGACAGAGGAAGCTGCACGTGCACCGAAACTTGCTTGAGAGAATTCCAGAATTACAATGTTGCTTGCTGACAGGAAGATCTAGTTACAATGCAGTAGAAAAGAGAGACAAACATTGAACTGAAGCTGGCTCTAATTTGAAGTATTATACAATGCAAATAGTCTAATTAGAACATGAAATTGAAGGTGGCGCAAGAGCTTTTTAATTAAATTTTAGCAAAGTTTACAAATTCATAAGCAGATGGCCATGTACATGAATAAAGAAATGCAAAACTTGTTTTTATGACGAGTAACATAAACCGGCCACCTTGGGAGCACCTGCTTCCAGCGGATTGATGTCTTCTGGTAATGGACACAGCTTGGCTACAGCTCGCTTGAGAAGTCCAGATGCAATATTGATGGTAGCGACACGAACATGGCCGTCCTTTCCCGGATGCAATTCCACTACACGTCCTAAGGGCCACTTGAGTGGAGGACAATTTTCGTCCCTTAGGAGCACCATGTCGCCAGTCTTTAGATTGGGATGCGCCGATTGCCATTTTACTCGTTGTTGGAAACCCTGTAAGTAATCACTTTGCCAACGAGACCAAAAGGCATGAACTTTACCTTGCAAATACTGCCATCGGGATCTCAATTTTACATCAAACCTTAGAGGACTAGGCTCAGGAATCTTTATCGCAGATCCTCCAGTTAAGAAGTGACCAGGAGTGAGTGGCTGTAAATCGTTAACATCGTCGGACATCGGAGTTAGCGGCCGAGAGTTCAGGATGCATTCCACTTGGCAGACTACGCGCTGCAATTCATCTAAGGAGTATGATTCTGTCCCAAGACCACGCCGGAGATGATGCTTGGCCTGCTTGATAGCGACCTCCCAGAAGCCGCCAAAATGAGGCGATCTCGGAGGTATAAACTTCCATTCGATTCCATCTCTTTGGCATAAGTCATGAACTAAGTTGACGTGCTGCTCAGAATGGAATAGTTCCTTTAATTCCTTTAATTGTCGACTGGCTCCTATAAAGTCAGTCGCGTTATCTGAATATAATGTTCGAACATTAGATCGTCTTGCTATGAACTTTGTCAACACCGATAGAAGGGATTCAGTGGTAAGACTGCTAGCCAACTCCAAGTGGACCGCCTTGACACAGAGGCAAAGGAAGACGCAGATGTAACACTTTGATGGAGGACGATTTCGTATTGGATGCTTAATGAAGAACGGACCGCAATAATCTATGCCGGTGTGCGAAAAAACCGGGCTCGGTTGAACTCGAGGAGATGGCAGCTGACCCATGATTTGATTCAGCATTCGGGGCCGAAGACGGAAGCATCTGGTACAATGATTGACGACTTGCTTTGCTAGGACCTTTCCCCCAATTGGCCAAAACCTTGTACGAATAATTGATAAAAGTGTTTGACAGCCAGCATGCATATGCCTAGAATGATAATGAGCTGCTAGCGTTTTAGCAAATACGGATTTAGGAAGCACAATTTGATGCTTGGAGTCGAAATCAAGTTTAGAATTTTCCAGCCGGCCACCGACACGGATTAAGCCATCTGAATCCATGAATGGATCGAGACGTATGAGCACGCTATTAGGCTTGATGTCCCTTTTGCTTAGTAGACCACGGTAGTCCTCAGACAACCCTTTTTTTAACGTAGCGAATGACAGACCTAAGCGCATTATCGAATTCAAGAACACTGATTGGACCATAAGTGCGATTGGACGCATTTTCAGATTTAATCTTAGAATTTTTGACGAAACGATAGACGTAGACGAATGTATTAATTAGCTTCAAGTATGAATTGCAAAACTTCGAGGACGCTACTATGTCTGTTGCTGACATTGATGTAAGAATAACTGCTACTTTACGTCCTTCTGGAATATCCGCTGTAAATGGCGAGGATGGTGCACGCAGAAATTCGGGCCCGTGAAACCAAAGATTGCAGTCGATGAGTTGCTCAGGTATCACTACTAAGAAGATCGGCAGGATTCTCTGATGAAGCCACATGATTTCATTTGAAATCCCTGGTCAGGTCCTGGATCTTTGCTACGCGGTTGCCAACAAAAACGCTCCATTTGGATGGCGATGATGACAGCCAAGCTAGTGTAACCTGAGAGTCGGACCAGCAATAAACTTTATCTATAGAAGAGGCGAAAATCTTGTGGATGCGATCAGTAAGCTCTGCAGCTACTTGAGCAGCACATAGTTCAAGTCTTGGCACAGATATTGTTTTTAAAGGCGCAACTCTTGATTTAGCTGTAAGCAGATTGCACGTAATAGACGTTTCAGAGACGGTGCGAATGTACACACAAGCGCCGTATGCAGCCAATGAAACAATGAATCTCAAGATGGGCTGACGTTAACATGATGTATCGAGGAATTCTAATGCTGTTTACGGCTTCCAGTTGTTTATAAAATGAAGTCCACTCCAGGTGAAGCTCCTGTGACAACGACTCATCCCATGATAGATTTAAACTCCAAAGGTGCTGGAGAAAAATCTTAGCCCTCACAATTATGGGATTTATCAAGCCTATAAGATCAAAAATGCGACTTATCACGGATAAAATAGAACGTTTTGTCACTCTAGGCGGCTGCTCCAGAAGCTGGTAAACGAATCGAAAGAAGTCTTCCTCAGGCTGCCAAGTCATGCCCAGAGTCTTTACGACGTTATCTCCTGCAAGTTGCAGATATTTTTCAATCTTATCACTGTTGTTTTGCCCTTAAGGAGCTGAAGAAGTAAACCATCGGCAATTGCCTCGGTGTCGGCCATGCTCCGCAACGCCATCATATGTGACTTAACAGAATCGGAAAGATCCCTCAATTGGGCAACTGAATTTCTTTCAACGGTTTTTAACTTGAAGAGCGACTGCATATGGCTTTGAAATATTAAGCGCTTGTTTTCATAACGCTCTTTCAACAAACTAAGAGCACTTTCGAAGCCTTCGTTGTCTAAGCTAAGATTGCTAATGATTTGCAAGGGATTTTCATCTAAGGCTCCGCGTAAATATGATAATTTTTCGACATGTTCATTGTCCTCTACTAGTGTTTTAAAGGTCGAATAAAAATCAGGCCAGTCCGTGAAATTACCCGAGAATCGTTTTATTTATATTTTTGGTAAGCTGGCATTAGATTTTGGCATAGCAAAGGAGAAACTAGGATCCACGGACGGTAATGACACACGCGGACACTTTTTATCCATTAACGAGAGGATTGAGCTTTTTATAACAATATAGGTATCTTCAAATGATTGCCGTTTATCACTTTTAAGTTCATCGCGGTCTTCGCACTCTAATTTTGATTGAACTTCATTAAATCGCGAAATATAATTCTCGAGCAGGCCAAGTCTTGTCTCTAATTCGCAAAACGACATCGATCTACCCGGCGCTTCTATATAGTTCTTCATCTTGGTCTGCTGCATGGTAACCGTACCTCTTAAAACGCGCAAATCGGCGAGCCTTGACTTACCGGTATATTTTTTAGAACCCTCAGAAGCTTTAGTCTTTTCTCCTTCGGTTTCACCAAACATTTTGTTGATAACCACAAGCGATTTGAATGGTCAAAAGTCAAAAAATAATTACAAGCACTTAAATGTATATAATTTGCATAAAGCACTAAAATTTAGATACCGCTTTGTATTGTATGGTATAACTGTCAGGCTGCCTTTCAAAAGAAATACCGCGCGTACTTCTAGAATGTTCTTTAATGTTGGCTTTATGCCCGCTTAACGATATTTAATATCCGATGTGACAATTCAGGAAATAATTTATATATATATTTTTTTTATGTAGAAACTCTTTGATTCCAATAAATAAGCATTCTTCCAAGTTGCATATGTTTAAGAATAGAAACTGTACTCAAGCTTAGTCGGCACTAAATGTACAACAATTGGTATTACCGTAATGGCTATTCATTCACCATGATCTATGACAAAATCCCACGAAGACCAACCGATATGAGTCCAAGCGAAATACAGCTAATGGTAGTTCAAAGAGCCAAGAATGCTGGGAATATCTCAGCAATCGCCACGTGCACACATGAAATCATATATAAAATACGAGAATAAATGAATCTAGATTTTACCAAAATTTACAGGAATTGTTCGAAATGAATCCTACGCTGAACAATCAATCTGTATCGAAGCGAAATGTATATGGGATTGTCTCCAACTAACGAAGTTCACAATAAAATCTTCAGCATGGCTTTGTGCCGTTTACGTCGATAGAATTGGACGAAAACCAATTCCGAAAATTATACAAATGATTCCCACGATGAGCGATGCAATGTGTATCGAAGCAAAATATATATATATATGCATATATAGTGAACGCAGAGGCAATGAGTTCACAACTCAATAGATGGCTCTAGATGTACCGAATCACATTAAATGTGAGGATATAAATTTACTCTTTGGCTCTTGTTCGTGCTGCAGCTAGATTTGCGCATCGCGTCACTGTTTATTGGATATTATTCTCGTACGTTGTCGCCTTCCCGTACCATAGGCGCTGTTTCGTGTTTGTGTGGTGGCTTCACCCATCACTACTTTGCATAGAATAAGATTGGTGGGCGAAACGGGCAGGCTGCAATGATTAATTTAGCTATGCATTGATGTGGCGGATTTTCGGGATCACTTACTTTTTCATAATTATGTAGTAAGAAAAACAGAGGAGTAAATGTATGATTTCTTAGAAGGGATTCTTTAACATCATTTTGCATGACGTTTGTTTTTTGAGACCGGATGACATTTTTGAGGCTGCTTATGAATGAAGACTAAATTAAGGGTTTCTTTTCTATTGAAGGAAGCATGATAAGAAAATATGCACTTACGTAGATAGACCTGGGGATTACACGAGGAAGTACAGCTTGTATGCAAGCCTCCCTTCCATCGGGTTTTTAAAATTGACAGAAGAAGGCAGTTCGATTGATATTTTATCAGCTTGTATGGATAATCATTTAGAAAAATGGCATTGAGACAAATTTGTATGTAGGTCGGCGGAAGTCGGTTTGCAAACTTTAATATTAGAAAATTTTCTGGAATTTAAGAACATAATTTTTGTGTATAAAATTTTCATGAGTTACTTGAATTTCTTGTGTCAGAACATTGTTCAATAAATTATATATATCTATGATGCAACTACTTATACTATCAACTACACCAGCCTACCCATATTCTCGGCTCAGTTTTCAATTCCACGAAATATTTCTAGTTTAAATATGTATATTTTACGAAAAAGAATATCTAAGCATGTACGTACATATATTAGCAAGAACAGAGGAAAAAATTGGTATATTCATACATATATATAAATTATTCCAAGAAGGAAGTCATGGATTCTCTTCTAACGAATCAGCGTTGCAAACAAAATTAGAGCAATTCAACGGCCGACAAAATTCATCACATCATCTGACATCATTATTGTTTGCCCGTCTCGTCACTATTCCATGCAAAGTAGAAAAGGAAGCCACGCAAACACCGCTGACAAACGACGGTACGAGAATGCCACGAAATATGTACCGAAGTGTGAGCGGAGCATGCCAGCCAGCGGGCTGGGGGACACTACAGTAAATAGGCTTGAGTCTCGGATAGTACAGCGACGTGGCGCCTCTAGCGAGCAGTGTACCCAACAGCCGATTTCCATTCTTGCATTCACTATATACTCTAAACACAATGATATAACCTACGACGATACTCAGAGAAATCTAATTGACTTGTGCTAAGGTTTTTATTCAGGCTAGCTGCTGCAAGAACACGATCCCTAACATATTCTGAGCTGTACTTAACCACGACTGGTTTGCTTGCGGACCTTCTTCTTGAACGATACGCTTTTACTATATCACCATCCGATAATGGGAGTTTGAGAACACCGTGAATCTTTTTTACCAGTTCCATAATATTCTCGTCCTGGTAGGTACATTGTAAATTTCCACAAATGTTAAATTTTTCTCTTCCATTATAGATAGTCTTTCCTTAACTTCCGACAGTTCTTTATTTAACTTTATCTTATCGTCTTCTAAGGTCTTAATCCTCTTTTTATGATCATCCAAAGTTACAGCCATTTTTTTAATTTCATTAAAACCAGTAACCAATTCATTAACTGACTTATTGAATTCAGCTTGCTTTAGCTTAATACCTTCAATCTCTTGCGACATACGATTCACAACATCCATAATATCGGACGTACCACCTTCTGAATCAGAATCCCCACCAATAATGGATGCATTCACGTTACTCACAGAACAGGTCGAACAATGAAAGGCAATTGCGCCATTTTCGATACCTTTTTTTAGGTCATTGCTAATGGAAGTGCATGCAAAGTGAAAAGATTTCTGACAGGCCACGCATTTTAAACCTCTATTAGATTTAGTTACGCTTGTTGAACATGTAGCACATTTTGGGGCCATTATATACTATGTACAATATTGTGAGGCATGTACATATAGGTTGACTTCCAATTGCAGAATCTTAGGCGCTTGGTTGATCTTCAGTAACTAAATTTCAAGGAAAGATGGCACTACAGGAAAGAAGTCTTGTAAAATTTGACAGGTGTTGCTCACAAAAATTCAATGAAGCGATTGTTAGCAATGTTGAATATTATGCATATTTTATTTACCGGATAATGTTGAACACTGCGTCATATAAAAATGATCATACCAATCACGTAAATATTGATCGAAGAACTACGCAGTGACTAAACCAATCTGATCTCTTATTTCTGGAGCTGGCATCCGGGAAAGCTTTCTTCAATATATATTAAATATCTCCCAATAGAGTGTAGAGTTGCGCAACGAAAAAGACAATTTTTTAATATTCTATTCCAAATGTTTATTATAATTTGTAGCAAAGTAAAATATGACAACTGCAGATAACGATCCTTCTTGACGGCAATAAGATATAGAGACTGCATGTAGTGAATAAATTCCATGGATCTATTATTGGAACACAAGATGTCGATATTAAAATCCCCAGCAGCAACAATAATATTGTTATATTGACGAGACAAATTACCAAGCACAATATATTATATAATATACAGCTGACAGTATACATTTCTCAATTCCATTATTCAACTGTCGCTGCTAATCGTGGAGTAAATACTTCTGACCTTCGGGTGATCGTTCACGTAGATGCCAACTCCACCGCCAATTCGTAACTTTGTATCATTACGGGTCAGATGGAACGCTGGTATGGAGACTAATGAAGATGGTATGTTTTCATTTAACCAGGTTTCACTGACAAAGATGACATGAATATCAGTGTAATTTTGTTTGGTACACGATCATGAGAATGTGAAGCCTGTCTAACGAAGAGCTTAAGCGAGACATTACAATCTAAGAGTATGCTAACAATAAGAAGAATTAAAAGAGAGTACGCTAATATTCATTAAAGAGATATTCAGATAGACTAAAACTAAAAACAATGAGAATCAACAGAAATAGAAATTAAAAAACCAAACATCGTTCGCGTTCAGCATTAGCATCCCACGTCAGCTGCAGTTTCGGCTCCAGACTGGAAATCCGGCGAGGAGAATAATGACATTAATTCATCATGATCACTGACTTATAACTTAATGGGCTGAGCGATTTGCTCTTTCATGTGGCACAAAAAATATTGTGTATCTGTATATGACCGTTAGAGTACCCTTAAAACGATTACATAAAAAACATGTTAAACTCAACCAATCAGATGAAATTTTACACCCGAAAATCGAATTTAATTAAGAAATTATATTTTCTTGTGCCCAAGTGATATTTTAATCGCTTATAAGGAATTAAACTCATTCCGAACTTTAATTTCCAAGTTATTCTTAACTGAATCCTGCTTATGTGCAAGAGAGACGGAGCATGGTAAACACAATCTTTACCTTATTCCTTCTGAGGTGATTTTATCTGTAGCCAACATAAAAACATCAAATGGCATAAGCAAACGTTCCAGAATGCAATATTTTGTGTTGGTAGCTCCAACTCTGCCATAGGGCGAAAGAGAGAACTATATAACTTGTGCCATGCTTTCCTATAGGAAAATGACAATACGCTCAGTCCATTGTTATAAGTCAGTGATCATGATTTGGAACTTTGAGCCCACGGGTATATTGTTTGACATGCACGCTGCTACCATCCCTATGCAGAGTGTAGCCTCTTCTCTGATTTTAAGCGAAGAGCTACCCATAGAAGAGCACCTACAGTTTCATTTATAAAGATTTTGGACTGTGCGGAAGCCCTGCAGTTCATTTAATCTGATGCCACGGTATTCAGCAAAGGCAGAAAAGAAAGATTTTCTTTCAGCTGGCCAAGAGAATTTAGCTATGATTGCGGAATTATACTGGCCGCCCTGATTGCGATGCATTGGGTTTGAAGCGAAAGGCCGAAGTATATGGGGAAAGTGTGTGCATGATGACGGAGCAGATGTTCAGAAATATTTTGTGGAAATTTTCACCAGCAACAGCAGGAGGACTCCTCAAATCAAAATATCAGACGATCGTCGCAAACAGTTGATATCCTCAGCAAGAGCATCTCTTTGAATTTTAATTTGACCGAAATTACCTTTGATTCCGTCTACCGAATTTTACAGTGCAGTAATACGGTCATTAAACTTTTCGATGGAGTTGTTGATATTTGTGAGAAGGCGAGCCTCCATCTCCACTAGCATCAAGTTGAGCCTCTTCACTAACCATACCTCTGGGCCGCCAGCGCATCATCAGCAACTGTGGATGGAGAAGCATTGTGAGAACCTTTAGCCTTTTACGCTCTCGTAGTGCGGAGAAGTACGGATGCGCCCAAAAAGGGATTTTCGACGTTTGTTGGTCGACCTCTGCTCTCAGCTTGCAATTTACCGACTTTTCCAGGCATTTTTATTTCGAATTATTAAATTGCACGAAAATTCACCAAAGTCAAAGTCCATACACTAAATCACAACACGAATAAAAATTCAAAAGGCGATAGATGAGCATTATTTCAGATATAAAATCACGTTTACTTGCTTGCTAGCTTCATAAATAAATATTTGGAAAATAAATTATTTGCTTTTTTTAGTGCGGAGAGCAGTCTTTATAAAAAAAGATTTATTTACAATTGTTATTTCATTTAATTAGGATATAAATTTTGATTGATCGGTTCCCCCATCCCCCGGTCTCATGTAACCGACCTTAGATGAGAGTGAAATTTCTTGCTAAATTTCCCGAATAGCAGATTTGAGCTCATACACAGAATTCAAATATCTGCTATTTTCGTAAACTTGCCCGTAAAAATAACCGTATACATTCACTATGATGCTAAAATCTGGGCAAAAGTATTGGATATCCCAAACAATTCATATCCCCCTACACCTTGTCATGCTTGCTCCGTAACGCCTAACACAGTAGGTACTTGCGCTGTCTTGTAGTAGAATGAAATTATTTCTTTCTATATTTTCTTAATTTTTACATTTACGGCAATGTTTCTTAATATAATATATCGAAGCATTGTGACGATATAGAAAGAATGCAAAATCTATGAAATTGCACTCAGATCATAACGAATCCTCTATCTTTTAAGAGGAGTGAGTACCAAGATTTGCAAGTTTCATACATTTTTCAATGCGAAATGCTGGCAAAATATTTGTAGCAGAGTAAGGATTTATATCTTAAATTAAAGGTAATGAATAAGTCTAGTAAATAACGTTAGTACAAATTATAAAAAGTGTATTGGAATGGAGATATTAACACGGAAATTTGTAAAAAATGGTAAAAATTGAAGTCTTTTAAACAAATTCCTATGAGTAGGTATTCTCATTTCTTTAGATTGTCACTATTTTAGGAAGATAGAGCCTGGATCTGGCAAATAACGTCGTTTTTTCATTTTTAGTGCCGCTTTTTATAATTATTTGACTTGTTTTTTCTCCCGATATTTCACCGACGAGAAATTACAAAATTTCTTTGAAAGTTGTTGCAATACAAAGCAAAAAAGCATATTTAACAATTATGGGCAAAAAAAAAATTAGGATATTTAACTCTCATTAAAAATTTTCAATTTATGTGAACTGCAAATTTTCATTTTTCGTCTTAAATTGTCGGATGTAGCGTTTCTGTCTTTTGCGGTAGATGTCTCTAATGTGTTCCGTGGTCTAGGTCTAGGTTAATTTTATATGACACAAACCTACGTATAGTAAATTTTTTTACTTACAGGTTCGCTGGTATCTAAATTGAAACTTTTGCTGAGTACTGACTCCTCTTAAGTTGATTTTTTCCTATCCGTGACTCGATTACATTCTGACGACTATTGTATGTGTGATATTAGTGGCGGTTCGTGGGATTCAGAAGAAGGGAAGCAATACATTTTATGTAAATTATAGCTCCGCTTTTCAGACTATTTCATTGCTACTATAAGTAATTATACATATAGCAAAGTCAATGATGTCAATAATACACATTATAAATATTCACATTTATTCTTGCTCTTGAAAGAAAAGGAAGCCATTATCATCGTTAAATAAATCAGCGATGCAATCATATCTTTCATTTAATTCATTCACAGCAAATACTGCCTGCCCCATAATTAAGCAAATACAAAAATTTCACTCAATATCCCCTTTCACAACGTACGCAAAAAATCTAATCATCTAATTCATTCTTTTGAATTCAAGTACCATTATTATTGTATTTAGGTAGGTATACTCGTTCGCCGGAATACTCAAATAAAAGCAAGAATTCTACATTGTCCGCAATTAAATAGAAACGTACGTAATATTATAGATAGTCAATACCTTATTTTTGCATAATATGAATAAAATATGTTTAAAAGAAATTTATAATAAAAAACATTCAAACATTTATAGTCAAACGAGATAATATAATTTTAAAATATTGTTATTGTGCAGATTCAGTTGTGCAATGAAACTTTTCTTGGGTAAAAAAAAATTTTTTACTTAGCCTATAATTTATTTATGAAAGTTATTTATTTAAAAAGTTTTTTTATTATATATAATTTATTTTCTAATCATTACATTTTTGATAAAAACTCATATAACAATTAACAGGACATACAGTAGGTTTACATGAATACTTGAGTACTTGGCTTGAAATCCACTTGAAGCTCAGGTAGGACGGTTGATTGAATTAATTCCAATTACTTGAGTTGAATTTTTCTTGAATTTAATATTCCAATTACTTAAGTTGAAATTTACGCATTGAATGAGCGTTTTGATGATATTTTGATTACTTCAAGCATACTTCAAGAATACTTCAAGTATTCATGTAAACGTACTGATAATTTATCTAATATATGCATATTAACTCGCATCTACGTTCTTTTGCGAATGTTGTGATGTAATTTTTTTCCTCTGCGGTAAGTATAGTTTAGAAGATTATCGCACTTTAATGTAAATACTTCCATGTAAAAACGTTTTACACAAAAAACTGGAAAATTTATTTCACATCAAAACATTCGGTTAATCATATAAAATTTAAATGTTCACATGAAATATGTAAAATATTATGCTGAAGCGTTTAAAAGAAGAATCAGCCCCCCGCAAGAACTTACACGCCCGTATGTACACAAATTCGAAAATCACGCATTTTAAAGATATTCGGGTGAAAAAAGTCGGTTATAAAGTTTCTTACAGAACAAAAGATAATATGCCATTTAATAAATCTCAGCAAAAGCTTCAATTTGGTATTACACACGGCCAAAATTGGATAACGCCATGAGTGTAGTTACTACCCTCCCACCAAAACCCCCAAAAACGTAAAAAATTAAGCCCACTGACTAATTCTAAAACAAAAAATACCATGTAAATCCATCCACGTTTACTATTCTAAAACAATTCCTAAAATTTCACAATATTCGTCACGAAGTTCGGATAAATGTTATTTAAAAAAGCTACGAATTTATTATTAACATCTGGCAGCATTTAAATAAATCGTGAGCAAGACCGACACCCACCCGCACCAGCATATACTCCAGAATTTATCAATGAAAGTTACTATCAGGGGGTGTAAATTAATTGCCAAACGCTACGCTGCGGCCAGCGTACCATAGCAATGTACGCATGCAAACTCGTGAGTGAATATGAGTCTAAAAAGTTAAATGTATTTAACTTTTTACATTGGCTTTGTTGTTGTAAATACGCTGTAGGGATTTCAGCGTCACTGCGATGCCAGTGGCAACGGTGTTTGATTCTAATGCCGTTCCATCTATACCACGCGAATATTTGGTTTGTTCGATGAAAACACCGGGTAAGCCCCGGGCTACACCGGGCTGTACTATCTTGTTTTTTCAAAATCCTGGGCTTACACGGGGTTACGGAAACTTGTTCGATGAAAGCCCGGTGTTTCTGATTTCGTGCCGCGAACTTGCACTAAAAATTTCTGGGGGTAAACGTTTGACATTTGTCATTTGTGAACTGTCACATGGAATTTGTTCGGTAATTGCGGTTGAGTGCTGTATATACAAGTGAAAAAATCGTGGAGCTCATACCAAATTCAGATTATATAAGGAAGTTGGATAAGAAATTAGATGACACAATACCCATCGATAATATGCACAAGGAAATTCGAATGAAAATTATAAGGGGATATTTGAGGAGGAGATTAAGGTCGAAGAACATGGATGAAATCTTAAGATCTGCCTTTCTAGTACGAAATTTGCTCGTAAAAATGTTTCTTTGCCATTATTAACAAGTAATTTTTATAGACTTCACGTTATCCCTGCAGCCAAGCAAATAGATTTGAAGCAAACAACATATAAGAAATTCTCTAAATATTTAAATGAGATGTCAGGAAAGGGTTTAATAGTGGCTCGAGAAGAAGCCACTGGGATAGAGAAAATGATTTCTGTAGAGTTTGATCATCCAAACTATTAATTTTATACCTAGTGACAAAACATCTGATGATAAAAGTGAAAATAGTGCAGCAGTTTCTTACAGAAATGATGGAGCTATATGTGGTGACAGATGAACCAATTGTCATTTTTTCAAATTAAAGTTACAGAAAAGGCGATAATATCGAAGTTAAAAAAGCTAATAAAGGAATATGTAATTAGGAAAAAACTGGGAAATATTTTTTGTGCATTTTAATATTTATTTATTCTTAAATTTTTAATTATTTCACATATTTTATAAATAACTTTTCACAAATCATTGGAAATTAGAAGTTAAATTATGCTCAGGAGAACTGTCAGAGAAATGTCATTATTACATTTTTTACCCGGTTTTTTAAAAACTTGTTCGATGAATGCACAAAACCCCGGGTAAATTTGGGGAAAATTGTAGGGGAAATTGTGCACGATGTTTTTACACGGTGTTTTCATCGAACAAACCCATTATGTAGCTTGCTTGACAAGCCCATTCGGGGTGGATCTGGTGTTGGGTAGAATGATGGTGGGTGGGTCATACGCTACATTTTGGACAGCGTACCATACAGAATGTTAGTAGCGATATAATGACATTGGGCTGGATGGTATGTTCTTAGTTTGTAGGAGAAAATTGGGCGTTACTTATAAAATATTTCAGGTTGTATCTAGTGATGCCAGAGGAGTAAACTTCTTCGAATTTTATACATTTTTTAAATATTCTAAGAATATTTTAAAGCAAAATGTTGTTTGAATTTTTTTATTTTGTCAAGGGAAGCAGTGCTTCCTTTGCTTCCAGAGAACTATGATTCATTCTTCTTATATCTCGGTTTGAATATTGGTTGTCCTTAACTTTTATACATAATCTCTGCATATACCTATCTACGTCTTAGTTATGTGATCACACTTTTTAATAATACAAGAAAGAGACAATTGATGACATCTACTGGCAATGGAGAGTAAACAACATCAGGTTCGGAGAATCGATGATGGATCAGGAATAGAATGAATAGAATAGTCAAGAAGATTCTGGAATAGAACACTCCAGAATAATCTGGAGAGTTTCTAGGGTATAAATATAATAGTTATCACCGCCAGAAAAAGAGTCTTGTCTAAGACGTTACAGTGTTAACAAGCGAAAGTTGTAAACGGGCGAAAGTGTTGTAATTGGATTGCGATAATTGAAGGTACAGTATTAGCGATAATTAAAGTAGAGTTGATTAATTGAACGTTTATGAATTTTATAAGTGTAAAGTGAAATAATGAACTTGTATATTAAATATTGTGTTTTAAATAACGAACCAAAGACCACGCTCGCAATAACTGGTGTCAGAAGTGAAATAAATTCGCGAAATAAAGTGGTGGCAATTGACTTAAAAATTCAAACTGTGATTAATTTTGTGAAATTCAACTGTCAGTGAATTATTAAAGTAATGGGGCGCAAAGTGGAGGTGCTTCGAATACAGGATTTGAAAGTGGATTTAGGGAACCGGTCATTACAGGTGGAAAGAAAGCTCTGGTCGAGCGACTTAGACAAGCTTTGATAGAGGAAGGAAAGAATCCTGAGACGTTTGATTTCCAAGAGAACTTGGAAGAAACCGAAGCTGAAGAAGTGCCTGCGATGAAAATGGAACGGCTTTTGGGTACTTTAATGAGCAAAATAGAAACCCGTTTGGACGAACAAGAGAATGCCTTTGAGGAACAAAAGAAATCTCTGGAAATCCGTTTGGACGAACAAAAGAGTCCTTTGGAGAATTGTCTAGAAACTCGTTTGGAGGAATAGAAAATTTTTCTGAAAAACTCGTTATATGAACAAAATTTGAAAATTGAAGAAATCGAGCAGGAACAATAAAAATTTACTGAGCAGCTTGACAACCTTAAAGCAGATATGGAAAGGACAACCTCGGCATGCAATAATTGAAATATCCGGTGCAGAGAATGAAACCTCCAATATTTGATGGACAAAATTCGTGGCAAATCCGCAAGAGACAATACGAGACAGCTTCAGAGGTAAATGGATGGAATGATGAAGACAAAGTTATAGCTCTGGTGTTAGCACTTCGAGGTCATGCGTCAGAACTCTTACAAACTGTACCGATTGAAAAGCAACGTGATTATACTTCATTAGCACAGGCGATAGAATTAGGTTACGGAGATGAAGCAAATATATCGCCTACAGTTGCGCAACAGGATTCAAAACCATGGCGAATCACTACAACAAATGCAGGCTGATGTGGAAGGATTAGCGCATCTTTCATACTCCAGCGTAATTGCGGATTTCCTTAATGAAGTGGCGACGTAGGCATTTGTGAACGCTATTGCAGATCTTCATTTAGAACAAGTGTTAAGGCTAGCAGGAAAGGAAGCAACAGCAAAAAAACTAGCCTATGCATTAGCGTATGAATCCGCCAGGCAAGTTTCACGGAGTGCAGTACGAATGAGAGAAATTTCAGTGGAAGAATGCACTTGCAACAGAGTGCAATCACCACAGAGCCCGTCTTCACGTAATGTCCTTCAAAGAGGCTGCAGAAAATGTCGACGAGTTGAATCACCCGAAGAAGGGGGAAAGAAGAATGCCAAAGATGTCGAGCCAGGGAACAAGCTATTCGTGGAGAGAGCAGATATCAAAGATTAATTAACTAAAAGAAGGGACACAGAAGAGTGTTCCGATTGTTTTCCATTTAAATGTACACGACGACAAAAGGAAGGAAAGAAGAGAAAAAAAAATCACACCCTCTTTGAACATTTTACGAATAAGACAAAAAATGTGAAAGCGAAGATTACATGCAACGAAATGGAATGGCAAATGATTTATTTTCGTAAATAAGAGAGAATGGGCGGAGTTTTCCGATTTTACGCTCATATTATTATTAATCCCATGATATGTGAACAGCACATTTTTCTGTTTACATTTGTTTTGCTCGAAAGAGATTAAGTTCGGGAATCTCATGCTGGATTCGGGGAATTTTATTTGACAGAAACTTTACATCTCCTTTTAGTGCGTTGTTCATTGCGAAATTTATCTTTTTCTTGCCAAATGTACATTATTATGAATAGTTTGATAGGATTTTTAGGGATTCAATAAGATTTTGTCTTTCTGCGGCCGGATTCACTAACTCGGAGAGTTTGGGAGTTTGGGAGATGAGAATTTTCGTTTTCCCCGGTTAAAACTCCCTAACTCTCCATTCGAGATTCTCTAACATACTTGAGGAGTTAAAGAAAACGTGAGAAGTATCGAAATATTGAAAGACGGATAGCTCTGTGTGGGAGGTTCGTAGAGCATTGCGGTTTTTTCCTATGGATTTAGGGTCTAGAGTACAAAAATATAGGTGAACAATTTCTTAGGGAGGGGCTTTTGGGGATTGGGGTCGTACCACCCCCATTGGGGGTTGTCCAAAATACGTATCAAATTAAAGAGGTAGAAACGGGTAATCGAGTGGCGTAGTTTTTTCTTTGATCATTTTAACTTCATAACTGACTTTTTACAGCCGAAAGACGGATTTTTTACACGTGGGTCATGTACACCCCAGTTCCTATATTTCGCATATATTTTTTCCATTCTTTCTTTCACATCCATTAGTACTCTGTTATGAACATTTTTCTCATAGAAAGTGAATTTCCACGACGTACCAGTTCTTCATAATGATGAGTTGAGTTTTTGTACCAGAAAACGGCCATTTTTTGATCTTAAGAAGGACTGAATCACTTCTTTTGCAGTTATCTCCAAAACTATTTACCGGAGTCAAAAACTAATTACATATCTAATTAGGGGACAAAGATGCGATTTCATCCTACATACAAGCTTTAACGTTCATATTTAAAATTTTTATAACATCTCTTCTGTACTGGAAGACGACCAAATTGACCATATTCGCGTGAATTACAATTTTTAGACCTTGAGACACAAAAATCCTTATTTCTCTGTAAGTATTGCAAGGATTTCCATCATTTGAATCAATTTGAAAATCCTAGGTACATTGGTACCTTCACAAAGTACAATAAAAGCAGATAATACTGTTAGTCGAGAAATATTTTTCTTACTTCTCCACAACTAACACAGCCGAGAGTTTTGCCGAGTGGAATGGAGAGTTTGGTAAATCTCAATACAAATTCCACGAGTTACAGAATTCCGAGTGGAGAGTTAAGTGGCAAAAGAACTCTCATCTTCACAACTCCACAACTCTCCGAGTTAGTGAATCCGGCCCCAGGTAATCCTACGTTTTCTCAATTTTTGTTTTGAACTCGTTGTCTTAGTCGCACTACAATAATGCATAGCCAAGTTCTTTTCCCCCATTCATGCAAAAGACGAAAGTATATGAGATTACCTGTTTCGGTCTAAAAAACACTAAAAATTTCCTATTTTGTTCGCCTCTGTCTCTACTTATCCTTATTTATAGTTTACTAGATATCAAGCAGCGACTGGTCGCATCACCTCTCCTGTTGAGCAGTCGGAAAACTAGTAAAAACCAACTTCGTGAGGTAGAAATTGGTTGGTGAAATCGACAGCCCCGAAGTCATCGCTCAAGTAGGCCAGTTGCAGAGAAATAATAACAGTCTTGTTATATATGGAAGTGTAGGAACAAATTACTGCGCGGTCACTATCGATGCTGGAGCTTCGAGATCAATTATTAGAACAGATCTTTTAAAGAACAAATGGCTTCAAAACACCACCAAATATCTACTAAGAACAGCATCAGGAACAGCAGCACAGGTGTTACTTTCCTCATAATACGGTGCCGTTCAAGAGTTCAATGCTAAGTACACTATAATTAAATGTTTTCCTCTTACAGTTGTAGAAAAACTTGTTCCTTCTTTATGATTTTTTCTATGATTTGTATTTTTGCAGTAAATTATCTTCAATATGATTTCTACCTAATCCGTTTAGCTGAAGATCTGTTTGAATGACACATTTAAACATTTCGGTTTGTACGATTTACTTTAGAGATAAGCTTTTCTGCTTTTGTACGTTGATTTAAAAATATAAGCCCAAAATAAGAAAAAAACATCTTATCACTTTAGGTCGAAGGAGATAAATCAAATCGCCACATGTCTGCGCTCATTTAATAGTCACGCGGAAATGAATGAAAGAAATATCAGGCCGACCTAATCAGGTGATGGAAGATCTGATGCACCTGCTGTAGCCTGTATTTCGTACTTTATGATAAAAACCATAGATTATGAGTGATGCGTTGGCTTATATCATTGCTCTCTCCTTAAATGGTTCCAATTAGTATCAGTGCTATTCAATTTAAATTAAAAGATACGCACTAGAGGACTTCAACATCCTATTTCAATGTATGCGCCCTTATTTTGGCCATTTTTGTACAATTCGTAAATGCAATTTGTTGTAGTAAGGCTCTTCTAAAAATTTATATTTTCACTCAGCTGAGAGATTTCATACTTTTCTTTAAGTTAATTTCAAGTAACGACGTAAATGGTTTTATTAGTTTAATCTGGCCACAATTTTTTAATTTACTTATATAAATTACGAATTTTAGCAGTCATCTGTCTTTTTTCTTCTTTATAGTTTTACCCTCTGTTACTGAATTTTCATTGTTTTTTAATTAAATTATTAGTTGTATAAATGTTATTCTTTAGTAGTTATGTTTCAGTTTTATTTTGAATTTAACTTGTTTAGAATCTTTAGTTAAGTTTAGTTACTTTTTTCCAATAATCGTTGTACTAAAATAAAAATAAATCCAATAAAAATTATTATATTTTATTTCTAGTCATTAACGTTGCCCTTGGGCTTGAGTATGAGTTCGACAACAGAGCACAGTATAACATTCTAATGGGGATTGATTAATAATCTCACTGCTTATTGATTATGCTAGAAATGGAAAACTTCATAATCGATTTTAGTTTGATATCAGCATTTCGATAACTAGATTTAAAGATGAAACTATATTAAGATTATTTGAGCATAGATAAGCAATAGATTAATCCCAGCAGAAATAAGCAACGCAGATCATTTGTCGTTCGTTATAAACGTGTTAACTATATTTTGTACTGTTTACCTGTAGAATCTGTCACATAACAATTTAAACCGCGAAATTTCACAGTGGAGAATTGATTAGTAATTGGTTTAACTAACAAAATGATTATCACCGAAAGTGGAATAAAAACTACTGATTTCATTTTTAAATAAAAGAAATTGATTATTGTTGTATAATTCACGACTATATGTATAAAGATTAATTGAAAGATTTTCACAGAAAACCATCGGTTTTAATTTTCAGCTCAATCAGTAAAAGTAAAAAAGTACTGATATGAATGCAATCGAAAATATGAAACAATTAAAGTTAGGGGTAGCCTCACTGATAAATAAGTATACAGTTAACCTGATAAGATTCTTTGTTTTCGAAAAATCACACTAAATTTTGTGAAATTTCTGTTTGATATCATGTTCACAGAATTTAAACTCTATCTATTACGATTAGCGATATTTTCATGATTCGCCGCGGAAGAAGATTGTGGTTTTGGTGATTGTGTCAGTTATTATATCACACTTTATTCGCCGCGGAAGAAGATTGTGGTTTTGGTGATTGTGTCAGTTATTACATCACACTTTTAGAAAATAAGATAGAAAGAGAACGTTAGGAAAGCAAATAATTTTTCGTGGGGTTTTGCCTTTCACTTTTGAAGGCATTGAATGTGCATACCGCTATTCACATTTTTCTACCTCAACTTTAAATAAAATTTGCAATTAGCTGGTTGCTACTAGCATAGATGGCACAATAACTAGATATCGCATGCCATACTAGAGCAGAGTATACAAATTTTGAAATGGGTAGTGCATTCTGGAATAGACCGTAACATGTTTTACAGCGTTCCGAAAGCAAATGTGTTTTATAACAGCAGTTTTGTATACATTTGATCGACTTCCTCAACACTTCAAATACGAAAAAATATGAATCACTCGACAAATACATCATTTCAAATGCTGTGTTCCATTCCAGAATGGACCAACCAGCCATATAAATTTTGTATACTTTTTTGGTACTGCATGCGACATCTAGTTCTTGTGCCATCTATGCTACTAGGCAAGATTTCGTCACAGTATAAAAGTGATTGACCTTAAATTTTCAACCGTACTTACTCTAATACGCTTACAAAAATCATTTAGCCACTTTTTAAGAAGCAATCAGTGTTAAGACCAACTTATCTACGTACATTAAGTACCTACGCAATTTAAAGGGGTTTAAAAAATACAATTAGATTAATTAGATCATCGCCGTAATAAGTATCTATGTAAACCACTTGCACTACGGAAAAATAATTTATTTCTAGCGATATACTCGTAAGTAGTAATAACTAAAGCCTTTCGGCAAGCTACGTTCCCAGTGAAAAACTGAAGCAAAATTAGATGCAATATCTCAGTAATGTCAGTTATAATCAATCAGTTGATTTTCTCGTTATCTAATTATTCTGTAAAGAGGGCAATAAAAATCATAATTTACAACAATTAATTGTTGGTATCGAAATTAATGTTATTAAATTAACTAACAAAAATTTTATAAATTTTTTTTTTAGAAACAAATACTAAGTGATGAATGAGTAAATTCAAGTCAGTGAAAGCATATAAGATTAATAGATGTAGGTACTTTGCCTCTTATTATAAGAGTCAGCTCAAAATCAAAATCAGTATCGACCGTTATGAGAATTCGTTTCGGATCGGAAACAAGAATTTTTGTTTTCGGGCGTGTGCATTATTTCTTGATCTTTTTTCAGATACATAGGTAGTTCTGTATATTATCGCGTTTATTACTGCGAATACATATATTTAGTTTGGGTTTTTAGTTCGGCAGGATAATTGAGTGCATAAATGTGTTCAATTGTTTAAGAAGTTTTTTATATCTTAAATTAACGTATCAGTATGATGAGTGTGCTAGTGACATAGAAGAAAGCTCAGAGAGCTTTAGTTCCTTTTCTCCCAAAGCTTCAAGAGCTGTAGAAACCAAACTCATGAGATTTCTTTAGAGGAATATATAATTCCTCAGGATAACTCAGGATAACTACTACAATAACAGAGAGAACTAAAAGCTTATACGGGAAAAATAGAAAAAGCGAAATAAGTTTTCGCCGAAAAGATAGAACCACACCTAGTATATTATCAGGTGATATGAGAAAAGCAACAAGACTATGCACTGTTTTCAACCACATAATAAAATAAATATTAATAAATAAATCCCCCCCCCTTATTTCCTAGCAGATTCCAATTATCAATTAAAAAAGTGTTGTCAAATAAATGCAATCACAATATCGGTCATGTTTAATACAACAACCTAACATCAAGCTAGATCGCAGGATCTAAGCGCGGTGTAGCTATAATAGGAGTAGTTATATATTATTCCAATTCGAAATTCAAACCCGTCCAAGTTCTAACCAATGTTTCATGCTGAGGAAATTGAGCATGTGATAAATTGAAGAACACATATAAAATTAAACCTTCTCCTATTTGTATACGGATAGATCCGAATTCCGAACCTGTTCAGTCTCAGCTAATATTTGCGGGGCTGTTAACTCTGTTTGACTGACTGTATTTGCTCTTCTGGATTTCGCAGCCTTCTGATTCAGTGCACTCCACAATAATATATTTTCGAGAATTACCACACTTATTCCCCTAGAATACCTACTAGGTTCTACAAGGAACAACGTATCCCAAGTAACAATTTTAGTTTTAATATAGTCTACATAACGGTCTATACTATTTCATAAAACTTGTAATAAAGCTATATAGTCGAGCCAACACTAATATGACCATAAAACTAAAAGGGCCCACGCTACAATAAGCTGTGAGGGCCTATTTTTAAAACTACATAAAGCCTTATTGGTCTTATCTGGATTACTCTTTGCGATGATTTACAGTCCTCTATAAAACCTTTCTTAAAACTGAAAGCGTAATTTGAACTCATCAACCCATCTGCATAGCGTTATCAAAACCATCATAAAACTACTCCTCAATCCTTTTTTAAGATAAAAAGGCATTGGAATACTATTCCAGCAAACCATTTAGACTTGAAACTTCAAAATAAGAGTGATCTTTAAATCCATAATAATAATAATAATAATAGAACCAAATAGATTTATATGTTCCACTTTATAATAATTTAATATGTTGAAATGTAATTCAATTTTATTTTAAGTGCAGTTTAAACAGTTTAATGTAGCAAATTTTACGGCGATTGAAAATTTACCAATTATATCACATAGGATAGCTCGAAAAATAATATCGCGCCTCAGAAATAATTAGAATTAGGAAAAGTTTAGAAATAATTGTGAAATAATTTTTTTTATTTACACTATATATAATTTTGATAGTATTTTAAGTACGTTCAGAATTGAAAAAAAGTCTGAAAATGATATCCTCTAATTTTGAAACGGCTTAAATTTCTGAAAATAATCCATTTGAAGCATAAAATGGTGATTTACATAAAGCCTATTTGCTACTTGTACAGCCGTAATAAAACCGTTTAATCTTAGGATGGCTGCGATTAAAACAATTCATTCTATTGTAAATCCATTTAGTTTTAAGTAAAGCCTTTCTGAGTGATCCTAGACTGATATAATGCCATTTGCTATTAAATAATACGATTTAGTTTTGTATAAACGCATTATAAAACTTAGCGTACTTATGACACTTGTATGTTTTTATATGTATTTGCAATCGAACATAAATCTTGCTTCTGACCTTTACCATGCTTTTATACTATTTACAAGGCTAATTGTCCCTTAAATTTGACTTAAAGTAGCCGTCTGTGCTTCCTAATATAACCTTCATGAATCTTATTTTTAAGTTTTATCAAAGCTTAATACAATAGTCTTGGCGCATGCTATAAAACTTTAATAAAATCAAGTAGTATTTAATTCCTATTTTGGTGCTTAATGGTTTTATCCTAGTTGAATTGATGACAGCCATAAAACCTCTATAAGTACAAATGGACTTAAATGCTAAATAATTTTATTACTACTCTCCAGGAGGTTTTTAAAGCATCACAATAAAATCAATTGTTCTAGAAGACCAATTGGCATGACTTACAATCACCATAAAACTATTTAGCAACTTCAAAACCTCAATAAAACAATTATAAAACCTGAGTAAAACTAAATAGCATTTAAATTGTTACTTGACATGCCTAATAAGATTTTGGCATTTATTTTATGACATTACACCGATTAACTTATGGTGGCTTATGGAGAAAAAAAAAGTGAACAAAAAAACAATAATCACATACATTGTTAACTAGCCAATTGACGACATGTGTTTGATTTTACACCATGGTTTATATTAGGCATTACTATACCGTGCCTATTTGGTACATTATACATATCTCTTCAATTATCAATGTTCTACCATCTATATTTTCAGACTGTACAGTTCACTTATTCGCTCACGTCTACGAGTTTAGATCAGTTTTGATAACTATTAGCGACACATTCAAATTTGTTTACATCCTCTTAAAAATGTTGTTGGCGTAGGAAGTATTGATTCCACAATTCATGAATATAACTTGATTCATCTTCACCAATGGTTGCACTTTAATACAACTGAACAATTTTGGTTTGATCACGTAATAAAAAAAAAATCTTCTGCTAGAAAGACCTATTTCTACACTCAATTGTGTAAAAAATAAGATACGACATAGACTAGCTGTTGAAACTTCAGATAAAATAAAGCGGGCACGATTTTCAATAAGGCTTCTTGGTTGTACACATTTTTAACCTACGAAACAGTAGTTAAGAAAATTCAATGCTGAAGAGCTCTACAAAAGTAATTTGCAAAAATATAATGACGTTCTCTAGGAATTTTCAATTTAGGTAAATTATTTTGTCTATGCTGAAAGAGAAATACATATTGCGACTTTTGATTATTTACAAGATTTTATAATTTAAATTATAAGAATGTATGGATGGATTATTTTATGCGAAGCGGGAAGAATTGAATCTCCCGTATGACAACCCTGAGTATTAGCTACTTCATGCTTTAGTTGCCTTTCAGATCACTTCCTATATTTCATTTGTATTTCAGTATGTCTTTTTGAATTTTATACTTTTATTTCTATTCTGTACAAAATATTGGCTAATTTTCGGATAGGTTATTACCTGTACATAATTTCTACACAATTTTTGCGAATAAATCATACTATACATATGTACATTCATAACTAGAAAGTTTTTTGCATTTAAAACAATAAGAAAATAAAAATAAAATATCAATGAGAAAAATACTACAGTTATCTCCTTACATAATAAAGGCATACATAGCTTGCGTGTTTTATTGAATATACACTCCTCATAAATTAAAATATAAAAAATCACCTGAGGTTATCACATAACAATTTGTACCACTTAATGTAACAGAACAATGTTGACCTATAGTTATTTTTATAAATAAACTACAAATTATTTTAATTAATGGAAACACCACCGACTTCTTCATTTTCTTAAAGCGAACTACTTATTGTTATTCTAACAATTTTCTGCAACTTTAAATAGTTATCAAGTGTTACAGGCGAACTTTTACATTTCGCATAAAAAAACAATCAACTGTAACGGTTACACTTTCAATCAAAATCAAACTAGAAAACATTAAATGTCTAAGTTTATGCTTGATTAGAGAATGTACCTACTTGGAAACTTTGATGAAATTTGGTTACAGATATTTATCGATTGTATCAAAGACAGAGTGTTGAGTGTTATTTTATGATAATTTAGCTCCCCCTACAGAGCCTACGTACACGCGCAATATATCGTCCAAAATAAGGCCTTTTAGGTTCAGCGAGCCAATTGCTCTCAGATGGAAAAAAATTGAATCGAATTATTTCGTAAGCATGGAATTTGAGTTATTCGCGTACCGGTGACGAAATTTAAGTTGAGTGCTTTCATGCCGCACTGCTTGCAGTATAGTGTAGTAGAGTGCAGTGTCGGGTAATTGAGTAATGGATTACTCAACACTGTATGAACATTAAAATTATATTGTGGATTTTTTTTTTACATTATAAATTATAACCCTTCGAGTTCCAGTGGAAATTTTCATACATTTACAAAACCAGTGAAAAAACTAAAATTGGTGCAAGACCAATTCTTATGATATCCTAGATGAATGCCCGTATGTAATTTCGTCACCTCCGCGAATTAAATCTTTTCTATCTTCGGATAGGAAAAAATAATAATAATAAATAAATAAACACACAATTTAATTGTAGTAATTTACTCTTTATTAAACAAAATCCGAGGTTGAACTTCTGTTCAACCTTACCGTACAAACGTTAAAATAAAACTAGGTTCTTAAGTTTTTTCTAAAGCTAAGCTTTTTACAAAAGTTATTGTCACAGGAAATTGCACTTGATTCCTCACATAAAAGTGCTGACAATGTGAGAACTTCTGAAATAAATTTTTGCGTTCTGTGGGAACGTGAAAATTTATTGTAATATGATATTTTTGTTTTTGTACTTAGTATGAGAAATTTAGGTATGTTAATAATCATCTGAAATAAATTCTTTGCGTTTTGTGAGAATGTGAAAATTTATTGTACATGATATTTTTGTTTTTTGAACTTAGTATGAGAATATGTATGTGTGTTAATAATCATTAGAGTATTTCTCTATGATTTCCTCTATTGTATTTATTTTTGTCATATTAGGGTTAGATTCTAATCTAACTCCTTTGTTTTTGGATTCTCCTGAATCTTATTTTTTATTTTTATTTTAATATTTCTCTTTTTATAGCATACAAAAATTATTAAAATGATTATTACAATGATTACTACTGAGCTTAAGCCGTAATTGGCAATTTTATGATATTTGAGTTCTTTTATCTTTTCGATATTTTTAACATTAGGTAATATAATTTCATCAAATTCTAATTCCTTGTTGTTATATGTAAAATTTTCATACTTAGGTATTACAAATCTTTTTGTAAATATTTTTAATTTATTGCTGAATTCCCTGTTGTTAATCCTGAGTGTACAATTATTGAAGTTAATGAAGTAATTTCCTTTTAGGGATAGAATTCTTTCATCACAAGTGCTTTTCAATCTTCCTGCTTCCATATTATTAATAGCGATTATGTTTTCTTCGATAAGTGAGATTTCTTCTTTATCTTTATTAACAAATTTGCAATTCTTTAAATTTATACAATTTTTGCTTTTAGTTAACTCCTTTAGCGACTTACCCTCGGAGTATATGAATGTTTGATTCTTGTGTCGAATTATGTATTCTATGTCGGAATCAACCTGCTTCTTTTGTGAATTTGTAATTGGGATAAGTAAGTTTTTACTAGTAGTAATGCTATGAATTGGAATTTTGATTGCGAAGATAATCGAATCATCTACATGTTTTGCGACAGCTAATCGAATGTTGGATAGTTTGTTAAAGTCAATGTGGTACTTGTTTATTTCTTCGTCAGTCAATATGTTTGGGTGTAAAAGTCCTAACCGTGCCGAAGCAATATTTTCCTGAATGTGTTCCATTTGTTTTTCTATGTAATCTAACTTGAACATTTGTTCTAGGAAGGTGTTTTCAGAAATAATTTTCATTTCTGTAAAGTTGAGTTTATTTAATTTGTCTAGTATCTTCGTACTGTCTTTTTCGATGATTTTTTTTATTTGAATAAACGTTTTATTGAAACTCTCGTTAATTGATATTTGCTGATTTAAATTATTGATTAAGTTATGGTTATTTTGATCTACAATGCTAAGATGATTTTCGATATCCTGTCGATCGTCGTTGTCCATTGTCTCGAAGATCCATTTAAGTAGAGTTCCTCCTATATTTATTAATCCTCTTCTATGTCTATATGGTATAAGTGTCTTGATTTTAATTTTAATCCTACTTATTCTATTATGTATGAAATCTTTATGGTTGTCTAGCTCTAATGTTTTTAATGTTGACTCTAAAGTACATACTAAGTTTAAGATTTCGTTTGGGTATATTCTATGTAAAATTATTTCGAATTTGTCGACTATTTCAACGGTGCTTACTTTTATCTCTGCATACCCTATTTCTGTATCTATTTTTTCAATGGTCATTGTTTGGTGCGTCATCGTGGGTAACAGTAATAGGATTATCCACAGTAGTGTTGTCCTGATTGTTTTTACCTGCAAATTTAAATGGACGTTTTATATTGGTTTCGTGGACATTAGTTAAATTGTATTTCTTAAACTTAGGTTCTTCCTTATGCCTCAATGACTTGTAGTTTTTTATGAAACCAATATCTCTTTGTTCTTCGTAATCTTCTCTGGTTTCATTTCTTTTATGAATAACTTTTTTTTTTGATTTTATCAACCTATCATAAATGACTTTAAAATCTACTTCTCTATTCTGAACAGATAAGGGTGTTGTTTTAATTGTGGTGTGGTAAGTATTATTGTATAATTCGACTGCTTTAAGGATTTGTGTTCTAATGGGCAACTGTTCTTCTAAATTTAAAGCTCTAATTTTTTCAGTTAATGTGCCATTTAATCGCTCTACATCTGCGTTCCCTGTATAGCTATTGTGTTTGGTTGCATGGTATGCTATACCTTCCTTTTCACAAAGTTCCATGATGTGTTTGGAGTTGAATTCGTTGTCGAAAACTAATTTTTTCATCTTACCCCTAATTTCTATAATCTGTCTAATCTTTTCGAGTATAGTAACGTGTGTTCTATCTGCTAAATGCAAACTGACAGCATGTTTTGAGAATCGATCTATTATATTAATGAAATTGTGCTTGCTATTTGTATAAATATCTACATGTACTATTTCGTTTATCGTTTTAGGAGTTTCCGTAATTTCAAACTTTCTCTTTATAGGCTTTCTATCGTACTTTGCTCCTGTGCAGATATCACAATTATTTAGAATTGTGTGGATCATGAATTTTAATTTGGGATGATAAATTCTCATCTTTAAGCCTTCGTATGTTGCGACTATGCCACAGTGTCCTGATTCCTCTTTGTGGAATATGGTTATCTGTTTCTTTAATTCGTCATCTTGTTCTATATCTCTTGCTAGATGGCTACACTTAACAAATTTTACAATACCCCGATTTGGATATAATTGTATTAATTTTGTCTGCAATTTATTGTATTCTCTGTCATTTAGTTCCGAGTATATACCTATTTTTCCCTTTTGTATATATCTTTTAAAGATATCTCTTTCCTGTTCTACGTCATTCATATCTATGAATACACTCCTATTATTAAATATCTGTAGGAATTCTTTTTCTTTCTTTTCTACCACTATTAGTTGTAGTTTAAACCTATTAGCCACAGTTTCAAGCAGAGGTATGTGATCGTTAAGATCCTCTTCTTGCGAATGGACGGTTTGTATTTCTGTCGATCCTTGTGGAGTGATACTCATATTTTCAGTATCGGTCTCACTTTCCGAATTTTCTATATGATTAATACTCAAATTTTCAGTGTTATTCATGCTTTCAACGGTTACGTTTACGTTAGGAGTGACCTTTGAATTATCTTCCATTCTTGAGTTATTTGCTTCAAATAAATTAATTTCATTTGTTTCTGAGTTTATGCGACTGGGAAAGTCAGCAACTTTATTCTCTTTCCCCTTTATCTAACCGATTTTTATATCGTACTCGCCCAGTTGGATCAACCATCTTTGTAATCGGGGGTTAATATCCTTACCAGTGTATTTTGCTTGCAACCATTTTATTGGTTGGTGATCTGTTTGCAGATCAAATTCCCTACCGAATAAATATGGCCGAAAGTATTTGGCTCCCCATACTATAGCAAGCAATTCTTTTTCAATCGTTGAGTAATTTTTCTCGTGATCGTTAAGCGTTCTTGATACATAGCAAATGGGGTGCCCTCTTGTGTAAGAACGGCTCCAATTGCTGAATTGCTGGCATCTGTAACTAGCTTGAAGCTTTTCTCGAAATTGGGATATCTCAGTATGGGATGACTGGTAATCAATTCCTTCAGCTTCTCAAAAGCTGCAATGTAGCTGGGGTCGTTTAAATTGATTTTGGATTCCTTTTTAAGGTATCTTACCATAGGGCCTGCTATTTTCGCATATCTCTTACAAATTTACGATAGTATCCCGTTATGTCTAAAAATGATTTTATCTGTTTCTGTGTTGTTGGTAATTTTATATCTTGAATTACTTTTATTTTGCCAGGGTTTGGTTTTATCCCTGTCGGTGTCAATATGTGACCAAGGAACTCCGTTTCCCTGTTAAGAAAATTACACTTATCAATTTGGATTTTCAGCCCGGCAGATCTTAACTTGTCGAAAATTTTCTTTATGCTAGTTAAATGCTCTTCTAGGGACGTACTGAAAATTAATATGTCGTCCAAATATACGACACATAGTTTGTTAATATATTCACGTAGCACAGAATTCATCAATCTTTAAAAAGTTGATGGTGCATTTTTTAAGTCGAATGGCATTCTTAAATACTCATAATGCCCGAATGGCGTTGAGAATGTTGTTTTCTTCCTATCGGATTCTTTCATTAGAATCTGATGGAAACCTTTGGCTAAATCTGTAGTCGTGAAATATTGTGCTCTTCCGAGTTTATTCAGTAAATTTTCCATGTTAGGGATAGGAAATTTATCGTCCACAGTAACTTCATTCAGTTTCCTGTAGTCGATGACAATTCTCCATTTTTTCAGGCCTGAATTGTCAGTCTTTTTGGGAACAATCCATAAAGGACTATTGTAAGGTGAATTGCTTTCTCTAATAATCCCTTGTTCAAGCATCTCGTGAATTTGACGTTCTATCTCTTTTTCATGTACCTGAGGGTATCTGTATAACTTAAAGTAAATTGGATTACCTGTGGTGGTAATAATCTCATGCTTAACCTCATGGGTTGAAGTTAGTGTGTCCCCTTCTTTGAAAAATAGATCTTCGTTGTATTTAAGTAGCTTTATTACTTTATTCTTTTCTTCTATATTAAGATGGTCAAATTTTAGTTTATCCAAAAAGCTATCTGTAATTCCCTCAAGGGTATATATTTCATTTACAACAAACGGATAGTAGTTTTCTTCAAATAAAATTTTTGTATTATTCACTTCAATGTATTTATTTTCTAAATTTATTTTAACTTTGAAAGGTACTAGGAAATTCTGACCCATAATTGCATCATATTTCCTATCTTTCAAATCAATTATTTTCCACGTTATAGTGCCATGAAATTTAAATTCCTTTGGCATTGTGGTTACTATCTTATTGGTGATTTTATTTGTACCATTGATAGTAGAATAGTATACAGATTTACTTAATTTTTCTTCAACAAATTCTTTGAGAACGTTTGGTTTAATGACACTGGTAGCCGACCCAGTGTCGATAAGACATCTAATTTGTTGACTACCTAAAGTTATAATAACTATTGGGATTCTGGTCTTACTCTTGACTTAGGTTACCTATTTCCATTGGCTCTGGGATAGGATTATTCCTAGCTTGTACAGAGTATTGCCTATGTTGAGGCCAGTTATGATTTTGGTTACGGCTATAAAACTGGTTTGAATTGTTGTTGTAATTATTCCTGTTATTGTTTCCGTAACCGTTAGTGTAATTGTTATTGTAGTTATTTCTGTGGTTATTTCTGTAGTCGTTAGCGTAATTGTAACTTCTATGATTATTCTTATTATCAGGCAAATTGTTAGTATTACTATTTGAAATATTTTTGTTAGAATTATTACCATTGAGATTTGAATTACTTTTGCCGAATTTATTAGTTTTGTTGATATTTGACTTATATTTCTTGCTTCTGAAATCAACCGCATCTTCGCTATTTAATAACTTTAATTTATCAAATTTGTTATAAACTTCAATAATTGTAGAATTTTCCGGAATATACCCTCTCAGAAAATCATGAATTTTACTACTAATTATATCTACTAAGTATTTGTCATTATTGCTAGGATGATACGTAACAGGTCTGGTATCATCAAATTCGTATAAGTCATTTGATTTATAATTTATTTCTTTAAAATATTCAAAAAGTTCTCTTAGAGTACTCACTCGTAACGATCTACATTGGTTTAACAATTCTGCATAATTTCCTCTGGGTCGAAAGTGCGGCTTCAGCTCCTGTTTCACCTCTTCCCATCTATGTTGTATATTGGATCCCAAACGTTGTATACATCGCTTAGCCTCGCCTTGAATTTTGTCATCTATGATGATGCCCATAGCGTAATCCCGTAATCCTGATATGTTTTGACAGAGTTGAAATGTCCGCTCCACCGAACTAATAAACTCCTGTATGGTATATTCGTCTTTCCCATTGAATTTCCTTAATTTTGTGACGTAATTGAGGAACTGTTCCGCTGGTAATATGAAATTCTCTTGAGGAACTGGTGCGAATGGTTGTTGGATTGCTGCCAGCTGTTCGATTCTGTTCCTAAGCCACAATCTGAGCTTCTTGTTGTTCGACTACATTTCTAAGGCGTTCGTTTTCTTGTTGTCCTTCCATTCTTCGATTTATGTCAAAAATAATATGTCGATTATTTCTCATAAAATAATTTCAAATTATTCCTATACTGTCAAGGTGTATAGATACTGCACTTTCTACTTCTTTACTTTCAGAATTAACTCAGAACTTGATTGATTGATTTTTATTGAAACTGAAATTTGTTTTATAGCTTTCTTTATTTTATTTATATATATATATATTTTTTTTTGAAAACAATACACTTCACTTTCTTTCCTTTTTTCTTAAACTATTTTATTTCTTTGAAAACAATACACTCCACTTTTGATTGCTTTTCAGTTGATCAGATTTTTCTTTGTATTCACATAAGTTAATTTAAAGGTGATGAGCTTCGTTTCTTCGCACCCCGAAATTTTGTCGAAGTACTGCGTTAACAACTCGATCGCACAAAAATTGAGAAAAGGCAAGAAAATCAAAAGAGAAAAAAAAATTATTTTAACTTCTCGATTTCGTAATCACTGGATTGCAGATCTTTTGATTGCAATCCTACCGACTGCGCCAATTAAATCTTTTCTATCTTCGGATAGGAAAAAAAATAATAATAAATAAATAAACACACAATTTAATTGTAGTAATTTACTCTTTATTAAACAAAATCCGAGGTTGAACTTCTGTTCAACCTTACCGTACAAACGTTAAAATAAAACTAGGTTCTTAAGTTTTTTCTAAAGCTAAGCTTTTTACAAAAGTTATTGTCACAGGAAATTGCACTTGATTCCTCACATAAAAGTGCTGACAATGTGAGAACTTCTGAAATAAATTTTTGCGTTCTGTGGGAACGTGAAAATTTATTGTAATATGATATTTTTGTTTTTGTACTTAGTATGAGAAATTTATGTATGTTAATAATCATCTGAAATAAATTCTTTGCGTTTTGTGAGAATGTGAAAATTTATTGTACATGATATTTTTGTTTTTTGAACTTAGTATGAGAATATGTATGTGTGTTAATAATCATTAGAGTATTTCTCTATGATTTCCTCTATTGTATTTATTTTTGTTATATTAGGGTTAGATTCTAATCTAACTCGCGTGCAAGTTTGATATTGAAATGATTTTTCGCATATACATACTCGTATTTCAGGCACGATCCTCATTTATTTTTCTCACAGTAACTCGATTTTTTTTTCGTATCAAAAAATACATCAATTTTTCTAATTGGATTTAAGTTTTATTACGGGCTTTACAGCAGGTGTCCTCTGGATCCGTCGGTTGTCTCTCTGTCCCTCCTGAAATTAAATAGAGGATTGAGTACGCTTCGATACTCAGTGAGGAAAAAGCTAATTAAATAACACAAACGCAAACACATATGTATATACAACTGGCAAATGGCATGGACGTGGAGAACGAACTCAATGCCGAGGTGGTCGGCGATATATGTAGGCATGCGCACTGTGGCGAACGAGTAGTCAGGCGCCCGTATTATAAACAAACATGTACGAACATGAACACCATGGGTACGAAACGAACGCGCACCCTATCCCCACCTCACTCCAAATACACCAGACTGTCCTCATTCCTCCCAGCACTTTCCGTTCCAAGCAAACACAACAATTACAAGCCAATACAAACTACAAGCCAATACAACAAGCAACCAAACCTCACCTAATTTTCCAGCACCGGCCCCATCGTCCTGTCACCTCTGTTCTCCTAAAATTCTCAACGACTACTACCGTACTGTATCGGCCTTGAGAATTTGCTAGTACTAATGTAGTCTACTAGAGTTCATTTCAACTCAGTTCTGCCGAAGACAATCATACAATCAAAGGAGAAATTAGTGCTTTTACCATTAGATTATAACTTAAGAATACCAACAAAAGCTTCGCCTTAAAATGATTATCACACTCTGTACCCAAAATGTAACCCTTTCTGCGTTTTTAGCACTTTTTCTTAAACATATCATCATAGGGTGTAACGTTCAGAAGCTACATGTGATCTGTAAAAACATACCGAATTACCTTTAAGTCCCATTATTTCGGAAAACTTTAGGATTTCCCCACCCCGTACAATTTTTTGCTTCTTTAGCCCATATATGTTCATACAGGGTACCCGGTACCAGAGGCGTATATAGGTTTAAACATTTGGGGGAGCGAGCATATGAAAGAACGACGCCACTGCATAAAAATTAATTTTTTTTTATATGTTGAAAAAAAAAAAAAATTGTCCAAAAGTAGTTTAAACAAAAAATTAAATTGAAGCATAACAAAAATCTATTATTTCAAAATAAAATTAATATAAGTATATGTAAAAACAACTTTTACTTTCTTTAGTTTATTCCGAATTCAAAGTCGCCACGATAAATTTCCAAGCACATCAACTAGGCTTGAGCCAAAACCCTCGAGAATACTTTACAAGCCATGAAACAGACTCCCTCCCTACCCCATGCGAGGCCCAACGTAGTCCTTACATTCTAAAATATTTGCAGTGTTCTTATGTAAAAGTGACAAAAGTTTGATTTGAATAGCTCCTCCGCCCTAAACTACTATTCATACAAAAAAATGGCGTTCTGTTAATCTTAAGCTTGCTTTCTTATCTTCCGAACCGCAATAAAATTTTCATACCTTTTCTAACAAAATTATTTAAAAAAAATTATCTTACCAAATGACGATTCCTCAAACAAAAATTCTCAGCTGAGTAATCATTGTAATGTCGCTGTGCCGTCATGGCATGCCGTGGGCTGATGATATCGAATGTAGCTGCCAACAGATTCGGACTTCGGCTGCACATACACTCATGCAATTATTACTCAGCTGAGAGGTATTGAGCGTAGAATGGTAAGGTTACTTTGTAATCAAAACTATTTTATTATTTTGTTAAGTAAGTTATATTGGAAATGCAGCCTTTGGGAAGGTAAGGAACCAAGCTATTTTAAATTACTGGAAGACTATTTTCCTGTATGTATAGTAGTTGAGGTTCTATGACATATCTAAAGCCAATGTTTGGAACTTTTCCTTAAGTATCAATATAGAACATTTTAGAAAACGGACTCCGAAGGCACACATGTTGATTTCTGTTTCATGGCTTGGGAAGTATTCTCGAGGGTTTTGCTTCAGCCGTAACACCCGGAATATAATACAAGCCATGAAGTCTCCGAAGGCACCGACACAATAAAAGGCCTTAATGTGCCGGGTACAGCATGCAGTAGGAGCTCACTCTCACGGCATTTTGTATACTCGTCATGGAGGAAAAACTAAAATTTCATCTTAAACCGGTCCTAAGGCCGAAATCTGTCGCTCTCACAGCAAAATGAAGTTAAAACAAATTGCAGCCAAATATGTTTTCTTTCTAATAGTTTTAAAAAAAAAGTATGTAGAACAAATTTACGGAAATTATAGCATTTGAACAAAATACAAGCAACTTTTATATGAAAAACTCCTTCAGTAAGACAAGGCAAGAAGACTGTGGATGTCGCCTGCTGACCGGCCTGCTGCTCTCTTTTTTCGACTTTGTTCATGGCTTGTATCTTGCGGGGGCTACGCTTGAGCCCTTAAGCAAAGTATAAATAAGTATAAGTAGAGACAGAGGCGAACAAAGATCGAATTGCCCATCCATCTGCCAGGACCTCATTAACCATTACCAGTCGTGCCATTCCTTTCATACATTCACTCCCATTGTTAGTTACTCACACTCAAATCAGACACGCAAGCAAAGAATAACTAAATAAAAGAAAGGACACAGAAGAGTGTTTCGATTGTTTTCCATTTAAATGTACACCGCGAGAAAAGGAAGGAAGGAAGAGAAAAAATAAAATCCTCTTTGAACATTTTACGAATAAGACAAAAAATGTGAAAGCGAAGATTACATGCAACGAAATGGATTGGCAAATGATTTATTTTCGTAAATAAGAGAGAATGGGTGGAGTTTTCCCGATGTTTTTCGTAAATAAGAGAGAATGGACGGAGTTGTCCCAATGTTTTTCGCAGGAATTCTAATGTTTGTTGGTGTAATCCCATGATATTTGAACAGCACGTTTTTCTGTTTACATTCGTTTTGCTGTGAAGAGATTAAGTGGGAGAAATTCTTGCTGGATTCTCTGATATTTTCGGGAAAAATGAGAATTTCATTCGAGAGGAATTTTACATCTCCTTTCAGCATCTGGGCCAAAGCGGAATTTATCTTTTTCTTTAAGATGGGAGATTTGATAGGATTTTGAGGGATTCAATAAGATTTTGTCGTTCGAGTAATCCTACGTTATCTCGATATTTGTTTTTAGCTCGTTGTCTCGGTTGCACTACAATAGTGTATACCCAAGTTCTTTCCCCCCATTCATGCAAAAGACGAGAGTATATGAAATTACTTGTTTCATTCTAAAAAACACGAAAAATTTCCTATTTTGTTCGCCTCTGTCTCTACTTATACTTATTTATAATTTGACGCAAGTACCTGCATTAGACGACAACAATCGATCCTCAAGCCTAGTAGACAAATTCAATCATGTCTATACATGCTGATCAGGAGGGATTTCCCTGAACTCGTTTATAGAATGCAGCTCAAGGACATTACTTATATATTTTCATGAACATGAAGATTCATGTCGCCATAGTTTATGATCACGGCAAGATATTCCTTTCGGGTTGCTCTATTTTACTACTCCTGTCGCCGGAGTTTATTGCTATTTTACTAATATATCACATCTCTGGTTTTAGCTTACTACAGTTCGGCCAACCTAACAATCACTGCCCACAGTGACGTCCTTGTTGTCGCAAATCATACAGTAAATATAACCGAAACCACCACAGAGGCACCTGGAAACCACAGACGCAACTATACACCACAAAGGTAACTATATACCACAGAGGCAACTATACACCACAGAGGTTACTAAACATCACAGAGGCAACTATACACCACAGAGGTCTGTTTCTTATTAACTTTTCCTAAATGATTAATTTCGCATGGAGGAACTACAATCATCACTAAGACAAATTGCGCAATTACGGATGAGCAAAACGGACCATAGTATCCAATCGTATTGCATTTAAGTACACGTACCCAAAAAAAAATAAAAATAAAAATACAAAAAGAAAAGAAATAGCATTCGTCTATCCTTTCGTTATTTTACTTGCACAACATCATGCCCTAATTATTATAAAAGCTTTGTTTTTTATTTTGTTTTTCCCTTGACTTCTGTTTCATTATTCGTCCTCTTGATCAGACTCGTCATCAAAATTAATTTCGTCAAGGTTACACCATGGCTTCAAGTGGTCGGCGGCATGAACAGATTCGTATGGTTTCTGACTTAGTTGCATCGTATCAGGATCTGGTCATGCTGAAGAACGGTCTTTATCTGATACATTCGTTTGTATCGTTGAACTAACTTTCGTGATTGACCTGTAGACGATGATTCTTGTTTTATGAGAACTAGGTCTCCTTCATTATACTTCCGTGGAGATTTGTGACTAGCGTTGAAAGTGTTGTAACTCAGGTACCTTTGCCCCGAATCACAACCATAATACCGATACATCAATATATCGTCCAATACGATATATTGATGTACCATTAATTGACCCTAAAAAATCATTTCAATTTAAATTTCATTCAAAATTTCATATAAAAATTCAAAATGCATTTAGAAATGCATTCCCACATTATAACAAAATGCAATTTAGCATAAATTGCATTTTGTTATCAGACACACATTCCACTCACACGGTATGCATACTTACCTACATACAGTGTCTTCTCACTTTTTTTTCCGTATGTACTATGTACATACGGACATTATTATTATTATTATTATGTACATACATACATACAATTATCAGAATTATTCGCGCCCTCTTAAAATTAATATTTCAAGACGGGGGCACAAGTGCATATCGGATTACAGTTTTGCATTGCTGTATAGCTCGCATCAAAAAACTTTTGCATTTTCTCACGACGTTGAAAAAACGTAGCAATAAAAAGAAAAAAGAGCTTTTAAAGCGATCACGGGTACCTGGGTGCAATTTGCCCAAACCTGGGGAGTCGTTTTTTTCAACCGCCGGGGAAACAAGTCAAATCGCGATTTTGTGAAAAAAATTAAAAAAAGATCTTGTGTGATCAGTCGAAGCCCCACATTTTATATAATATACAAATTAAACTAAGTCAAATCGCGATTTTGTGAAAAAATTATTCAGCTTTTGTGATTTTAATAAAGAATAACCCAACAACTAAAACTACTTTAGAGTTTTCTTGTGCTAAGTTTTAACAATATCTTCACAAAAAGGGACTCTGTGTGCTCTCTGTCCGGAACATGGCACACAGGATACAACATACTGGTGGCAGCGGTGTTACTACCCCATATCGATCAGTGCTAATTAAGACAAAAGTTTCAATCTTTTAAAAAAATAATAAAATAATATATAATAAAATTCAGTGATACGCCAAGTTAAACTAGTGCTTGAAAAAAAAATTATCAAAATTAATAGAATATACCTAATAAAAAAATAAAAAAAAAGCCCGGGTACTTAGTACTTAGAGGAATTAACAAATACAAGTTTAAGCGCCATAGCGCTCACCGTGGGACTCAAGGAGGCTTCATCCCTGCCTCATAAAGACGAAAAACTCCCAGAAGGAAGACAACAAGAAATCGTCACCCAGGACGCGTGACGTATAATCACCACCATCTTCATGCATCAACAACACCCAACATCATACTAACATACTGGTCCATATAAATATCAAGGGGTTAATCAAAACATCTTTAAAAATACAAAAAAGAGGAAAACCTCCAGGAAATCGTCATCAGCAGAAGCAACACATAAGAAAAAACATAACGGATAAAAATCGAGGTAGAAGGCAAAATCCATTATTCTATCAACATCTTTTTTTTATTTATTTTACTGGCTATTATACCTATGCGTTTCAATTCATATTAATTTATTGCGGCTTCATTACAATAGTTTACATATTATATTTTTATAAGTTACGCAATATCCCAAAATTTTTTTTTTTTTACCAACCAGAGATTCATACAAGCTGAATCCAAGCGTAAAGTACCGCAACAGAATTAAAATTGGTAATCAATTAATATTCGATTAATTATATATTTTGTTTCATACTAATTCAAAAGTAAACAAATTTAAACTTAAATTAATAGCAAGTTGCAACAATAATTAATACGTATCAGAATTGCTAAACATAAATATAAAATATCATTTTGTGATCCTCAGTGTTTAAACAAACCCCAATATACATAATACAAATATTATATCAGCAAAAACTGAATCAGCTCATCCTGGAAGCAACCTCTGCGGCATCTGCGGCAAGACTTCGTGAGCTTGTTGGCCAGAGGACTTCGAAAAAATCAAATATATCGATCCCCTGCGATAGAGCTTCATAGGCCTATCGACGAGAGGTTGGAATTAGCGATTTATGTAACAATTCTTTTCCTTTTGTTAATCAAGTATTATATAAAAATGTTTTTTTCCTTTTTTGGAAATCCCTAAATAGCTCTGATCCTATTTATGTGTTTTTTTATATACTTAATTCAATTTACCATACCTTAAATATTCTCAAAAGTGTACACAATTTTAATCCCCTCGAAACAAAACGTAACAACTGGTGACAGACAGAACTAAAAACCATAAGACATTTTCTACAAAATAAAACTAAATTTTTTTTCCATGTTGACAAATTCCAGAATTCTTCTCATTCCTATCGCTGTGTTTTTCTCGCTTTTACAAAATTTACTTAAACATAATTATTTACACATAACCAACTTAACAGCTGCTGATTGCTGTTGAGAAATTTAATTATTTGTGTTCTACTTGTCTGCCATTTCTTTGGTCCATACAAATTTGCCACGTCTCCTATAGTTCCCCAAATTTAAACAAATCTAAACACAAAATTATTCCATAATAATAACAGACACACTCTATCTTATAATTTCTCTTTATATTTCCACCTAGTGCTCCGACTTTTACTTCACGAACCTACCATGACTAAAAAAAACAAATCTTTCGACGAGCTTTGCTTGTCACAAGTCCCAAAAGTGACAGAAATTATACAAATTCTGGCCGACTATCATAGAGCGAATAAACCTAAAAGGACTTCAGATTTTACTTCTGGAAAACTCCAACAGATGGAAGAACTATGGGCTTCATTTGAAAAAATTGAAACCCTGATTCAAGATCATGAAAATTTTACTGAAACTCACTTTTACGTCCCACTTCCAAAAACTTCTCAAAAATAACTGCAGCTGAGAACCAGGATAGCTCAGACAAAGATCAATCGAATACGGTACGATTTCGATTGCAAGAAGATAGACAAAAAACAATATCCCATATTATCCAGTCTATAGATAATATTTCACTTGCAACTGAAACCCAGGCATATCTAAACCAAAAATTAAACTCGTTGCAAAAATATTGGGATGATTTTGAAGAAACACACAATGAAATAATCTTGAATGTTGGCCCAAACGACAAAGACAGCGAATACTTCGCAAATGATGTTTACATAAACATGGAAACATCATTCTCAGACACTGTAATTGCGCTGCAAGAACAATTGGACTCTCGATTCCAAAATGTGACGAATACTACAAATAATTCCACAGAGCATCACCACAATGTCTCTTTCAGAAACCAATCAAGTTTTTTCCCATCTAAAGCGAGAACATTAATTCCCAATTTCAATGGAAATCCGAAAGATCTCCACAAATTTATTTCACGTTGTGATGACACATACGCAACAGCAACGACGGCGAACGAAAAACACTCCCTCCTTAGCTTAATAAGGAGTAAATTATCTGCAGAGGCATACGATATCTTCAGGTACAATCAAGTCGAAGATTAGCCTACTCTAAAATTGATTTTAAAACAAACATTCGAAGAAAAAATTTCCAGATCCGCCCTACAATCGCAATTAAATAATTGCAAGCAGAAAATAGGGAAAAGCGTAATGGATTTTCTCCAAAGACTTAACACAAGTCTATCCAGATTAAATGAGGCAACCCACTCTTACACAACAGATAAGATACTCCTAAAATCTTTATTAAAAGATAATGAGAGCCAGGCCGTAAGAGCAATAGAGGACGGATTATCCAATCAACAACTCCAAACTTTAGCAAAACTGCATTCCGATAAATCCTTTTCTGCATTAATATCACATATCTTGGAGCATGCATCACGCTTAGAGCAGAAACAACTTGTTTCCCAAGCACAAAACAAGATACAATTCAAGTCTTCGCTGTTTCAAATGCAATAAACTGGGGCATGCTGCATCAAGCTGCCCAGTGATACAACGCTCCACCCAAAATTTCAACGCAGTTCCGAAGCTAAACTCGCAATTACAACGTCCGCCAGATTTCAATAAGGTCACATCTCCGTCGCAGGGCCCATCTTGTCGATATTGTCATCGAATTGGGTATACCATAGAAGAATGCAGGACAAAAGCTGCGAATAATAATCGTTCTAACAACAGCCCAGGAAACCAAAATAATTTTCGGGAAATAAATACAATTCCACTGGCAAACACGGCTAATAGACAGCCACAAAATAGGAACTGGCAGCAGCCAGTATTCCGAGAAAGTCGAACTCTACCGCCGAGATATAATAATGCCAAAATCTCGGCTAGATCGCCATCTCTAAAGAGGAGAAATAGCAAAAGTCCATCGGCATCCAGGCAGGGAAACTGGATGCAGCGGGGTGTCTCATTCGGCAACCCCTCGCATATAGAAACTACAGCACAAGTCCACAGGAATCCCGAAACAATATCGACACAGTCAGAACAAAATTGATACGTATCCCCATCCAAGTAAATAATAATTCTTTAACAATTTCTTTGTCTGTCGATATATGCTCTGCTCCAAAACTTACTTTTTTCATTGATACTGGAGCAGAGATCAGCTTAATTAAACTCCATCCATTAAAGCCAGATAGCATCTGCTACAGAGATGCTGTCTGCAATATAAACACATTATTCACAGAGTCCACTTCTACGGAAGGGCTCATCTTTGCTAAATTGAATTTAGAATCTTCGAATAATAATAACTACTCCATCCTAGAACATCAAATTGTGGGAAATAACTCCATCCTCTCATACGATGGCCTACTTGGTCATGACTTTTTATCTCGATACAATGCTAGTATCAATTACAAAAATAAATATATTTCTTTAGAAATAAACGATTCAAATGAATCTTATCCTTATGAAGAATATTACACTAACTACCCTTACGTTTATTTGAAAAGCGAAGCCTCAGAACAGGTCTCAAACAAAGAGTCTGTTATATACAGGGATAACAATCTCCAATAAAGATATTAATACAAATCTATCTCCATCAATTGCTTCGAAAAGCAATGCAAATCGATCGCCAGCAAATGCTTCACAAGAAATGAAGCATAAAGGTAAAAATCTATCTCCACAAGAGGCTGAATTAAATAAAACTGTATCTCCATCCAAAGCTTCACAAAATATGAAGCAAGAACGTAAAAGTATATCTCAGTCAAAGAATTTCAATAAAGTTTTATCTCCTTCAAATTCTATCGAGTCGGAATCATCGAATAACTCCTTCCAAATTCCACAAAAGTTGGAATCATATCTCCTTCCTTATAAAAATCCGAAAGAATCGGATAAATTAAATAAAATTAAAATTCCGGCACGATCAGAATTCATCATTGAAATTCCAACTCCTTCTATTCAACATCAATCGGTCTGTTTCAAGAAGGAAATAAGGCCAGGTTTATTTCTCGGAAACTCGATCGTCGAATCAGTCAACGGTATGGCAAAAGTCCTAATCCTCAACACAAATGAGGAGGACGCCGATCTGGGCCCTTACGAGGTGAACCCAGTTTACGAAGACTTGGACGACTTTGTGGTCATCTCCACAGACTCTGAAAGAGATCCAATTAAGGGCAAAATAATGAAACTGCAAAACCTTATAAAATTGGATCACTGTAATTCAGAGGAATCTGAGAGTATTCGTAATATCTGTAGGGAGTTCAACGATCTCTTCTTCATAGAAGGGGATTTCCTTTCATATACAGATGCGATTACCCACAAAATCGAGACCCTGCAAGACAAACCGCCAATTTATACCAAGCCTTATAGACTTCCTGAGACAAGCCGAACTGAGATAAATAGGCAAATACAAGAAATGCTTGAGTTAGACATCGTCAGACCTTCTCATAGTTCCTGGAATTCTCCACTTCTCCTGGTTCCTTAAAAACCAGATGAGAATGGAAACAAAAAGTGGCGAGTAGTGGTAGACTTTCGTCGTATTAACGACATTACTATTCGCGATGCGTACCCACTGCATAATATCACTGATATATTAGACCAGTTGGGGAAGTCGAAATATTTTACCATACTCGACTTAGCCAGTGGATTTCACCAGATAAAATTGGACTGGAAGGACAGGGAGAAAACTGCCTTTAGCACACCCTATGGCCACTACGAATACAATCGTATGCCATTTGGTTTAAAAGGAGCCCCTGCTACTTTTCAACGAGCCATGAATAATGTCTTATCTGGCCTTCAAGGCATCTATTGCTTCGTATACTTTGAGATGATCAATAATACAAGACTCACAGCAGTATTTAGCCGTCTCCGCAATTTCAACCTTAAACTTCAACCCGACAAGTGACACTTCCTAAGAAAGGAAATTATGTATTTAGGGCACATAATGGAGTCAAACCAGACCCTGCAAAAATAAAATCAGTTCAGTCATATCCCAGACCCAAGAAGGAAAAAGATATCAAAGCTTTCCTTGGCGATTTATACCAAATTTTTCGAAGATAGCCAAACCACTCAAAAATCTTTTGAAAAAAGATACACCTTTCAAGTTCGATGCAATTTGCGATGAAGCATTTTGCGAATTAAGAAAAAAATTAATATCAGCACCAATTTTATCCTATCCGGATTTCGACAAAGAATTTTTTGTCACCTCCGCCAATGCCAGCGACTACGCCACTGAGCAGTTCTTTCCCAAGTAGATGATCAAGGAGATCATCCAATCGCCTATGTGAGTCGAGTTTTCAATGGTGCAGAGACTCGTTACTCAACAATCTAAAAAGAGCTTTTGGCAATTGTTTTCGCAGTTGAGCAATTCAGGCCATACGTTTATGGCAGACAGTTTACAATTATAATTGACCATAAACCATTAGTATGGCTCATGAATCTGAAAGATTACTCCTCAAGACTAATGAGATGGAGAATACGTTTTGAGGAATATGACTACAAAATAGTCTATAAATCAGGTAAGCTCAACACAAATGCAGACGCTCTCAGTAGAGCTATCCCAGAATATTCCAAACATTTTGCAGAACCTTCAACCTGCGTGAATGTTGTAACTAGGAATCAAGCCAGAGCTCAGGCCAATTCGGATACTCCCAATGCAAGCATTACTCCAAACTCAACTCCATCGTCATCAAACAATTCCTCGGTCATAATAACTGAGACAAATTTTCCTCTTTTACTGACTAAAAATGCGAATCCTAAAGTCTTCATCTTGCCAATGCAAGATACAGAACTTGAAAGAGTGTTGGCTTCGAAACTAAAACTTTCAGATAAATCTCCACTTTTAAAAACTGAACTGAACTTCTTCACAAAAAAGGATTCCAAAATAATCATATGAAAAATTAATTTACCTTGTCGATCGCAAAGAGATAGATCAGACTTCGAAAAGATTTTAACTGAAATCTGCTCATACACAGAAGCAAATCAGTTAAAACAAATAAATATCTCCTTCCCTATATTAGAATCTAATAATTATTAAAAACGCTATTACCCAGATCTTCGCTAATAAACAAATAAACATTAAACTCCATCAAGATTCTATTAAATATTTATCCGACAATAATGACATCGAACAAGTTCTAAAAGATTTTCATTCACTACCGACGGGAGGCCATCAAGGCGTTTCCCGTACAATTAAAAGAATCAAAAAGCAATTCTACTGGCCAGGCATGTCAGACGACATCGTAAAGCATGTAAGGAAATGTAAACTTTGTCAGGTGAATAAAGTATCCAGGAACCCAAAAATTCCAATGCAAATCTCAAGTATTAGCTCTAAACCTTTCGAAAGAGTGTACCTAGATGTTGTAGGACCTCTCCCAATTTCTCATTCTGGAAACAAATACATCCTTACATTCCAAGACGACCTTTCAAAATTTTCTGAGGCTATTCCCATAGTCGACACCGAGTTTAAGACATTAGCGGAAGCCTTCCCGACAACGATAGTTTGTCGACATGGTATTCCAAAGTATCCTCACAGATCAAGGCTCTAACCTCATAAGTGGCATGTTCGCCGAGGTATCTAAATTGCTGAGAATTAAAAGGCTCAAAACTACTCCATATCACCCTCAAACGAATGGTGCATTGGAGAGAAGCCACAGAACTTAGCAGAATATCTCCGATCTTATGTAGTAAAAGACCCACAAGACTGGGACACATGGATTCCTTATGCCATGTTTGCATACAATACAACCCCTCATTCAAGTACTAATTATACTCCTCGCGAACTCCTATACGGATTCCCAGCCGAAATCCCGAACAATTTAAAATCTTCTCCAACCGTTTGCTATAATTACGACAATTATGCAAACGAGTTAAAAGCGCGTGTACAGCATAGCTTCAAAATAGCTAAAGACATAGCCATGGCAAACAAAGAAAGATCAAAATTGCAATACGATAAGAACTCCGTCCAGAAATCTTTCATGGTAGGCGATAAAGTCCTACTTAAGAGCAGAGTTCGAGTGAACAAATTCTCACCACTATGGGCAGGTCCGTATGAGATAATGGACATTAATTCCCCTGAAAATTCCACTATCAAAATCAACAACACAAATAAAAGAGTCCATAATAATGAATTGAAACTTTTCACAGATTAATCAATCCCATAAATGGTCACCATATTCATCATTACGCACTGTCATATTTAACAGTATCCTTAATCGTATCTATTCTCTGCATATATCTATACATGAAATATAAATCATAGACCCGCAACGCTAGAAATATTCCGCCGGAACCTGATCTAGAAGATGTGCCTATCCCGGCCCCAAGAAGAGAAGGATTTAAAATAACTCGTGCCCCAACCAGAAAAAAGACACAAAATTGATACCATATTTTAAATATATATTGTCATTATATATGAGCATACATCCCACTGACTCATCCTCCCAATCTAAAGGACTAAAATATACAAACTACGACAAACATAAGATACGGACAACAGTATCCTCTTATTCCCCAATTTTCATCATTTTTTTCAACAACCCCTATCCTTATCCCAACAATCAAACGCACTCTATAAAAAAATAAAATAAAACTAGTAATTTATAAGAAAAGAGGCGAACATAAAAGGAAAGAAAAACTTACTCTTTTACGCCTTATGTTTGTGTAATATGTATATGTACCTATATATTTATATAAAACAAAAATATGAAAAAAAAGAGGAAAAACAAAACAAATTGTAAAATTGTAAAGAAAAAAAAATTATTGGTGACTACGTAGAATAGAAAAAAGGTTTTTATATAAAACACATTTTTTATTTAAATATCCTAATAAAAATAAATTAATAAGGTAATAAAATTATAGGTACATATATACATAAAATAAAAGCCTAAGAACTATACAAATGGCAATAAAAATCATAACATTTAAATAAAAATAATAACGCAATAATTTCTCAGTGTAATTGCGTATTTTAGTACATATTAGTTAATATTAAATCGTTTGTTTAGAATTATCATAATAAATAATTAAATACAGCAAATATAATATAGTATGGTAATAACTTTAGAATACCAAGGAGAAAATATATAAAGGGAATTTTATTTTTATCACATCTTCTTCTTTATTGAAAAGAAAAATTAAACAAGAGTATAACTTTGCCGCAAACCTTTTTATTTTTAGTACATAAAGAAAAAAAAACAAATTTGTCTTAACATATTTTAATTAAATTTGACTAGAGTTTTACAACTTTGTAATTAGTTATAATTATTTTACTATTGTCTTACAATTTTGTAATTAGCTATAACTATCTAAATAGCAGTTGTTTTATTATATATATTTTAACCTCGATATTTAGAAAAAAACTTTCCTTCATAAATGAATACAACTTTCTTTTCCCCAGGGGGAGGGATGTTGTAACTCAGGTACCTTTGCCCCGAATCACAACCATAATACCGATACATCAATGTATCGTCCAATACGATATATTGATGTACCATTAATTGACCCTGAAAAAACATTTCAATTTGAATTTCATTCAAAATTTCATATAAAAATTCAAAATGCATTTAGAAATGCATTCCCACATTATAACAAAATGCAATTTAGCATAAATTGCATTTTGTTATCAGACACACATTCCACTCACACGGTATGCATACTTACCTATGTATATACAGTGTCTTCTCACTTTTTTTCGGTATGTACTATGTACATACGAACATTACTTACTTAATCCAATCTAATTGTATGTACATACATACATACATACAATTATCAGAATTATTCGCGCCCTCTTAAAATTAATATTTCAAGACGGGGGCACAAGTGCATATCGGATTACAGTTTTGCATTGCTGCATATAGCTCGCATCAAAAAACTTTTGCATTTTCTCACGACGTTGAAAAAACGTAGCAATAAAAAGAAAAAAGAGCTTTTGAAGCGATCACGGGTACCTGGGTGCAATTTGCCCAAACCTGGGGGAGTCGTTTTTTTCAACCGCCGGGGAAACAAGTCAAATCGCGATTTTGTGAAAAAAATTAAAAAAAGATCTTGTGTGATCAGTCGAAGCCCCACATTTTATATAATATACAAATTAAACTAAGTCAAATCGCGAGTTTGTGAAAAAAATATTCAGCTTTTGTGATTTTAATAAAGAATAACCCAACAACTAAAAATACTTTAGAGTTTTCTTGTGCTAAGTTTTAACAATATCTTCATAAAAAGGGACTCTGTGTGCTCTCTGTCCGGAGCACGGCACACAGCATACAATAATAGTACCTGCTTCGAATTGTTGCTTCTCAGTGATTCGCTTCCTAATTACTTCTCTTAGCTCACTAACTGGTATGTTCTCTTCCACCTCTCTTCTTGGGCATCGTGGAGGGCAAGAATTAGTTTATTCTTCAAGATACTTATTGATCTGTACCCCATCAATATTTTCTGTGGAGCCTTGTTCGTAGTTCCATGTTTTAAGCTATTGAGAGACCATTGTATGGTTGGCATGTTGACGTGCCAACCTCTTCCCGCTTCATCTTCTGACACGGTTGCGATGGCATTTTTTGTTGTTTTGAAGTTTGTACAGCAGTCAGGATATGTTTAATAGCATTACTAGCACAATAATGCACGAATTCCTTCGAAGTATATGCCGATCCCCGGTACTTATAAATTGCGTAAATATTCCAAAATACTGCGTGATTTCGTCTAGTATTCGAATAACTTCCTTTGTTGACGTAGATCGAGTTGACCTTTTTGCTTTTTGGGAAAGGTCCCAAGAAGTCGCAATGAATCGTATGGAATAGAATTGATGACTTCTCATAAGCGTGTAAGTGATAACGTTGATCTGATGGTAGTTGTTTGTGGTAAAGGCAGTCAATGCACCAATTACATATTTTGTAACTACCGGTTTCATGTTCGGAAACCAGAATGTTTTTCTTAGATTTTCTAAGGCTCTTTCGACACCACAGTGACCCATTTTGTCATGAGCGGATTGAATCACACGCCAACGAATACCGCTCGGAGCAAAAAATTTATTACTGTGTCTTTTTAGAGATTCGTTCCTTAACTAATTCATAAGTTCCCTTGATTCCGTCGAATTTTTGATGTTCTTTAATAGTACCTACCATCCAGTGTTGGACGTAATCTGATTGCAGTGTAATTTAATTAATAATTCCATTACAGTTTAGTCAAATTACAAAGTAATCTAATTAAATTGTATTCGATTACATATCAATCAGATTACTTATGAGAGAATATGTAATCTATGAAATGTGTAATCTGTTACAATATAATTAGATTATTTTGTAATCTAATTACATTGTAACAGATTACTTTGTAGATTACTTAAAAGTAATTAATAATATAATGAAATGAATTGAAAGAAAATAGTATTGTTGTCGTACGAAATTAGTTTTAGGGAGTTTTATGAAGAATTGGAATACAAATATCTTAAATACCTTAAATGTCTTAAATGTAATCACATTAATTAGATTGACATGTAGTGGGATTAATGTGTAATCTGATTAACTTGTAATCACATTACACGTTAATCGATTACATTATGTAATTATGGAAATGGATTACATTAGTAATCTGTTACAAAGTAATCTGATTACAGATTACATGGTTAATTGTAATTGTTAATCATTAATCAGATTACATTTTGCCCAACACTGCTACCATCCAATGAATTCCAGATTTCTTGGTGCCAAGGATCCTGTTTTTGTAATGTCGCTACCCAACCTTGTTCGGGTATGTTAATGACTAGTATTTTTTCTGCAACGTTCTCTATTGCTTTTCCTTTTACTACTATATTTCTGCTCGAAACTCGAGTTCGTAATCAAATTCTGTTAGTCTTAACTACCACCTTGCGATTCTCGGAATTAAGTTTCTCTTTTCCTGTGTTAATCTTAAACAATTGCAATCTGTCGCTATTTTAAACTTTTTGAGCAAGAGGTAGTATTTAATTAAACCTCTCAAGACTTTCTACAACAGCTAACGCCTCCAGGTCATAACTACTGTGATATTTTGCCTCAGATGGGGTTATAGCGTGACTAATATAAGCGACAGGCTGCAAAACCTGGTTCTTTTCTCTTTGTAGTAAGATTTCAGCCAAACCATGATTGCTCGTATCTATTTGTAGCTCATGCTCCGATTATGCATTATACAAAGTAAGTACTGGCCGTTCTATTAATATGTATATATTTTAATTCTTGAAAGGCTTTTTCTATTTCGTCTGTCCATTGAAACTTGGAATCTTTTCGTAACAATCTGTTGAGACGGAGCGGGGATCCTTCACAGATCGGCGGAAATAACCAGTCACACCTAAAAACTGTCTGATTTCTTTAATTGATTCAGGTTTCTTGTAATTAGCAACGGCTGATGTTTTAAACTTTCCAGGTTGGACACCATTGTGCGAGATCTTATATCCCAGGAAGCCCAAATTTTCCATCATAAAAACACATTTTTGAGTATTTACGATAATCTTCGCGTTCCGCAGCTCTTGAAAAAGTCTTTCCATGACTTCAAAGTGTTTCTTCATATTCTCGCTTGCGACAAGTACATCGTCCATATAAGAAATTATCTCTGTACATTGTAAAGGTTGTAAAATTCGTGTCATCAATCGCATAAATATTGCCGGCGAGTTCGTAAGGCCAAAAGGAACTCGATTATACTCCGAGTGGCCTTCAGATTTGCATCCGATATCTGGTTACTTACATTTATATCCTCTATATTCAAGGAAGAAAATAATGATGATTGTATTGTGTTTCCCTCTGTTGCTATTTTAAAAACTTGACTGTCACCGACATCCTTGTTTGTTTCCTGTGATCTACATTCTGCTGATAGAATCTCAAGCTTACAACTTTTATGTCTTTGTTGTCCATGAAGTTTCTCCCAATTATCACTACAACAGTCTGTGTATAATTTGGAGCAACTGCGATCTCAATCTTTTTCGTAATATTATCCACTTTCACACTTTCTTCACTCAGTCCGATTACTTTTGATTTTGTTCCCCCAAAACCGTATAAAATCCTTTCGCTCGCCGTTATTCTAAGATCTAGTCATTTTGCCACTTCTTCTTTGATGCTGCTACATTCGCTATCTAAATCCAATTACGCCATCACCGGTTTATAGTCTTAGAGTTGCATCGAATAAAATTGTTCGTTCATCCCAGGCGTAGATATCCTTCAAATTTTCGATATTCATGATCCACTCTTGTAGATCACCTTTTGCTGGATCCAATTTGGATGTTAGAGTCACTGAAATATTTGTTGTTCGTTTGTTCGCGAAGAATCACTACGCCTCTCAGTCTCCATATCGCTCCCCAATAGTGGAACCGAATTTTCCCTTTCGTACCTTTTTTCGCGTTTAAGCAAAGCCTTTTCCCTTTTGAGCAGCGCAATCTCCAACCTTAGCAATTTCACTTCAGTCATGTTTTCTCAGTTTCCTTGTGTAGGACCAATTTCTCCTACCATCGCAGAGTTAGCAGAATTGTCCACTATTTGTTCAGCGTTTGGTTCCACCATGCTTCAAATAAGCTGATACGTGTACACTGCACTCACTTATCACTATAAAATCAGTGAAACTATTATGATTAAATCTTACGAACTAAAGTATTTCACTAATCTGAATTTTTGATTGGTTTTTATAAACTCCACAGCGAATCAGCGGATTTACACTGTTTATATTACGCACATAGATTTACCCACACTCACTTATGATGTTTTTAAGCTTGCTTTCGCAGAATTTATATTAAAATTTAAACCTTGATCTTCTATAAATTATTATAGATAAAAACGCAAGCACAACAAAAACTTTGTTCACCCCACACTTGAACTGTAAAGAACAACTTTTAGTTTCTTTAATTATAGTCCACACAAGTGAAGTTACTGTCCCAAGTAGCCTCGTTTTCAGTCCCTCACCTCCTCTTGACATACCCATCAGTTTACTTGCGCCAGTACGAAAACGAGTTCCACTCACATCAACTTTTTAGCGAAGTGGAACCTGGGAAATAGTCAAATTGTGTGTATTTTCTGCAATTGGTACACGTTTTGATGTGTGTAGTTATTTGTAATATGATCTGGCGTGGAACTTGTGAAATGTGAAGATATTTATTTTTGAGAGAAAATGGTTTCAAGGGAAAAGTTACATATTGAAATGGTCATTAATTGTGCAGCAATGTAATTAAGGGCAATTACGGAGGAAAAATTCTAAGAAAAAAGAAAGTGCGAGTATGTTCCTGGCATATTGATTGCTAAGGAATAATATTTTTACTTACATAATTATCTTTTAAATTTACGAAATTTCTTACTGAAAAATAAAAAGCACTCCCTCCGTATAAAATTGCAAACATAAATGTGTTGACATTTTACAAGTTCCACACCAGCTGATATTATTAAATACTGCTTAAATCAAAAAATGTACCAGTTGCAGAAAATGTACTCAATTTGACTACACTTCGCTAAAAAGTTGAAGTGAGTGGAACTCGTTTTCGTATTGGCGCAAGTAAACTGATGGGTATGTCAAGAGGAGGTGAGGGACTGAAAACGAGGCTACTTGGGACAGTAACTTCGCTTGTGTGAACTATACTTTAGTTTATTCCGAATTCAAAGTCGCCACGATAAATTTCAAAGCACTTAAAATCGAATTGCCCATCCATCTGCCAGTACCTCATTAACCAGGACCTGTCGTGCTATTCCTTTCATACATTCACTCCCATTGTTAGTTACTCACACTCAAATCAGACAACAAGTACCTGCATTAGACGACAACAATCGATCTTCAAGCCCAGTAGACAAATTCAATCATGTCAATACATGCTGATCAGGAGGGATTTCCCTGAACTCGTTTATAGAATGCCGCTCAAGGGCATTACTTATATATTTTCACTGAACATGAAGATTCATGTCGCCATAGTTTATGACCACGGCAAGATATTCCTTTCGGGTTGCTCTATTTTACTACTCCTGTCGCCGGAGTTTATTGCTATTGTACTAATATATCGCATCTCTGGTTTTAGCTTACTACATATGTATTTACTTATGAATTATTAATAGATGAGGCAACTACAACAGCTTCCTTCATCTAGGTTTCATTCTTGCAAAATAATCTATAACCATATTTTAATCCACTTCAGTAACCAACTGTCTTTCAATGAACAGTAAGGCTAACCCAGATAAATTATCTTCACCCATTGTAGAACGTAGGTAAGACTTAATGAGCTTCAGTTTGCTAAGGGGTCGTGCCGCACCTGCATTGCTTTTTGGTAAAGTCAGACTTTTTTTACTTAAAATCGAAAGCACATGTCATTGGCAATGATGAATTTTAATACATTGTTTAGGAACACTTCCTCAATATTTGAATTATTTTTAATACCTGTGAGTACCTATTATCTCTCTGTACATATCCTTAAAAGTTTCAAGCTCTTGAATAATTTCGACGTCTGAGTACCTACATACATATCTGCCAAAAATAAATCCTAATTTCGTCGCATTTTGTAATTCTTTGGATCTAAACAATTAAATTTAGCAACCACATTTTTAAAATGCTAGAATCTTTTATCGGGCCCGCGACTTTTTTTCTCTGATCTCAGTTGGGAAAGATTCCTTTTGTAAAATGTCCGTTTGTCAAATTAACTTTTTGTAATACGTCTTTAGGGCAAACGTCGGTAACAAAATTAATTTCCAATTTCTGTTTTCGGAAATGTCGTCTATGCCATAGCTAGTGCATATAAATCAAGAGGAAATTTTTTTATAAATGTTCCTAAGAAAAAAACCTATGTTCATAAAAATGAGTAGTGAAACGAATCAATCCTTGGGGTGCGCATAAAATTTCTGAAGAAATATGTTGAAGAAAATTCGCTGGAAAAAAAGTTGTTTTAAATAAAGCCCGACTATATAGCAATTTTTAGGAGAAGCTAACTATAAAAAACACTCAAAATAGCGCTGTTTGCGCCTTTTTATCATTACTATTATTATAGGTATAGTTATTACATATATACAAAAATTGTGCAGCATCGCAAAGCCGTTCTCCGGCAAATACTGTTTAAATTATGACAAAATAAATATGTGATGTTTTTAGAATTATATATCAGAAATATTCTGCTTCACGCGAAAATTAGAGATTCAGTATACCTATTAATGATTAAATTTGTACAATCTGAGTTCTGTTGTTAGGAAGACGCCATATTTTGATGATTAGATCCAGGGGGAGCGGTCGCTCCTCTGTTCGCCCCTAAATACGCTTCTGCCCAGTACCTTTTTCGGGCTTAAAATGACATATTTCTTTTCACGTGCGTCGCTCCTAGAGATCTATGACCTTGTTGTGTTGTAGAGGCGCTACTACCACAATTTACATATACGTAAGTAATGTTATTTACGTAAAACGAACGCGCCCTTTAAATTTAACAGATGTACACAAATTAACTTTAAGGTGTCAAAGGGGAACTTTCGCTCATTCTGTAAGAACGCGATGTGCCAAACAATTTGTGGAAAACTTGTTCTGTTGTTATTTGAATCTGTCGATAGAAAATAGCTTTATGAGTTTTCTTTCGGTCGTATTGTCGGGGTGCTTCGTAAAGCCCTGTGTGACAATATGCTTGACTGGTAGGAGCTGACGAGCTCGCAATTAGCCAAGTGGCTTATCCAGGTAGGAGTTATAGAGCTCATTATTTGAATAGCCAGAAAAATTACCAGAGCTAAAGAGCTCTATTAGTTTCCATGTTGGAACTAAGGGAGCTCTACAGTTAGGTTACAAAGTGATTCAGACACCTGGAGATAAAAATTAACTATTTTATTAATTTTATTAATTATTTAATCTAAATACACTGAATTTAAACACTTTTAAAATTGCTGACATTACTCATTTCAATTATTCTGACCAATCACACACCTTCGTCAATTTCTTCATTATTGATCATATTTGCTGTGCATGCAAATAATGCACAGCGGGCATTACCCAAACTTTCAGCCAGGTAGAAGAAAACAAAGAAAGCTACAATGTGAAAAGCATTACATTGATTGTTTACTCTAAGTATCATGTGCTGTTGTTTTGTTTTTCTTTTTATTGCAAAGCAGAAACATAGCGTAAAGCTTTGTCGTCCTGTATTTACTGAACATGACACTTACATATATGTGCATAATACACTTCGCTTGTTCATAACCAGGTGAACATGACTTTAATTTTTGTTTTGCTTTGTATAGCATTCTGCATGTACATAAAAGGCAGTGATTCACGTTATGGGTGTTTTTCCTGATCAATCTTTTTTTTTGTTTTACTCTTTCTGCATGTTTTTTTTTTTTTTTTTTTTTTTTTTATATTATTAAGCCAAGCTCAGGGGATACCCTATGATGCAAAGCACAGCATGGCAGGAAGGAGATAGGGAAAGGATTAGGGGATGTGAGGAGAGTGGCGGAGGTGCCGATGTGTGTCGCCCTTAAACTTCCGCAGATTGTATGCCGGAGGAAAAACAGAAGATGGTAAGCTGTTCCACATTCGCACTGTTCGGGATAAAAAAGCATCTCGGAATTTTACTGTACGGCCGAAAGTAATTTGAAGGGTTAAAGGATGTGCGCGGTTTGCAGCGCGAGTATTGCGTGCAGGAATCATTCTACAAGGGATTAGACTAGATATTTCATCAGAACATTGACCATGCATATAGCGATAAAGGAGCGAAAGGCATCCAACATTGCGGCGGTGCTCGAGTGAGTCGATATGACAAGTTATTGCCAAATCGCCAATGAGCTTGAAGGCTCTCTTTTGGACAATATCCAATGAAGCTAAGGCTGTGCGACCAGCCCCGGCCCATATATGGGAGTTGTATTCCATTCTAGGTCTAATGTAGGACTTGTAGAGGAGCGCTAGATTTGACGGGCTGAAATATTTCTTACACCTTTTCAGAAATCCAAGACATTTCGATGCTTCTTTGGCAACAGAGAAGATGTGATCTGTCCAGTTTAACTTACTGGAAATATTAATGCCAAGAATGCTTAGTGACGGTGAATCAGAAATTAATGCTACATCAAAAGAAACGGGTGTGGTTAAGTTATGATCTTGTTTTAATGAGATGAGACAGCTTTGAGTCTTAGATGCATTGAATTCGACGCGATTCGCTTTGCCCCAAGCGAGGATACTGTTAAGATCGTTATTCAATGATCTAGTCATGCAATCTCGTTCAACACATGCGGCATTCCCCCTGGATTCCGCAAGAGTGTCAAAGGAGTAAGCGAAATCAAGAGTACTGTCATCTGCGAAACTATGGATGGGATTGAAAGTAAGGGAAAGAAGATCATTAATGAAAACTAAAAAGAGAGTTGGAGAGATAACAGAGCCTTGAGGCACACCGGCATTTATGGGATGCGGTTCAGATGTAACGCCATCTAATACAACACGTATTTGGCGACTAGATAGGAAACTTTCAATCCATAATAGAAGAGGAGGGGAGAGACCAAGTGCTTTAAGTTTGGCTAAAAGGGCTGGATGCCAGACTCTATCAAAGGCTTTTGAAATATCTAGAGCAACGATTTTAGACTCACCAAAATTGTGAAGACTACGGTTCCAACGTTCCGTAAGAAAGGTCAGCAAGTCTCCAGATGAGCGTCCAGCTCGGAAGCCATATTGGCGATCGTTGATGAGATGATTAGTTTCTAGATACTTCATTAATTTTGAGTTAATGATAGATTCAAAAACCTTTGAAAGAATCGAAGTGATGGCAATTGGTCGATAATTTGAGGGATCGCTACCCTCTCCTTTCTTAGGAATAGGCTGAACGTGAGCTAGCTTCCAAGCAGTTGGAAATTTTCCTGTCGAATAAGACAAGTAGAAGAGTTTGCGCAGAGGTTTAGCCAAGGATGAGGCGCAGCTTTTAATTAACAGGGGCGAAAAACCATCAGGACCTGCGGCTTTGGAGACGTTGATATCCTTAAGGACCCTGAACACATCCCTCGTACGAACGTGTATTGGCTCTTGTACACATTCACACGGGCGATGCAAAACAGGTGTTTGTGAAGTTGGTGGAAGACGAGAATTTGAAGCGAATCTAGCAGCTAAAATATTAGCTTTATCCAGGGAGTCAACAATCACTTCTCCATTATTAAGTAGTGAAGGTATAGAGGAACTGGTGAAATTGTTCCTGATGGTTTTGACCAGGGACCAGAAACCTTTGCTACCTTTGCGGCTTGTCAAGATTCTTTGTCTAATATTCTGGTCAAAAAGAAATTTTTCTCTCTGGATAATGGACTTGCAGGTGTTCCGTGAAGTCTTGTAGACTTGTTTCATTTCCGGACATGGATGCAATTGATAGGCGCGAAAAGCAGACTCTTTCGCTTTTATAGCTTGGTTACACTTATCGTTAAACCAAGAGCGATCATGCTGTTGTTGAGACCTGCTGTAAGAATACGGAATGTATTCACGCATGCCAAGATTTAGTATGTTACTAAATTGTAATGTGCATTCATCAACATCCCTCGAAGCAAAACAAACCGACCAATCAATTTCTTTAAGATACTTATTGAGACTTTCCCAATCAGCATTCTTATAGTGCCAAAGAAGCCTACTTGTAGGTGGAGCAGTTGGGCGGCACAGGTTTGAGGTGGTAAATTGAGCCGTGATTAAACAATGGTCTGAATTTCCAAGAGGGGAACCGACTGAAATGGAATATTTGTCAGGATGAGATGTTAGAAACAAGTCGAGTAAATTAGCTTTATCTCCAGCTGCATCAGGAATTCGCGTTGGTGCATCCACTAGCTGTTGCAAATTAAATGATTCACAGAAGAGTTCAACGAAACGGCCCGCAGGACTTGTGGTAGAAGAATGTCTGAGCCACGGTATATTATGAACATTAAAATCGCCTGCCAGGACGATTTCGGAAGAGGGGGAAACAGAAAGCAAATGATCAATATTGTTGGAGATATTGTCAAATACGGATACCGTGTCGTCATCAGACATATTTGGGCTGCGATAAAGGAAACAGAAGTATATGATGTGCTTGTGAAGTTTGAACCTAATCCAGATATAATTAAACTCTGGATTAGCAGAAGGAAAATCTTGAAGAATAGTAAAGGCCACATCATTCCTAATATATACTGCGATCCCTCTATGCTGAGAAAAAAGAGGCACGAAGCTGTAACCAGGGACGTGATACTGATTAATATCAGCATCAGAAACGACCTTGGTTTCACTTAGCGCAAGAATTGCCGGATTTTTTGAGTTAAGGTGGCAGTACACCGAAAACCGATTTGCTCTTAATCCGCGAATGTTGCAGAAATCTAAAATAAAATTCTGCATGCTGAAGGCAAAAACAAAAAAGCAAAAAAGAAAAAAAGCGACACACAACAACACAAAAATTTGGGCGCCACCAGCCGCAGTCAACGACACAGCGAGGTAAAAAAAAACAACAATAGTGTTATGCCTATTGCTGCTTTCAATACCTCAGACTGTGCAGTTCAATGACCACAGCTGGGGACACCCGGATTGCTGATCAGTGACAAGTGCTAATGCATTTGCACTGATAACAGATGAAGAGAAGGAAAGGAAACGTTACCGTGCTGCTGGCTTATAGAATGTTGATAGGGCATAGAAGAGCCCTTCACTTGGCGGATAAAATTTATTTTGTTTATTTATTAATTTATCGGTCGCGTCGGAATTTAAATAATTATAGTAATTGATTATATTGAAGATATTTAGCACAACACTATCACTTGTCTTAAATTAATACATAAAATGCAGTGAATCTCTTATGGATGTTTTGCATGATCAATATATATTTTTTGTGTGCATGTTAATTAGAAATGGTGTGTGCATAGAGATGCGCTCTACATCCTCACCGTTAATGAAACATGTTTTTTTTGTATTAAGGAGAAAATTTTTTTTTGGTTGTAATGAGTAATCTCAGCATTTGACATTGATTCTATATCGCTAGAGGTTAGTATTTAGGTTTATTTTATCTATTTCTATGCTATGTACAATTGTATATTTCGCTGTAACTATTAACAATTATCTAATTTGCTTAACTTTATCTATCTTATTTGTACATACCTAAGTTGATTTATTTGCTAAATGTTAATCCTATTGTTATTTTATAATTTTAATTATTTGTGTTACTTATATGTATGTAATTATAAATTGCTATTTTACGATGTGTGTATATAATAGTAGATTTAATGTAAATTGAATATAAGTGTTTATTCTATTCTCTTTAGCCTATTTTTATGTACTTTCTTAATTGTTTTATTTATCTTTATGTCTACATTAACATCTTTCATATTTTTTATTAAGTACGGTTCTTTATACGGACTTTCATGTTTTTTTATCTTCCTTTTTTAATAATGCATAATCGCTTATTTTTAAATTTATTGTATTCAAATTACTATCATATTTTTCTTTTCGCTTTCTTTTAGCTATATTTAGCACATTTTTGGCTTTTTCATGCGCTTGTTTTAAACGAAATTTTAATTCTTCACAGTAATTGTCTTAATTGTATATGGGAGTTTTGTCAGTAAGATCTACATCTACATCAACTGGCAAGTTTTCCGAAAACTAGCTCAAATGGAAAATAACCTGTGTCTGAATGAGGTGTTGTATTATAACAGAATGTATAATACGGGATCGATTCATCCCAATTATAGGCTTGCGTGAATGATAAAAGGTATTCGTTCAACGTTGTGTGGTTTTTCTCTATTGAACCTAAAGTTTGGTGATGGTATGGTGTAGGTGTCGTGTGATTTTTTTTCAAATACTTGCATATGTTTGAAAAAATTTCATTAACGAACTCCGTTCCCATATATGTTTTTATTGTCTTGAAGTTATCGTGTGTTAATATGCATTCCTTAACAAGTGCTTTTGCTACACTTGTTGCTTCTTTAGTTTCCATTGGAATGGCTTCGATGTATTTCGTTAAGTCACACTATATCGTCTATATGTATCTGAATTCATTTCAAACTTTTAATGGTCCAACTGTATCTATGGATATCACCTCAAAACTTGTTGATGGTGTATCTGTTATTACCAGTTTTTCTTTAGTGTGCTTCAATACTTTATTCTCTGCGCATTTTTCGCATTTACTTATATATCATTGCCTGATTTTATTTATTGTTCGTTTGACACTTGAGTGTCCGCCATGTGGTGCGTTGTGGAATTCTTCAACTATTTGAGTTTTTATTGAATTGTCTTCAATTCTTTTTGGAGGTTTGTATAGAATTATTTTTAGTGTCGTTTGCCTACTTTTATTATTTAGATTGTGCTTCAGCTTAATAAATAGTTTTTTAAATTCGTCGACCCTTATATGTATAATGAAATACGATGTCATCTTTCGCTAACGATAATGACTCTATTTTCATATTTCTCATTTCGAAAATCAGTGTCTCCAAGATCAAACCTAAGTCATGATTACTACTCCCTTTTTATGTATTATATATTATCATATGTGGCAAACTATTTTCTTTATCTTTTTTTTTTAGCGCTTTGTTATTATTGCTTATCTAGCGCTCGAATTGTAATTTTTTAACCTTTTTTATTTCATTTATGGATATACATTCCCATGCATGAAGGTGATCAGTCTTTACGTTATCAGGGATTTTATTTTGGGTTCTATTTTTATGGTCATTTACTTTATGGGTCATTGCCCTTGTAGCTAGTTTTATACTTGAAGTCGATATCACTGCTTTCAGGATATCAGAATCTATTTTTATTCGTGATAGAGCGTCGGCATTGGTATTCATCTTGCCTTGCTTATAAACGAATTCAAAATTGTAATCGGTTAAGTCTAGCCTAATTCTTGTCAGTTTAGAAAATAGATTCTTATGTGTGAAGAGACTCACTAAAAGTCTGTGCTCTGTAACCACTATAAATTAATAAATGTTCTACCATATATGTACGGTCGAAAATAGTTAATTGCCCAGTGGATACCTAAAAGTTCCTTTTCAATAATTGGTTTATTGAGCTCATGCTTAGTTAGCGTTCTACTAGCATATGAAACTGGTAGATCTGATCCAATTTCGCCTTGAGATAATACTGCTCCAAGTGAGAATTGAGAAGCATCTATAGTTATGATGAATTTTTAATCGAAATTCGTATATTTTAGAATTGGGGCATTGATTAGTTTAGATTTCAGTGTTGTAAGCGATTCTTGGCATACATTTGTCCAAACAAATGGTGTATTTTTCTTTGATAGAGACTTTATAGATTTTGTTATGTGAGCAAAATTGAAAATAAATCTTCTGTAGTAATTACAGAGCGCTATGAATCTTCTTGCATCTTCTTTAGATCTGTCCTAATGCCTTCTTTTGTTATCAAATGACCAAATATGTTACTTCGATTTGCAAAAATTTACTTTTTTGTGGATTCAATTTTAAGTTACATCTTCTCAGTTTATTAAAGGTTTTTACTAAATTTTGATTGTGATGTTTTAAACTACATCCAAAAATTATAATGTCATCCACAAACAAGAATGCTTTTGACTCTAATCCAGACAAAGCTATTGAGAGCATTCGATGAAAACTGTTAGTTGAAATTTTTAATCCAAAAGGCAGTCTTTTGAATTAATAATGCCCTTTGTTACTTGAAAATGCTGTTAATGGCCTAGATTTTTTTGTCTACTTCTATTTGGTGGAAAGAACTTGTGAGATCTAGTGGGGATAAGTATTTAGCTCTTCCAAGTTTATCAAGTACATCTTCTAGTCTTGTTAATGGAAATTTGCCGTCATCATTCTCTGCTTTTTTTGGAACAATCAGCAGTGGGCTAACAGATGATTCTATTATGTCTTCGTTAAGAAGTTTTTCAACTTGACTGTTTATCTCCTCTATTTGGGTTTGAGGTAGTCTATAATTTTTAATGTAAACTGGATTTTTGTCTATTGTGGATATTTTTTCACTGTAAAAATTATTTACTGTTAATTTATCGCCAGGTAAATAGAAAATGTCTGAGAAGTCTTTGCAGATGTTAAGTATGGCATTGGTTGCATATTGATCCAAATTCTCTATACTTAATTCTTTGAGAAGATTGCTGAATCTTTCTTTGTTGTTATGCTTGGGATTAGCATTTAATATATGATAATTTTGGAGTGTTTTAATTTTGGTTCAAAATTATCTAAAGTTATTTCTCTATCTACCTAAAATGTTCAGAATTTTCATATGCGCGATGCCTTTGGCAGGGATAATGGAATTTGCTATGAAAGTTCCTTCCTATATTTGTGCGTTTAGAACTATGATATCTTCTTAAATGTTAGCATATTTATTGCTTATTTATTTGAGTTCTGGGTGGGACTCTTATTTGCTTTGAATCAGGTAATTTTATATACATGGGCAATATGTAATTGACATCTTCAAAGAAGATTGAAATAGTGAAATTGTCGTAATCAATTTTGCATAAATTGTTTACTAGAAAATCTCTTCCTAAAATTCCATTAGTTAAAATTGCAAAGCTTTCATTAACGATGTTAAATTCTTGTGGAATCTCTTGGTCTTCTATTCTTATTAAGGCTGACAATGTACCTAGAGAATACGATTCTGATTGGGTGATACCTGTTATTTTGCATTTTTTATGCTTTAGAATTCCTTCCGTTTCTTTCAATGCACCTGTTTTTTGTACCGCGACAATTCAAATGGCTTAATTGCCGCCCGATGTAGAAGAACGTTGCCTAAGTACAATACCTATGCAACCTTGCGTGTCACCCTAGTACAAAACTAGTGCGACGATTTGACGAGAACTGGGTAAAATATAAACACCTGCTTCGATAAAAGTGAAAGCTGTACTATATTTTATTTTACACAAAATTACATTTTTATAATAAAAAGATGGTTATTTGACATTTTCGTAAAACGCTAAAATCTAAGCAACGTGAAAATTTATTATTTCATAAGTTCCCACACCTTATCACCACAAAATATTTTTGTCGGATTCTAATTACATTGCAATACCTTTGACGGATTCTAATTTCATTGCCAGACGATTTTGTGGCGACAAGAATGTGGGAAATGTCTAGTCAACAAATTTTGCTGTAAGAGCTGTGAAATTTAGCAATTATGATGAATGTTATATACATACATTCATCTGTTTGTTTTTATGGAATTTTGCTACTTTTATTTCTATTATCTACTAATTTATATGGTATGTGATATTCAACAGCACCTATTTTTATTATGGAAATATCGGCTCCTGTACCTATTAGGAATGTTTTCTTGCCGATTGCTACGTTTGTATATACTGTTCTGTAATTTGTTAAATGGTTATTAAGTTTATAAATTTTTATTTGCTTATTTAATTTATTACCCCCGAGCAAACCACTTCGGGGTTTTGCCCGTTTCCCGACTGGGTTATATTTATTCTTTTGTGTACTGGCCTTCTGTACTCATTGACATATGTTAATTGTTTATTACCATTCTGTGATCTGTGATACTGATATGATTCCTAGGATCTTTTGCATTTTTTAGGTAACCATTTTGGTATTTACTCCTAGCTGTATTCTGATGATATATATTGCGAATATAGGTTTGTTTGTTGAAATTTCTTTTTGGCAGTGTATTTGTTATAATAAAATGCATTTACCTCTTTGTTCGCTACTTCTATTTCCGATGCGATTTGTATTGCTTCAACTAGAGCCTTGAGCCTTGATGCAAAAACTGTTGTTTTGAGCGGTTCGTTTAAACCATTTTTGAATGCATTTAAAGCTAATTGATCGTTCAGTTTTACGATCAGTGGCCAATTGGTTTCACCTTGCTCAGTTACTTGTAAGGTGTTTAGTTGAGCAACTACACTTTCGATTTTTGTTGCAAAGTCAGTGACGTTTTTATTGGACTGTATCACTCGTGATAATTCTGAGTACTAAGCGGAGTATTCTTTGGTTTAAAGACTTCACGTAAGTTCTTTTGTAATGTTGTGAAGTCAGTAGGAACTGCAAGAGTACTTATTGCGTACTGTGGACGATAGACGTGTTTTTAAAACAAAGTTAATTAATTTCTTCTTTTGTGTTTCTTCCGTTAGATCGTCATGCAGACATTGTACTAGATTTAGAAAATTATCTAAATTTTTGTACTCCGGTGAATTCCGGTATGACTTTTATCGCCGTAGATATATCAAATTTTTCCATGATGTCGTCTAGACATCGCTAGCTTTTTTTCGCAAAATTTCTGTCACAGTACTGTATAGCTGGTCAAAATCTTCTTTCTCTTTGACGGCTAAATCTTTGCTTATTTTTAATAATTCTTTGTATTTGGTAATTATCTCTTCTACTTCGGTTGTTTTTGTCCGACTGTGTGCCGAAGTATATTTCCTGTTCGAGGTTTTCTGGAAATTATCGACGATATTCTTTATTTGAGTTACTAATTCTCTAATGCTCTTTATCTAAATCTTGAAGTTTATATGTTGTTTGCAGTTATTTGCTTACGTATGTGTCTCTAGAGTAATTGTTTTAATCTCCATATTATCTATGCAAATATGACAACAATTCCCAATACAATTAGGATGAATTCTAGATCAGAAAGATTTCTGTTATGTTGAGCAATATCGTTGCTCTTAGAACCAGCATTGTTATTTATTATGACTTCTTTAGCCGTTTGCTTTGAAGGCTTTTTACTCATCTTTCATTTGAAATTAATTGCAATTGTAATGAGAAACGAAATCGAAAAGAACAATATGTTATGAAGATTTATTTTTTGTTTTTTTTTAAAAAAAATGCTTATGAAATGCCAAAAAAAAGTATTTATTACAAAAATATCTAGCGATTGTTTATTTTTATTCTTTTATGATTGTTTATTTCTATTTTTATTTTTATTTTGTCGATTGTAGTCTTTTATTTCACCTCTAATCATGTTCTCCAGCCCCGCTCTATTCTTACGCTTTGCTGCTATTTCTTCTCCTATATTCTTCAATTGTTATAGGGGAGGGCCACAAGTGAGGTCTGCTGCTAGAGCTTATCTAATGGAGTCTTTTAGTTGTTTCCATTTGCTCATAACATCTATTAGATTTTTGCTTGCTGGTTCGGGGGCCGCAAGGTCACCATGTAGAAAACTTGTTCTTTTGTTACTTGAATCTGTCGATCGAAAAGAGCTTTATGAGTTTTCTGTCGTATTGTCGGAGTGCTTCGTAAAGTGCTGTGTGACAATATGCTTGACTAGTAGGAGCTGAAGAGCTCGCTATTAGCCAAGCGGCTTATCCAGGTAGGAGCTATAGAGCTCGCTATTTGAATAGCCAGGCAAATTACCAGAGCTAAAGAGCTGTATTAGTAATGCAAATTATTACTAAATGATTAAAAGAGCAATGTAAAAATTAAAATGGAATAAAAATGGTACTGCGAATTAATAGAAAGCACAAGTCTTCAATTAAATCAACTTCCATTTGATAATTTTTTCACTTTTACCACTTTTTGAAATTGAACACATAAAATGTCATTACGGAACTGCGAATTAATTAATAGAAGGTACTCATTATTGGAGGCCGACAACGGCACACAATTGTATCTGAAAATAACTTCAGTCGGCCACCAGACTAAATAGAAATTTTGCCGAAACATCTTCTGTAAATTTCCAAGAAGAAATGAATGATTATGCTCATAAAAATTGTTTTCAGCCGCCAATGCATATTCATAATCCCCCGAAAAAGCTTTAGAATAATCTAAAAAAATACGGCGTGCATAAGCAGAACTGCTTCAATCACATTGATCTGGATCTTAATATCCTGAATGCACAATTTGGCTCCTGCGAAACACTAATATGGACAGAGCTTACTGATGACATCGGGACCTGCCGATTCTATCTGGTGGAGCCTAACCCCACAAAAGTTACATCGAGCATCATTGTTAGCAAGATTTTATTGAAGGCAGAAGGTGCAACATTAATTCCAGTCAAAGCGCTTAACACATCCGAAAATGAGGTAGAACTTTTTGAAAGAAGGTGCTATAATTGGAAATTGTGAGCCCGTTTACCAAATCATCAATTTGGATAATGGTAATAATGTCAAGGGGGCAAAATGTATACCAGCTACTACCCAACAGGTTCAGAAACATCTTCCAGGGCCTTAAGTGAACAGCAATACAACAATGCCAAAGAGGTGATCGATGAATTTTCGAAAATATTTGCAATGAATGATGATGACAATGGTAAAACAAATCTTGTCCAGCATCGGATCGATACAGGAGATTCCAGGCACATTCGACAGAAACCACGAAGATTGCCATTATCCAAACAACCAGAAGTTGAAGATATGATGAACTACATGAAGAAACAAGGCATAATAGAGGAATCTAACATCCCTTGGACATCGCCGGCTGTTCTGGTCGGGAAAAAGGATGGCAGCACCCGATTCTATGTAGACTACCGCCAACTAAATAACGTGACGAGAAAGGATAGCTATCCATGATGACACGTTGGATACCCTTTCAGGAGCGCAATGGTTTTCCACGCTGGATTTAAAGGGTGGTTACTGGCATATGGAAATACATCCCGAGGACCGAGAGAAAACTGCTTTCTCAGTTGGCAGTGGCTTATGGCAATTCAAAGTAATGCCATTCGAGTTACGTAATGTTCCAGCCACATTCGAACGACTAATGGAGACCGCGTCGAATCAAGATCCGTCGTTAGAAAATGCTTAATTGCATTTTAAGAAAATTTTTATATTTTATTCTGGACATGATTAAACTTGTCCAGAATATTTTTCAGTGGACGGTGGCTTGAAAAAATGTAATTGGTATTTGATGTCTTTATGAACATTAGCCACCGTCCCGTCGTTGAGATCGCTGCGCGCATATACATGCAATGCAAGGTACGATTTGTCTTTTGATTTACTTTTTACTTTGGCTATTGCTATTGGCAAATTTAGCCTAAATATATATCACATTCCGTAAGAGTTATTATCTTGATATTTAATATTTTCAATTTTAAAAAGTGGTAAAAGTGAAAAAATTAACAAATGGAAGTTGATGGAATTGAAGATTTGTGCCTTCTTTTAATTCGCAGTGCCCAAATGAAATTTTATGTGTAAAATTATAAAAAGTGGTGAAAATGAAAAAAATAACAAATGGAAGTTGATTTAATTGAAGATTTGTGGTTTCTATTAATTCGCAGTACCATTTTTACTCCATTTTAATTTTTACATTGCACTTTTAATCATTTAGTATTAATTTAATTGTTAGACACATCGCGTTATTACGGATTGAGTGATTCTTAGCGCACTATACTTACGGAAAATTGGATATTTAAACTTAACGAAAGTTCCCCTCACACGAGTTAAAATTAATTTGTGTACGCCTGTTAAATTAAAGGGCGCGTTCGCTTTACGTAAGTAAATCTACATACGTATATTTCTATTGAGTTCAGCCTTTAATTAGAGTGGATTACTAGTTAACTTAAACTAAGGGGCATCGCAATTGAAAGAAAATTTAAGGCGCGAGAAATTCCACGTTCGGAAAACTCAAGTGCATGCGAGAAAGTGGTGACTCACACAGGTGAGAATTCCAATATTAAGTCATTATCAGTAATTACTCATCAATTAATTAATTAAATTCCAGAGGTAAAAACTAAAAGCCATAATTAACCTGTGCGCTGAGGTTAGGACAGATAAAGTGCGTAGCGACCAACTAACGGTAGACGGAGAACAGAACTCCGGGAGCTCGTGCCGATAACGGTCCCGAGAAGAAGGAAGGGTAAAAGGAGGGAAAAGCCGTGCATGCGAGATAAAAAAAAAGAAAAAAAATAAGGAAGGACATTTTTCCAATCTGCAAGTATAGTGCGATAAGTTCAAATTCCATTCAATACTTTTGGTATTTATGTCCCATTCGATCCTTAACTCAGGTCCCGCCGGAACCGCAGGAGACGGTGAAACCCTGTCGAGTCTCAACGAAATTAACAAGTCAGGGGCATCATTGCATACAAGAAAAAATAACGAAAGAAAAAAAACGGAGAATCCCTCATTATAGTACGGATAGGTTATACATACATATCCATTTGAATTGCATAAAATTTTAGTATATACATATAGAGAATAGGTTATACAACCTATTCATTGGAATTACATAAAACGTTGGTATATATATATATATGCACATATATAGAGTATAGGCATAGATGGCACAAGAACTAGATGTCGCATGCAGTACCAAAAAAGTATACAAAATTTATATGGGTGGATGGTCCATTCCGGAATGGACCACAGCATTTAAAATGATGTATACGTCGAGTGATTCATATTTTTTCGTATCTAAAGTGTTGAGGAGGTCGACTAAACGAATACAAAACTGCTGTTAAAAAAACATTTGTTTTCGGCATACTCCATACCGCGTTGTGGCCCATCCCCCATCCCAGAATGCACTACCCATTTCACAATCTGTGTACTCTGTCCTAGTATGCCATGCGACATCTAGTTCTCTATTAATTGGATTACATAAAATTTTTGTATATATGCACATACAGGGTGTTTCCCACTAGGAAGTCAATAGAGCGGGAGGTGATAGTACTCACCTAGACGAACCAAAAATTGTGTGGCAGGGGGGGGGGGGCATATCAACCGTTAAGGAGTTACAGGGTGATTTAGAAAAAAAGCTAGTTTTTCACAAAACACCCTGTACCTTAAAAACTACAGGGTGTACGGTCACAGTTAAAAGCTCATTGTATGCAGAACTTCATGGCAACGACTGCTCAATCAGCACCACAACCCTCCCCCATCAAGAATTATGGTTGTCTAAACTAAAAATTTCTGATTTTCTTACCGTTTTTTTTTTAATTTAACCTCTATTATTTTTGAAAAAAAATCGTTAACATATCTTTTTTTTATAAAAACTGTAAACTGTAGACTCTCCTCTTTAAGTGGACCTATTACAGCCAGTGTGCTATCTGAAGCCCTTTAAGAGTTATTAGGTCTAAACTTATTCTGAAACCTATTTTCAAACCTATTCTCAACAATAATTTTTTCCCTTAGCACGTCATTTTAAAAAAATCGTCTAATTTCGGTGTGACCGGAATAGGTGATGAGTTAATAACTGTTTAACGGCTACAGTTAACACACGGAGTGTAATGGGTGAAATTAAATAGGACAGTCTACAGTTTACAGTTTTTATAAAAAAAAGTTATGTTAACGATCTTTTTTTCAAAAATAATAGAGGTTAAATTAAAAAAAAAAAACGGTAAGAAAATCCGAAATTTTTAGTTTAGACAACCATAATTCTTGATAGGGGTGGAGTGTGGTACTGATTGAGCAGTCGTTGCAAAGGCCATGAAGTTCTGCATACAATGAGCTTTTAACTGTGACCGTACACCCTGTAGTTTTTAAGGTACAGGGTGTTTTGTGAAAAACTAGCTTTTTTTCTTAATCACCCCGTAACTCCTAAACGGTTGATATGCCCCCCCCCCCTGTCATACAATTTTTGGTTCGTCTAGGTGAGTAGTATCACCTCCTGCTCTATTGACCTCCTAGTGGGAAACACCCTGTATAGAGTACAGGTTATGCAGCCTATCCATTGAACTATTCGGGATATTAGTGTATATATACATATTAGTATATACATATATACATACATATATAGAGATAAAATGTACAATGTATCCGTAGAATGACATGTAACTAGTAATTATAGTTCCGAAGGTAAACACGGACCGCTTAGTTGAACCGCTACAATACTTAGTATTAGATCCTTAAGGTACATCAGTACCGAGTAGGTACATTTAGATTACTATATATATATTTTTATATCCATATATACCTATACATCGAAGCAAGAAGTAGAGAAGTGAATAGTTCATAACCGGAACCGGATTGCGAAATCGAGTTTAAGGCACGATCCCAATCAGTGTAGGCGGCTATTAATAAGTTATCATCACAGTTAATGAGATACTAGGGAGGATAGTTCAATAAGTAAGATAGATTAACTTAGCATGGACAGTGAGTGAGTCGCTGACCTAGGAATAAGGCAGTGGTAGGAAGTCTTGAATTCCTGTAGGGTGCTATTATTGACAGTAATTAAGAAAATTAGAATTATGAATTATAAACCAAGAAGTGGAAAATTTTTAATAAAGGGTAATCTCTGTATACCAGCTATGAAGTAAACATTTCTTTATGATGGCCCAACATACGGACTATTCTTCCAACAGCCAAAGGCATTACAGCGAAATAATCAGCAATTGCTAAACAATTACCTCGCATGGTATTGTTCTGCAACTGCCGATTGTTTTGCTGATTAGCCCAACAGCTGGCTGCGATGAGCGCTTAGTGGAGCAATCGACGATTACGATAATAATTTACCTCGCATGGTAATTATTATGTAAGGCGATTGTTTACAACTAAGCAACTCAGGTGCTGCAACCGGGAGAATAAACGACAAGGTTGTTGTCATTTGTTTACATCCACGTTGCGAGTACAAGTTCACTTCCGAATATTGGGGCAATAAAAGACCAATGACTGGTCTGGCGAGCGCCGTTAAGTGTTCAGTCGCGTCGTAACTGTTGTTTGAGGTGTCAAGTTACCGTTCGGTTCGGGTTAAATAAATGCTACCGTTTTTTATATATTCCCGTTTTTATGATGCATAATTTCTTTAATTTTGCTAATAATAATAGAAATCGCGCCTAATTTATGCAATTCCACGCAAATTAGAAAAATTCATGAAATTATCCATCATAAAAACGGGAATATCTCAAAAACGGTAGCATTTAGGTAGGTACATGCGCATAGTCAAATTAAAGGTAACATTCCGGGGTCTTTAAATCTTGTCATAAAACTGTGTAGTTATCATGCATTTTGGCGGGAAAATCGTTAAAATTGAAAAAGAAATTGCAAAATTATCCAATTTTTTGATTTTAACAACCTATAACTGCCGACGAAAAGGGAGTAGAGATGTGGTTGGGCATTTGTTGGAAACCGTAGAGGCAAATCACCTTCATAGGGTGTATAACAAAAAAGTTACATGGTATTAGGATAAAAAGCACCCAAAATCACAAAACCCCCCTATCGCCCACACCGTGTATCACCCGGCACTCCTCCCATAAAATTTATTTCTAGAAATTGAGTGAGGAATGCGTGGTATAAAGCAAATGCGGTACGTACGGAACACCCTGTACATATACATATATACAAATGTTTAACTTTTTGCATGTTGATATGACCTTTTTACTTTTTTTTAATAACTTCAAAATTTGTTATTGAAGTCATAACTCTGTTTCCGATAATATTTGATAAGCAAATTTTGCTTTACTTTTTCTCTTTTCGTGCATATCTTTTAGATTCTCCTGAAAATTTTGGTTTCTCCTTCATCCTAATTTTTATACCGAACAAAAAATTCGAATGTTTAATACGAACAAATCGCTGGTTACTATTAATTAATTCCTATTTCACTATTGATTAGTCATTTTGTTATTGCTATTGTCGTTTTATATACATACTTTTACAAAAAATAATACGCACCCAAATATATACCTACCTACCTATGTACCTACCACACGAGAAATTTTTCTAATTTTTCATACGAATTCGTTGTTTTAATCAATCAAACTAAAACATATTCTAAATTGCTCCAGAAGAGTTATATACAATTCCAGAAATTATTTTTATTCTAATTGAAATCAAGTGTTTTTACGTTTATTCACACATTTTTCTTTTTATTGTGGTGCTATGTTTCAAAATTTTATTTGCTCTACTCTCCTCAATTTTGACGCCCCACATAATATAACAACATGACTGACGAAAACAAAACGTTCGACGAACTGTGCTTATCACAAGTAGAGAAAACCGAAGAAATCAGAAAAATTCTAAAGGAATACCACAGCACAAACAAAAAATATAGAACTTCGGAATATGTTTCCAATAAACTTCGGAAATTGGAAGAACAATGGGCTGCTTTTGAGAGAACAGAATCCATCTTTTAAGAACATGAGAATTTTAACGAAACTCATGAATACTTCAAACAATCATGCTCTAATAAGACAGAGGATTGGTACAACCTAATCAGAGCAACACTGTCTGATAGGTTGAAATCCATTTCAACTCATGAAGATAACACAAATAACTCATTTTACATTGCACCTCCCAAAAATTCACAAAAAGCAGCATCGATAGATAATCAGGGCAACGCAGACCAAGACCAAGAAAATGTAGTACGATTTCGGCTGCAGGAGGATAGACAAAAAACAATATCACATATTATCCAGTCTATCAATCTAAATTCACTACCAACTGCAAGCCAGGGATATTTAACTCAAAAACTATATTCGCTACATGGGTATTGGGATGATTTTAAAACAACTCATACTGAAACAGTTTCAAATGCTGGCCCTAAGGACAAACGTAGCGATTACCTCACGAAAGATGTCTATATAAATATGGAAACATCATATTCAAATACTATAATTGAGCTACAAGAACAGTTGGACTCTCGATTCCAAAATATATCCAACAATACAGTAGTTTCGCTATAAGAGTTCTGGCACACTTTTTCCATACAAAAAGTGCAAGGTAGATTCCAACTATTTTGATGGTTCTGGACCGGGTTCTGGGCCACTGAGGGGATTCCGTCTAGTGGTCTACGTCACAAGGCCTGCCTGGGGAATTCCTTTCTTACCGTCTGGCTGACCAGGGGATGACGTCATCTGGTTTGATCCCGTCAGCTGATCAAGCTCTGTCTTAGCTGATTTTTGACAAAATAATGCTGGCTTTTGCTGGAATCGAACCGAGAACGCTTGGTTCTGTAAAATCCGAAGCGCTCTACCATCAGACCATGGAGGTGGTGTGTGAATGTTCACACAACGTCATTCACACACACACACACACACACACACACACACACACACACACACACACACACACACACACACACACACACACACACACACACACACACACACACACACACACACACACACACACACACACACACACACACACACACACACACACACACACACACACACACACACACACACACACACACACACACACACACACACACACACACACACACACACACACACACACACACACACACACACACACACACACACACACACACACACACACACACACACACACACACACACACACACACACACACACACACACACACACACACACACACACACACACACACACACACACACACACACACACACACACACACACACACACACACACACACACACACACACACACACACACACACACACACACACACACACACACACACACACACACACACACACACACACACACACACACACACACACACACACACACACACACACACACACACACACACACACACACACACACACACACACACACACACACACACACACACACACACACACACACACACACACACACACACACACACACACACACACACACACACACACATATATATATATATATTGTGTGAACATTCACACACCACCTCCATGGTCTGATGGTAGAGCGCTTCGGATTTTACAGAACCAAGCGTTCTCGGTTCGATTCCAGCAAAAGCCAGCATTATTTTGTCAAAAATCAGCTAAGACAGAGCTTGATCAGCTGACGGGATCAAACCAGATGACGTCATCCCCTGGTCAGCCAGACGGTAAGAAAGGAATTCCCCAGGCAGGCCTTGTGACGTAGACCACTAGACGGAATCCCCTCAGTGGCCCAGAACCCGGTCCAGAACCATCAAAATAGTTGGAATCTACCTTGCACTTTTTGTATGGAAAAAGTGTGCCAGAACTCTTATAGCGAAACTACTGTATTGTTGGATATATTTTGGAATCGAGAGTCCAACTGTTCTTGTAGCTCAATTATAGTATTTGAATATGATGTTTCCATATTTATATAGACATCTTTCGTGAGGTAATCGCTACGTTTGTCCTTAGGGCCAGCATTTGAAACTGTTTCAGTATGAGTTGTTTTAAAATCATCCCAATACCCATGTAGCGAATATAGTTTTTGAGTTAAATATCCCTGGCTTGCAGTTGGTAGTGAATTAAGATTGATAGACTGGATAATATGTGATATTGTTTTTTGTCTATCCTCCTGCAGCCGAAATCGTACTACATTTTCTTGGTCTTGGTCTGCGTTGCCCTGATTATCTATCGATGCTGCTTTTTGTGAATTTTTGGGAGGTGCAATGTAAAATGAGTTATTTGTGTTATCTTCATGAGTTGAAATGGATTTCAACCTATCAGACAGTGTTGCTCTGATTAGGTTGTACCAATCCTCTGTCTTATTAGAGCATGATTGTTTGAAGTATTCATGAGTTTCGTTAAAATTCTCATGTTCTTAAAAGATGGATTCTGTTCTCTCAAAAGCAGCCCATTGTTCTTCCAATTTCCGAAGTTTATTGGAAACATATTCCGAAGTTCTATATTTTTTGTTTGTGCTGTGGTATTCCTTTAGAATTTTTCTGATTTCTTCGGTTTTCTCTACTTGTGATAAGCACAGTTCGTCGAACGTTTTGTTTTCGTCAGTCATGTTGTTATATTATGTGGGGCGTCAAAATTGAGGAGAGTAGAGCAAATAAAATTTTGAAACATAGCACCACAATAAAAAGAAAAATGTGTGAATAAACGTAAAAACACTTGATTTCAATTAGAATAAAAATAATTTCTGGAATTGTATATAACTCTTCTGGAGCAATTTAGAATATGTTTTAGTTTGATTGATTAAAACAACGAATTCGTATGAAAAATTAGAAAAATTTCTCGTGTGGTAGGTACATAGGTAGGTAGGTATATATTTGGGTGCGTATTATTTTTTGTAAAAGTATGTATATAAAACGACAATAGCAATAACAAAATGACTAATCAATAGTGAAATAGGAATTAATTAATAGTAACCAGCGATTTGTTCGTATTAAACATTCGAATTTTTTGTTCGGTATAAAAATTAGGATGAAGGAGAAACCAAAATTTTCAGGAGAATCTAAAAGATATGCACGAAAAGAGAAAAAGTAAAGCAAAATTTGCTTATCAAATATTATCGGAAACAGAGTTATGACTTCAATAACAAATTTTGAAGTTATTAAAAAAAAGTAAAAAGGTCATATCAACATGCAAAAAGTTAAACATTTGTATATATGTATATGTACAGGGTGTTCCGTACGTACCGCATTTGCTTTATACCACGCATTCCTCACTCAATTTCTAGAAATAAATTGTATGGGAGGAGTGCCGGGAGATACACGGTGTGGGCGATAGGGGGGTTTTGTGATTTTGGGTGCTTTTTATCCTAATACCATGTAACTTTTTTGTTATACACCCTATGAAGGTGATTTGCCTCTACGGTTTCCAACAAATGCCCAACCACATCTCTACTCCCTTTTCGTCGGCAGTTATAGGTTGTTAAAATCAAAAAATTGGATAATTTTGCAATTTCTTTTTCAATTTTAACGATTTTCCCGCCAAAATGCATGATAACTACACAGTTTTATGACAAGATTTAAAGACCCCGGAATGTTACCTTTAATTTGACTATGCGCATGTACCTACCTAAATGCTACCGTTTTTGAGATATTCCCGTTTTTATGATGGATAATTTCATGAATTTTTCTAATTTGCGTGGAATTGCATAAATTAGGCGCGATTTCTATTATTATTAGCAAAATTAAAGAAATTATGCATCATAAAAACGGGAATATATAAAAAACGGTAGCATTTATTTAACCCGAACCGAACGGTAACTTGACACCTCAAACAACAGTTACGACGCGACTGAACACTTAACGGCGCTCGCCAGACCAGTCATTGGTCTTTTATTGCCCCAATATTCGGAAGTGAACTTGTACTCGCAACGTGGATGTAAACAAATGACAACAACCTTGTCGTTTATTCTCCCGGTTGCAGCACCTGAGTTGCTTAGTTGTAAACAATCGCCTTACATAATAATTACCATGCGAGGTAAATTATTATCGT